>CALSCE010000077.1:5479061-5496482 GCA_943593645.1 Bovichtus variegatus | reverse complement strand
CACACACACACACACACACACACACACACACACACACACACACACTGATCGATAACTCACATTGGTGTACAGCACACAGTCGATCTCCCCGGCCTCAGACAGCTCGCTGAGGTTCCTGTCCCAGTGTAGGAAGGGTTCACTACTATCCAGGATCTCCATGTTTCCCTCCACACACACTCTCTCTCTGCTTTTCTGGGGGATTTGTTGATGTTTCTGCGGCAGAAAAAGCGGCGAAAACAGCAGCGGAGGTTTGTTGCGGACTCGAAAACTCCAAAGCTCCAACTCCGGATATAAAAAAAAAAAAAATAAAAAAAAAAAAAAAAAAGTTCCCAACAACTTGTAGAAAAAGGAAAGAAAAATAAAGGAAGCAGAAACACGTCCAGTCGGTTTGTGTTTGCGGGTGAATGCGTGAGGAAGCTGCAGCGGTCAGATTGAAGTGTTGTTGTTTATCATCTCTGGCTTCAGCGTCCGCAGCTTTCTGCAGCCTCTCTGCACTTTTCTTTCCTCCTCCTCCTCCTCTCAGCCCAGACACACAGGAATGTGTGGGCGGAGTCACACACAAACTGAGAAATGAGGAATACAATTGGAAATAAGTTCATGAAATTCAAGAAAATCCATAAGGGCGGGCATGCCCGTTGAAATAAATGCAATAGAATTCATTGGAGATTAAATGTAGGGTATAAAATAAGAAGTGACTCATCTGTTCCAGCTGGGTATGACACTAGTCAAATACCTACATTAACAAACAAGTTTCCGGTGCTGAATTTCAAAATAAATCCCTCAAGATAAATTAGTTAAAAACACACTGAAGGGAACTCGAGAATACAAAATAAATAAAAAGAATTAAAACTTAATTTTCAGGCTTGACTTTTAAGACTTTAAGAAGAATTAATGAGAAGTTCTTAAAGTGCTCAGTTTCAACTGATGCATCTGCAATTTAATGATAACTAGGCAAACTCAATCTGCAGGATTTGATCGCTCCAGAACAGCTCCTATATTTCTTGATATATTTTCTGGTAAGAATAATAAACATTTAGATATTTTCACATATAAAGTGAGTAAATTCTAATTTTAATACAAGATATCTTTTTTTTTTTAAAACTTTTTGGTAAACTTTGTTGCTTTAAGTAATAGCATTTCATTATTAAATCTTAAATGTAACAGCACATTCATCATTGTCAACATAAAACAATCTACTCTACTCTATATTATTAATATTACATATTTAACATTATGTTATTGATCAGTTTTGAGCTTTTATTTGTTTAATCCACTCCATCCATTTCCGGTCTCACGCAGATTTTTGTTAGTGAATCCACAGGTTTTTCCACAACTCACAGCCCCGCCCACATCAAACTGTCCGACCAATCAGATCATTCCTCCGTTTAAAGCCCGTTCGACCGTGCAGCTCCGCCCAGCGTTTAACTGACAAGTGACGCAGCCAATCAGGGAAGACTTTGAGAAATACTGCGACGAATCATTTAAGGCCAAGGATACCTTCGACTTAAACCCCGCCCCCACTGACATGGAAACAGCCAATCAGCGTCCAGTAATGAAAATATAAAGAAATAATTGTCTTAAACTTCTCATATACTTTAAGTACACATTTATATAGATTTGTATGCAAATATCTTTCATTCATTTTCTTTGATGACTTCTGATTTTTTTTAAATGTTTAAGTTTGTTTTAATTGTTTCTTTGTAAAGTGTTTTGTGAGTGAATTTAGAAACAGTTATTAACAGAGGACCATACATGCTGACTGTAGAAAATGAACACAAATGTGAAAACAAAAATATTTTGGAAAAAATAGGTCTATTATAGCAACCATTACAGAGCAATTAACCAGCAGAAGTGAGAAGAAAGGATCCTGTCTCTGCCCAGGAAGGAAATGAAGAAGCAGATTAGAGAGATAATAACTGACAAGACAGTGACAAAGCAAAACACAGGAGTAGATAACACATCAAAAAACATTCAAATAAAGGAGAATACATACATTACTGTTCTGTTTTAACTGTACGGTTAAGGGGTGCTAACAGAAAAACAAAATGCAGGAGAAACAGGGAATAAATGTCTAATTTAATTTGTACATGCATTCTCTAAATTTGCATGGTGGCCTCTTTCTTTTTTTCTTTCTTTTACTCTTGTGTTTCAGTAACGTGCACATTACTCTCCAGTTAAACAAGCTTCTTTCACAACAGATTTGCATGAAGAGAAACGCAAGAAATACTTTTAACCCAGAGACAAGTCAGACCAGTACAAGAAACAAGTGTTTTACATTGGACTTTGTTCAAAGAATAAAATTTGATGATCTATATGTATCTTATCGTTAACAAATTCCATGAAATTACACATTTAACCAGCAGCTGCAAGTAGTTCGCAAAAAAAAAAAAACAAAACATAATAGAAGGCCTTGAGATCGTCTCCAGGACACATCTGGCCACCAGACTGGTAGTTTACAGATTTACCGTCTTCCTCTCCAAGAAACAATCTTATTGAAGTTTAAAGACAGTTTGTCTTAACTGATGCAAGAGGAAAAACTATAATAACTTGTGTCTATGATCCTCACTGCGAGTAAGAGTTGCTCTTAACAGAGCGACAACTTCTACAACATCTTGAAATTAATCTTCAAACACAGCAAAACTTTCGTCTCTGTATTTTTCTTAAACTCCAACATTATTGTCACACGTAAAACACGCAAAAAGGAACAAACTGCATCTTTGTAACAGTGATGCACAAGTAGCACAATGAAAATCTAGTACGTGTATTTATACTGCTCTTTCTGCTTCTCTTGATGCCTCAAGGACTGCACTCAAACATGACCACATTGTGTCACAGCATATTCTGTCCCCTCTTCTCTTTGGGCGAGTCAGTTCCTTCTCTTGGTGGCGTTTTACTTCCGGTCCTCAAGTCTTATTTTTGCATGAACAAGAGAATAAAAAAAGAAAGAAGTCGTCTGATTGTTGGGCGGAGACGAAGAGGAAAGTGCTTCAGGTTCTGTCTCGAACGTTGTCGGTCAGGAAGACGATGTTTTCTGGAAAGAGGAAACAAATCATTTGTATGAACTAATCTGACACTAGAAGAGTCTCACTAACGAGGTCCAACCGGCTGCAGACGTGATGCCACAGGTTTGTTACTAAAGCGGCTTTGATTGTCATGTGAAGTGACTTCAGACACGACGTGGTCAAAAGGTTGAATCCAAATGTCCGGAGCCACAACTCACCCAGTCCACAAGGGGCCTAAGAAAGTCCGCTTGGGGCGCAGGCTTCACCGATTCAAATTACCCACAAATCATTGCAATACGGACGTGATATTGCAGTTTTCAAATTGCCAAAAAAAACATCTTAATGTGTAAAACAATGACTGTATTAAAACGTTACTTGAATCATGTAGCCAGAAATAATATTCAACCACATCATGATACAGAAACATGTCGTAGCATAGTTTACTGTATAGGTAAGTCTAGGCTCAAGAGGAAAATCTAAATACATTTTATTATTGCAGCCTACCCTGTAAAACCTGTGCAGTGTAATGCCAGATATATAGGCTAAGAAAAAGGTCAGAAAAACAACAAATGCTCTTCTACAGCAGGACCCGAATGTACGACCATCTGTGATCGTACGTATTGGAGTTTCAATTCTGGGATTTGAATATTCGTTTAGTGATTATCATTAGTTTATTAGATTATTATTATCATTATTATTATTATTAGTACAGCGATGTCTGGCCGAGTCCTTCACGAGCCGAAGCTTTGAACATTCGCTTATACTACAGAAGCTTCGAAGCCCAAAAATACCCAATTAATTTAGTCACAGTCTTCTTATTTGCAAACATTTCATTTTTGTATAGAAATATACGAGTGTCATTTTGTTCCCTCACAAAAAAAAAGCCTGTAAATGTGATTAATATCCCGTTATGTGCAGGGACAGATGAGGCTTCGATGGCCCTGAAGTCCGCAGGGTGGACATTTGGATTGAGACAAAGAGGCGCATCCTGTCTGACGGACGCTCCGTGTTGGGGGTCTGACCTGCGATGATGGTGGTGGCCTGACGCCTCACTTGGTTCTTGTCCACGTATTCTCCGTAGTCCAGTTTCCCATCCACCAGGATCCTGGAGCTGAAAGAGAGAAACTCCATCAGCCACGTGACGCTTCCTCTACCGGGAGATCTTTTGTTGGATGACGTGGATTGTAATGGTTGATACTGATAAGTGCATTCCCCTTTAATAACATTTCTGAAGGCAGGGCACAAAAATAAAAAGGGCATCTACCTTAAATTAGATTTCTACCGTAAGTACTTTTGTGCAAACTTCAATGAACCTCCAGAAAGGACTTAAATATAAGATAATTATATGCATTCCCACATTTGATATAGTTTTAATGAAACACAAAACGCATTTTCAAAGCAAAAAAATATAAATTTTCTCCAGTTTTAGACCTGCAGATGGAGAGTAACTTTAGCGTTAAAATGTAAATCCACTTATTAGTATCAAATCATCCCTGCAGGTGTAAATAATCTGTAAATAGAGCTTGATGATATCTAACTTTTGTTTCTCACTTTGGAATAAAGTGTGGTACGAATAAAATCCTCTAACCCCCTCATATGTCATTTTATATTAGGACATCAATACACACAATATATTACATATCAAGATGGGAATTTCTGTTTCTGGTTAAACGAGTGAATTTAAATATCTGACATGTAAAAAAAGGTGCATAATCACACCGATGTAAAAACATATAAATCTAATAACACTGCCAACAATGGCTTCATACAACCAGAAGTATTACAGGGATGATTCACTGTAACATTTCTATCTTCCCATCCCTGTCATGCAAAACATTTCCAGATTCCCCACTGACAGAAAACAGCAGCTGTGCGCATGTGGACTTATGCGAGTAAGCATGCAGACCCTGCAAGAGTTTAAGCTTTTATGGATGTTCTCAGTCTGTACTTCTGTTATGAAAACGTCACCACAGGAATCCTGTGAAACTCAAAATACATTTCGCCACAGCTGCTGTTCTTGACGGAGGGAAAAAATACATTCGTACGGCCACTTCTAAAGTCTGTACGACGCTGAAAGTACAAGATTTCAGTACAGAGTTTCACTTTCAACCGCCACAAAAGCAGAACGCAACAGAGCATTTGTTGCACGTCCCCCCCCGCCCCGCTCTGAAACACTGTTCTGTATAATATCGACAAAGTACAATCAATGAATAAAGATATAGACCAGGTCGTACCCCTTCTTGACGTGCTGGTAGGCCACGTCTCTCAGACCAGGTTTGAACACAGACACGCGATGCCACGTCGTCTTCTGGCTGATGTCCCCTGGAGACACAAAGCAGCACAAATCAGCCCGATCGGCTCCATGGAGACGATATATCAACGTATCCTTCACACTGGAAACATTTCAGAATAATAAACTGTATGTATACAGCACCCAGGGGGAGCAGCTCAGAGGGCTTTACAACAAGGTGAAGTTTTAAAAAAAAAGAAGATTAAAACAAGGGCAAATACTTTGCAATAAAACAAAAGGAAGGCATAAAAACAATAAATGTTAAAGATAAGAATAAAACAAAAAAGGAAGAGTGACAGTTAGTAAAAAGGCAATGCTGAATAAATACGTTTTCATTTGTGGTTTAAAGCTGTGAACAGAGCATCTCTTACAGCTTCAGTGGGGAATTCCTTCGTTTTGGTGCATAATTGAAAAAAGTTTTTTTTAAATGGCAGCAGACGGAGCTAAGAATGATTATAAAAAGAATTCGTAATGCACAATCTTTGTTTCAAACAGTGCTCTTTTCATTTTTAAACCATCCATATATGTTCTACATATCTTTTATTGTACATTTCTATTTTGTTTATATGTAGGATTCTTTACTTGCAGCAGTTCTTTATTTTTATTTCGTCTTACTGTGTTTATTGTGGCTGTTATGCACTAAAATACCAAAGTGAATTTCTTGTGTGTGAAAACCTACTTGGGAATAACCCTGAATAACAGAGCATCAGTAACATAAACACTGACCGGAAACATTATAAAAAGACAGATAATAAAAATAGGAGTGTATGTAAACCTCCATCATGTCTTTCATATTTATACTGGAAATGGAGGATGATGCATTAGAGTTGGAGATGAATCCGTAACGCAGGTTTACTCTGCTTATTTTGTGCCGTTTTAATTCACCTTCACTCTGTATGGTCATGAATCATATGTTCACTTTCAAGGAAACAGAAGTCATGACCTCTAGTGGCAAAATACGACTAACACATGTTTTTTAAATCTTGTATAAAAGACTCCAGCACTTTATCATCCGTTAAAAAATGTTCATAATTTTGTGGTATATTATTACTCAACAGCTCTGAAGGTCAAGGAGCAAAGAAAAACATCAGAATAATGTCACACAGTAAACTTTAGTGACCGTATTGACTCATTATTCAGATCGGCTGAGGAGGATTTCTGTCAGTTTGCAGCCGCTAACCTGAGATATAATAATACAATAATGTCCACTTTCACAGGCAAACTGGAACTATTCTGTCAGGCGTATGATTAGTTACGATATGCATCACAAATGTGTGTGTTCAGTTCATGTTTGTAGCGTGAATGTGTATTTTTTACCGTCTGTGCAAAAGCATTTTAGCTTAAAGCACATCGAGTTTAATGTGCTACATGAACTCAGCTTAATAAAGCTTAAAGTTCAAACACAAGAAAAAATTTAAAACTCTTGAAGCCATTATCATCACATTTAAATTGCAACTATAAATGTAATTGCGAAAAATAAAGTTTAAAGGATTTCTTTATACCCACAGCAATCAACATACTGTATGTCATTATGTTTATTTTAACAGCTGTTCATATCAACTGATTGGAGGTTTTAATGATAATTATTAATTCCGCTAAAAGATTTTTGGTTTACATGAGTGATTGTGTAGATGAAACACCAGGTTATGAAAAAATAAATAAATAAATCATCAAAATCTATTTTTTTAAGGACTATATTCAAATTAAAAGTATACCTTGAAAACACAAGTTAAAAATCAATAATTTTCCAAACTTTCAATGAAGCCAGTAAAAAAAAAGAGAGAGAAAAGGTTTCCTATATTTCTATCATTGAGTATCACATGACATTGTACCTGTTGCGCTCATCTCTCCGTCTCCGTCTCCAGAGCGCCACATTTCATTGGTCGCTATTGAGAAGATGGTAACCGGGTTACGACCCTCCACTTGTCTCATCACCGGGTCCTGACCCACTCGGCCCAACAGCTGCACGCGGTTTATCGCTGCAATAAAAGACACAGAGACCCCATTATTAGTTAGAACCATTTAGGAGTACGTCTGTCTCGGGTCTAATCCTTTTCTTCGGGTATAAACAAAACGTTTACTCACATCTCTCCAGGATGAGGCTGTTTTCCATGCTCTTGTATCTCACCACCTGTCTGAAGATCTGTGAAGATCAAACATCGACTTTGTGAAGCCGTAAGTGTGCGGAGCTCGTGTGATATCCTGCATACACTTATGTGTTTTTAATCCCTTCCTTCTTTTCAATTCAGATTATTTTCTTTGGATATACAATGCAATAAATAACAACTAAGAATTTTAAATTTACAGCTTAAAATTGTGGCACCAAGTGTGATCAATAAAAACATCCACATCAATAAACTCTCAGTCCAAACTAACATGGCTCAGGATTGTCTTTCTATAAATGTGCCTAGAGGAAAAGAAAATACAAGCAGTATAATTAATGTGGTGTAGTTATCATCACATCTTGCTCACCTGTGCTGAGGCCCGTCTCAACATCTTGTCTGCGCGCCGGAGACAGCTCTTAAGACTTTTTAGAGATTGATCTAAAAATCAAAAAAGGAAGAAAATCACATGTAAAAATGTCATCTATGATCACTGACTACATTAGACTATATAACAAGGGTAAACTATATCAAGAAGCGGTGCTTTTTTATTTACCGTAATTGATATAAACATGGACAAAATAACCCTCAATAAGTACGATTTTTTGCAGGACTTTTGTATTTGGCTGCATTAGTTTTTGCTAGTTGTACCCAATAAACAGCACAAAAGATATAATATAAAGTAAGAAAATTTGTCAAAAATCAAAAGGATGGCGTACTATCTGATTACAAACACTTAATACTGCTAAGAACAAGAATTCAGTCAACAAGTCAACTTTGTTGCAATACGCAGCTTTATCAAAAGAGCCTCCCTTAATATGTGTTATTGTGTTTAATGTTGGGCCCTAGATCAATATTATTAATGTAATGTTTACTTGTTCTAATTGCTGTAATGAGAATTATTTATTATTATGTCATGATTACAACAAGATGTAGCATCATTCACATCATTTGCACAAAAGTGTACAGCTTTCATTCTAAAACAGTTATATTGTATATATCTGTTATAGTATCCTTTTCACATTTTAATGTAGTTTTTCTAATCTATATTTATGTTTTTTGACTTTAGCATTACTTTGCCTGTTTTTTCCTTCTTAATGTTTATTGTATGCCGCAAAAACCAAGGTGAATTACTTGTAAGTGACAATAAACCGAATACTTATTCTAAATGCGCCATCAGGCAAAGCAGCAACTAAATTAGCAGATTTTCGAATGGAGTTTGGTGAGATTAAGTGTCGCTACAGTGAAGTCTGCTCGGAGTTTCTGCTTCTGCAGACGGATCTATACACAGTCAATGAAACGGACAAGGTGAAGAATCGTGTGAACGTAAACTCAAAGTCACAGCAGCAATGAGGCTTCTGGGCTCTCCCGCCATGAGGATGCGAACACGTAATACATCTTCAGAATTAACGTTTTTTCCAACGTGGTTTGGTTTACAGGTAATATCAGCTGTACGGCCCGTAAACGACTGAGTGTTGGAAGAAAACTGTGTGAAATTGCGCTGAAAGAAAGACAAAAGAGAGAGAATTTAAAACTTACCAGGTCCAAGACTTCAGAGCCGATTTCGATAACCTCACGCTGTTTCCGGTCCGTCTCCAACACAGGTCCGACAATCTACCGGAAGTCGATCAAGTTCCGCTTCCTCTTTGAACAAACTAAAAAGGAATATTTACATCTAAATATGACGAACAGAAATAATACTAAAATAAAAAGTACATAAATAATTTATATATATAATTTAAAATATAAAACATACTCAGAGTTTGCTTTGTAACTTAATATATCATATTTAACGGTTTTACAATCCATTTTAATATTGTATATCATTTTTAATATTCCTAATAATGCTAATCTGTGACTGAATCCTGTTAAATTCTCCATCACAATTACCTAATCTGGCTAACAATAAAGTGAATTCAAGTTAGACCACATTTTTAATTTATGAAATTTTAAAAAGAAAAAAAAGGAAGTTTAGTGCACATATTTATTTATAGAAAGTTTTAAACCAAAAGTTTCTCTTCAGTTCCACGCCGTTATCAGATTGTGGAAAAAGTTTACAGTCGGTCAACTTTTATAATATTTGAAATAGTATCATTCAATATTTATTCCAGTATTTTTGCACTATTTTATTATTATTTACAATCTACAGAAACAGTCAGACTTATAAACATTGTATGGTTCATATAAGGTTAATTCTGATTCTGGAAACAGATTTTAAGATAATTTAATAATAATTTAGTTTAGAGCAGGGCTTTTTTTAAATGTGTAATTCTTTATTGAACAAGACAAGGGATCTAATTACAGCAGACAGAGATTATAAAACCTCACAAAACATACAGAAATATTATATAAAGCACAGGAATTCATTTAAACTAAAATGATGTGTTATAAGTACAGTTTTCTTCTTTTTTATGTGTGCTTCACATAAACAAATCACAAATTATCTTAAAATTGACACATCTCCTCTACTTAATAAATATATATTTGGATACCAATTCCCTTGATTTCCTGACATCACACGATGCATGATTAAACACAAATAAATGTAATAAATGAGATTATATCCTGCGCTGCAAATTGTGCCTTGCATGTGACAAAGATGTAATGGTATCTAAAATATCTGAACTTACTGAAGGCCAATTGATTACCAAAATTGATAGTCTAAGCAATTTTGCTGTTGTTATCCTACACGTGCAGTTGATTTCAGCCTCACAAAAAAAGTCCTTTTGATCTATTTTCATAGGCTAAGATTAAATAAATAATTCAATATTTACAATATTCAAGTTATTTTTATGTTGTCTTTTGTTACCTTTAACTTCCCCAACGTATTAGATTTTATGTTTATTTTTTTATTTTAATTAGCTGCCTCGTAGCTATAAATTCATATGTTTACTATTATATTATTATTTTACCTAACAATTATTGTATAACACTAGGCAAACTCTTTCCATGCGTGCTACAATCTATATCATTATTGATGACCTTATAATGTAGATGATTGTTTCCAGATGTGCGACATTAATGATTGATTTTGACAGTTCTGATCTTTCACACAGACCTCTGACCAAGTTACAAATCTCATCTTGAGTTATTTTTTCTAACTTTATTAACTGACTTAATTTAAATCACTTCTTAAAATCCATTTTTATGGACTTGCTTTTATGCGACGTCTTCTTTTTATTATATATTTATTATATATAAGTTTTTTTGCTTTAATTATTTTTAATTGTATTTAAGTTTGATTCATTTTGTCTCGCTTTTGTTTGCGCTTACAGTTTGGTTTCCTTTATTTTTTTAGTTATATTATTTATATTTATATTATTATATTATATTATATTTTTGTTTCCTGCTTTTATATCGCTTTTTTTTTTATACGCTTTAGTATCCTGCTTTTGCTTTTTCTGTCAAAGAAGTTTGTAAACTCTGTTTTCAAAGGTGCTGTATAAATAAAGTTCTTCTTAATATTCTTATTATTATTAAAAAAAAAAGTTATTTACAAAAAAAAAAAATAATAAAATTATTGTAAGGATTAAGCCAGTGGGAGTAAATAAAATATAAATATTGTGGGTTTGTTTGTAAAGATATTAAATAAAAAATAAATGAATGAAAGTAATAAAAAGTGTCAAGGTTGGTTCGAGAGTCCAACGCTTTTTATATATTTGACATTTTCCCATGCATTGCAATAAATTGTACAAAGAAAATATTATCTTTGTCCCTCTAATTGACTCAAATTAAGAAGTGTTGTTCTGCAGCACGATCAATGTTCAAGGTCCCCCCGGAGATAAGCACAGAGTGGGCTCACTGTGCTGTAACAGGAAAATCCCCTCAAGAACGTCAGATTTAAGTATGCAGAAAGAAAAAGGTTTAAAGTCCACCAGAGAGCTCATGTGCATTTGCAGATTTCGCTGTGACCCTGTGGACGTGGTGGGGACGTACAAACTGCGTGAGTCCTATAAGTGAAACTTTATTTGTGATTTTCATTTACAGACGGATCTAAACTATTTGTCTGTGAATAGTTGATTTAACAATTTAAAGTCTTGTCATTCAGCAGCATTCAAGTAGTTTGAGTTGAACCTTTAGCACACGAACACATTATGTATACACAGGGGAACAGGCAGGGAGTTTCAAAATAAACTTGTGTAGCATGTAAACCTGTTAATATAGGGAAAACTAACAAATAATGGAAATAACTATCAAATATGGATCTTGTGCGATTAAAAAATTATCCTTTGGGACTTGTGGGCTCTGTAAATTACAGATTATGTTTTTCTTTTTAAGTTTTTCTGACACTATAGTTTTCTAAATACATTTAAACATAACATAAAACCAGTGGTGGAATGTAATTAAGTACATTTACTCAAGTACCGTACTTAAGAAATTGTACTTGTACTTTATTTCAATATTTTACTATTTCACTATTCTTTTTCCGAGGGAAATATTGTACTCTTCACTTCACTACATTTATCTGACAGCTTTAGTTACAAATTAGGATGTTTGCACACAAAACAGATGAGGAGAAAAACATGATAATTTGTTACAAATTGAACTACCTAGAAAAAAAAAATATATATATATATATATATATATAATATTTATGTATTTTCCATGTAAAAAAATGTGAGGATTTTATTTTTGTTGCATTGAATACTTTTACTTTGCATACTTTTTAAAGTACATTTTTATGATTATGCTTACATACTTTTACTGAAGTAAGAGAGTATTTTTTTTACAATGATTAGATTAAAAACTTTATTGTCTATTACATTACATGGCAAATTGGTTCCCAAAAGGGTTCATTTCTCAAGGCTTCACGTGCACACAAAACCACCTGTTGGTGAAAAGGTGTCAAACAGGCTGATAGAACAATTAAGAAAAAAATCGATTTCAATATAATTCATTTATATCATTATAGTATCTATCTTTTTAATAAATAAATTAGGATTTTATAACATAACTGTAGGCTATAATAAACTAATTGTCTCATGAGTAATAAAAGTTGCTCAGTGCATGGCAGTATTAGGCTCAGGGGGCGCATGAAGGAAAAAAGACTTATATAAAATGACCCGGATCTTCCGGAGTTCTTCCGCATTCTAAGGGCCCATAGAGCATGCGCACTTGCGTTTTCCTTATGCCCCGCCTTCCAGCCGTTCCGTCACTACCGGTCTCGGCTCAGTCACGTGAATGGAGGACTCGACGAACTCCTCTCACTCCGGCAGGAACCGGAAGTGTCGTTTTCGTAACCATAGTTACGCATCAGCATCTCCCGGAAGCAAAATAATAAATAATAATAAAAACACTTCATTGGTTTTTCTGACACTTTGTAAACCTCTTCTTGTTTTTAACTCTAAAGTTTGTGAGCTGCTTGAGTCTCTGTAAATATTTAAAACTGTAAATTTAAATAAACATGTCTACCGTTTTATAGACTAGACACGGGTATATTTAATAAACACACACACACACATACATATATATATATAGATATATCTATATATCTATATATATATATAGATATATATATATAGATAGATAGATATATAATACAATGTAACCTTTTAGTTGTTAGCATCTGTATGACTATATTAAATGTCTATCTTTAGTTTGTGCAGTTTACTCTTAAATGTTTGAACGGAACCATTTTTACAGTTTGTTCCATGACGGACATAAACAGCGTTGCACAGAGAAACTTTAGGTTCACTTACCGACTTGATCGCCATACGTCGTAGGACGGCTCCGCAGGGTCGCGGTTGTCCGGGTTAGGTAAACCAGATAACGCGAAGATATCCTGGGTAAGTTGAACTCTCTTCGTAGTACAAGCCTCCAGGCTAAATTAACTCAGGCTAAGCTAGCAGGTGCTGAATGTTGGTGTTTGCACGCTGAGGGAAAATGTTTAAGTTAGTTCATGTTTGCACGGAATTTTTATATATATTATTTATATTTTTACACAGCGTGTTCCGTGATGGACACAAACAGCGTTGCACGTTGTCAGTGAGGGCAGCTGGTTAAATAAGGAATCGATGCAGACTCGCTGTTGGAGGGATTTTATTTATTTATGACGGCGCCTCCACGCGGACGCGCAAACGGAGTGAAAGTGTGCAGGGAGAGGGTGCAGCTACAGGCTGGAATCAAGCCGATATAAGCCTCGTCACAGAACACTTCGCACATTACAATTGTTAGTTCATGCATCTTCATTTTACGGTGAAGAGGACTTTGTGTTTGGTTTTATACCATCTCTGAAGCTGGTTTACACAGAGGAACGCTCATTTTTACAGACAGAACATGAACGCAATGGCCCGACTGCCTATTTTGTTTCGACTTCGGTGAGGTTTATTTCTTTATTTGTGAATGTAATTTAAATGTTTATTTAAACCTGAGCAGGCTGTGCTCGAGATAAGAAACCGTCTCGTGCGAAAGCAGCGCCTGCTGACCAATCACAGCTCGGTCTGCGGACCGTAATAATAATACATAATAATAATAATAATAATAATAATAAATAATAATACAAATAAGTTATAGGCAAAATAAAGTCATAATCCAGGCTAAAAGCAACACCGTTTAAACTGCCAAATGCATGAAGAAGAGCTGGCAAACCATGTTTTTAATATCATTGCCCCATATAGTGCGTGTATCTAATTACATGTGTGTATTCCTTATAATAATGTGTTGCTTAGATGTATTGTTATGGTGTATGACTATTTTAACCTTGTTGTTCAGCTGCAACCCCAGTATGCAGTGTATGATCAGGGTATTTATCAATATATGAGAGCAAGTCTGCTCACCGCTTTGAATTATGTTTTTATATTATTTTTGTATTTGCCTCCAAGTCTATTTTACACCGCTGGAGTTGCAGCTGAACGAATTAGACAAGAGCTAAAAATGCAAGTTTTAAGTTAGTTAAAAGTTTGTAAAAGTGTGTTTTCGCTGATTTTAAGTGTTTAAGCCAGTGGTGGAATGTATTTCGACATACTTTGTACTTCTTGAGTATTTCCATGTAATGCTACTTTATACTTCTACTGCATTAAAGGGGACATCGTACTTTTTACTCCACTACATTTATTTACCCCTCATAGTTTCTTTTTACATATAAAAACATATGATATGACGCAGTACTTTACTACTAATGAACCCAGTATTTTAAGTATCTAAAATTGGTTCCACAATTGACAAACTACAACATTAAAATGCTCTTGCATGTATTTTGTCTGCAATAAAAAAAACAGAATAATATATAAAACTGTGTAAAGAGCCATTCTGCATAACGAGTACTTTTACTTTGGATACATTTAGGTGGTAATACTTCTGTACTTTTACTGAGGTAACATTTTGAATTCAGGACTTTTACTTGTAATGGAGTATTTTTAGACTAGTATTTCTATCTGAGTACTTCTTCCACCACTTCTTTTAACATTCAGTGTACTTTACTACACGACAACTTCTAGTATCCGCTCATACCTGCCTCAGGTTGGTATTTCTACTACTTTGGCAGAGAACGCCACAAACAAGATAACAGATAAAGCAACTAAATACACTTTTAAAAGTACGTCATTACCAGTAAACGTCCTGTATTCAACACATGACTTAAGTAAAAGTACAACAGCTTTATTAACAAAAGGTCGAGTATCAAAAGTGGAAGACATGAAAAATGTCCCGTGACTGATGTGTTATTAGATACACCATCAGATTGTATTTACCGTTGTTGTTTAAGCAGCATTTTACTGTTGGAGCTGGTTTGAACTGCTTTATACACAGTTGAGGTATTTTTAATTTAGTGGTTCCCAACAGTGAGTCACAGTCATAATCGTTTTGCATTTCTCCACAGTCGATTATCGACCATGTCCCGCACTATCCCTTCGATTCTCTCCGTCCACCCCTCCCGGGCTATGGTCGACGAGAAGTTCAAGGTGGTGGTGGAGAATCTGCCCCCAGGCTCTCCAGTGACCCTCCACTCCCTCCACCTCTCGGAGGACAAGGACTACTGGGAGGCGTTCGGACACTACGTGAGTAATCACAGAGGAACAGTTTCTGGTGAGTTCTCCTCCTTTTGTATCTAATCAAACTGAATTTTAAATCCTAATTGTGCCTCACAAGAAACATATTTGGCTTTTTATTTGTTCAGTCATTTTGGCTGTGATAATGCATAGGAGTTGTTGTTTTTAAAAAATTAAGTCTACAATGAAATGTGGAAACAAACAGACCCTTAAGGGGAAAAAAATGTCCCCATTGAAACCACAATTGTTGATCTCACAGCCATACAGCTTAAAAACAATGCATAATATTATATCAGGCTTTGAATCTAGAGCCGTGGCTTAAAAATTAGTTTTTAGTAAACCAGTCAATGTTGTTGCTAATCATTGACATGTTCCAGACTTTCCCTCTGGTAGATTCTCCTCAACCACCTTGAACTTCTTCAGCATTCACTACACAGAGAATACTTTTTGAAAAGTGATTTGTTTTTTTGTCTTTTTTTCCTTCAAACTGGCATTTTAAAGGGTTACAAATCTGAAAATTAATAAATATGTGGTTAATTAAAAAATTGACTTTGAAAATGGAAAATAATATTAATATATAATTTTGTGGCAGTTTTACGAAGGGGGTATTTTTGTCCTAAGGACATCAGAGCAACTTTTTAAATGTGCGGCACAAGTGTGTTAGAGTGTGTTAATGTGTGCAGTGAAGACAAGTGGCCTCGTGCTAAACACAAAGACCTCAGATGTTTGCAGCCTGTCTTCACTTTACAGCTAATTTGCTTCTTGGATATTTCTGCATATTTGGTTTTATTGACATTTGAATGCTTTTGTAGTTGCAGATGATGTGAGTTTTGGAGGAACTTACACAGGAAAAGAAGACATGGGTTTGTTGTGGAGTATGCGTCCCATCCCAGGCAGCCGCCGAGGCCTCAGGTAACACACCTGCAGACAAGATGTCAACTTTACAGAATTATTTCAGTCTGAATTCATTTGAATTAATTTTTTTTTTTAGGTCTGTCCGCTAGACGACAAGCCGACTTTTTTAAATGCTTGTTATTCAGAATGGAGTTCAGATCAATCTATGCTAACATTGTAGCTGTAGCATCTAAATTAGGCAGCAGCTTTAAAACGATATAAATTCACCGGCATGTAAGATGTTTATTATTGATGACTTCAGGATGTCAGTGGCGTCAGGAGAATCTCAACGCGGAAAACTTCAACTTCAAAAACAATTCTAACATTCCTCTGCTGGTGGTATAACATAGCTTGCATCTCTTTACCCGTCAGGTTGAGGCAGTTGAACGTCTGCGTCCCCCAGCGGGTCAACATTTCGGTCTACAGTGGACATGTCGTGGAGGGCTTCAGGACGCTGCCTCCTGTGGCCTCGTCGCTCACAGAGAGATGGTACATGGCTCCAGGGGTCCAGAGGATCGAAATCAGTGACAAAGGCGTGCGAGGGACCCTGTTCATACCTCCAGGTAGGTACTCCTACACCTGAGAAACAGAGCTCCTTCTCTTTTCTTCCTGGTGTTGGTATCCCCTGACCCACCTTTTGTTAGGTTTTGTCTTGATTAATGATTAGTATTATTATCTGTTTGTCCGTGCCTCAGGTCCAGGACCCTTCCCCGGCCTGTTGGATATGTGGGGCGGCGGCGGAGGGCTGCTGGAGTATCGTTCGGCCTTGCTGGCATCACACGGTTATGCTTCTTTGGCGCTGGAGTATTTCGCCGCTGGGCAGCTGAAGTCAGCAGACATAGAGTTACTCTATTTTGAGGTATGTGTTGCGTCCGTCTATTATCTCACCAACCTGTGGGCCGATCTACTTCAAGCTTGGCGTGTGTGTTGCCGAGGACCCGAGGGAGTGCCGTGCCGCGTATGGCGTTATTTGGATCAGCGGTTCTGTAGAAAACTGCTGAAACCGGGTCCGCCCGGCCGGACTGTGGTTAGCGCCTGTGCTAAACCGTAAATGTGCAAATAGATGAGAATCAAAATCCACACGCGCGTGCGTGCGTGTGTCCCGACATCTTTCACTCATTCGTCTTTTCTCTGATGTTACGACTTTG
>CALSCE010000077.1:5459233-5478720 GCA_943593645.1 Bovichtus variegatus | reverse complement strand
GAGAAGAAATCCTGCAGATTAATGCATCATTAAAATCGAGAGAGACTTCTAGCAGTTGTGCGTGCGCAGACCTCCAGCAAGGCAGTTTCCATAAGTAAAAAAAGAATCTGCTCCAAAATGTAATGGGTTCTTCCTTCACCCATACTACACCCTTCCACTAACATTCATAAAAATCTGAACTGAAAAACATAACGTCCTTGGAGGTAATGATGTGGCAGCTGCACCTCTCTGTCTGACAGATCGTCACATCTGAGTTGCTTTACTTATTTACTAGTAATAGCCACTAAGAACTTTACACGCACTTTGTGAGGAATGTTCAAGTAGCTGGTAAAACGTCTTATTTTTCTTAATTTCCTGTTCTCTGCTTCTGCACAGACGGCATTTAACATCATCAGGGACCATCCTCAAGTGATCCCGGACAAAGTTGGAATTTTTGGCCTGTCCCTTGGCTCCATTCTGACCATGTTGTTGGCAGCTGAGAGCAACATTATCAAGGCAAGTGACAAACCGCAAAATATCTTTTGAGTTGCACTTTCTTCAGCCTTAAATACATGGATGGATTACTGAACGGGCCTATCGGGCACAAGCCCAGGGGCCCCCCTGCCAAACAAAATGTATTACCAGTACCAGGAAGAGACACAAAACAATTACAGAAACAAAACTACAGACAACTAAAAATAATTGCACTACAGCTGCAAAGAGACTCACAAGGACTATGAAAATGGGCCGAAACGACCACAAAATGACCATAAAAAGAGGCTAAAAACCATGAAGCCTGAGTGTCGCTCCTGTGTAGGAGAAGTGGAAGGGCCTTTGTCATGTCTGTGCCCAGGGGCCCAGTCTCATAATCCACCCATGTGAATATGTGGTGGTTAAATCATGTGCCACAGAGGTTTAGGAATGAAAACCTGCAGAAATGTGGGCCCTGACTGCACGCGGTGGAGAACCATATGGAGGTCGAGTGTCTCACAGTCTCTTGTGTTTCGTTCCAGCCTAGTTGTGGTATTTGTATTAGCGGCAACCACCTTTACCCACGTGGGGCGACCCTCGGAGAACTTTTTAATTTGTTGTTGAAGTAGGTATTCTGTTATTCTGCCGGTAACATAAATACAGTTCGCAAAGTGTCACAGTTGGACTGATGGGACGATGATTGTGATGGCAGGAGAGCTGACAGGGTGCGCCTGGATGAGAACAACTGTGAGATATGGCGAGACATGAGCCTACCGATTACCGATGATCCCTCATTGAAAGTGAACGTAAGTACAAGTTGCACTAATGACGCTCAAGGATGAGGCTACATATTGGTTTTCTTAGAACAGATATCAGCCTTTTTATAGGCCCAAGTTCATAAGTTCTTGTGTCTTCAGTGACTAATGGGGATGTTTTTGGAATCGGTCCAGTATTGAGCGCTGCAGCGTCCAGGTTGAAAAATACCGAAGTTACCCTTTTTAATGTCTTTTCACTTGGTTTATTCTGACAAACGCATATTAAAGTTGCTCCTTGTGGTTTATCCTCTTCGAGGTGGGGAGAATAAACTGTCCAATGTTGCTGGTGAACGGCAGTGACGATCAGAACTGGGCCACAGTGGAGTCTGCTGAGGATGTGAGCACACACGCAGAAACATTCCACATATTCAGGAAAAATGTTTTCTTTAAATGTCTCTCCTCCCAACCCTTTCAAAGTAAAAGCTCCATAGAGTAACTGTATCTTAACAGGAAGCTAAAGCCCCCAACTGTCACTGTATAATAACGAGAAACCAGAGATGCCTTCGAGTTAAGCTTGTGCCGTGTTGATCCGACCCTCAGATAGCCCAGATGATGCGTGCAGCGGGGAACGAGCACCTGCTGACCAGACTTGAATACCATGATGCTGGACATCTGATTGAGCCGCCATACTCGCCTCACTTCAGAGCTACTAATTTTGTAAAGAATGGCACAAAAGAGAAAGGTGAGTTCTGCTCATAAAGGGTCACACAGGCTTGTTTTTTTCTATTTTGGTGGTGCAGGCTAAGCGGAGGTCACTATGCCAACATTAAGGAAGACATTCAGCGCACCTTCACCGTCTGTTAGAAAACCTATTATTTTAATTTTTCCCTACCATTTCAATATATAACCGGTTCTATAAGAGGCACGACGTACCATACATATCGATAGGAGAGTGTTTCTTTCATGCATTTAAACTTACCCGTTCGTTAATTCATTCAGAACTAGAACAACGCTCTTATGTTGGTGCCAGAAAGTGTCATAAATGTACTTTTTTTAATCCAGTTTTAAGCCACAACCAGATAAAGGATTTTAGTCATCGGACGTCTGGAATAAGTGGTGGCAACAAATCCCAAGAGCCCTCAAACTCCGTTTTCTTGTTATTGTTTTGATTGCGACCCCTAGTGGCGGAACATGAAATATTGTGCGTTTCGGTGAACTATTTAGGAATACCCTGGTGTTGATGTATTTTATTCTGCATTGCGTGTCCATATCTGAAGACTCACTCACAACATTGTGTGTCTTTAGTGATATTGCTGTGGGGAGGACAAACTAAGCCCCATGCACACGCTCAGGAGGACTCCTGGAATAAGATCTTGGCTTTTCTGCAGCGGTGCATGTACTCCAACTCCAGCTCAACTGTCAAAGCCAAGATGTGAAGGATCACATCAGCATGTGAATCTCCCGCAATCACTACCTTTAACACTAACGCATGTTCATTGATTCCTCTATGTCCCCCGTCACTGTGTCCCCCGTCACTGTGTCCCCCGTCACTGTGTCCCCCGTCACTGTGTCCCCCATCATTGTGTGCACCGCGTGCCTTTCTACTGATGTGCCCAGACTATGTCGTTGTTTTTGAAAGATCACATTCGTTGTTTGTTTTGGTCAACTTGAGCCTCTATTTTTGATTTTTTTTTTTTTTGTACCCGCAAATAATATTAATTCAGATCAATAACTTTTTGTTTTGAGGTTTGGCTACATTTGACCGCAGTATTAATGCAAGTTGTGGATGTTTTGTACAACATGTCAGATTTTTTTTTTTTTCCTTTTATTAAAAAATTATATATTTTATATTAAAATTATTATACTATATTGAATTTAATACAGCTTCATTTTGCTAAAAGAAATAAAATAAATCTATTAAAAATGTTTCAATCTTTTATTTCAGACAAATGACAGACAATTTTTTTTTCTTCTTCTGCCTAATATTCAGACTGAATGTGCATCATTCCCACTCGCTTCTTCAGTGACTCAACAATCGGTGGAACTGCAGCGTTCACGGAAGATAAATCTATCCTGAATTTGCGCTTGAATGTATTCGATCGGCCTCCGTATCGCCAGAAGACGTAGCATTGTGTTACGGCAAAAAATAAGCCACATTTAGCTTTTTTTGCTTGATGACTGATTTTGTTCAGTTTTTTCGAGAAAGATGTTGGTAACTTTTCCAGCTGATTTGAGACTCATCCATCCAAAAATCTGTTTAATACTCAGCTGGGAACAAATATCACATTCAACTGTAATTTATTCCAAATTTCAAAAGACTTAACTTCACTTTATTTAGAGCCGAGGACTCGCGGCACATTTACAGGTCAAACGTCGGATCTACAAGTTCAAATATACACACAGGCAGAATACAAACGTACATCAGGAATGTTTGTGTTTAGTGCTAATTAGCAGCTGTTTTCGTGCTAATATTCTAAACTAAGCTGGTGAACATGGTTAACACAACACCTGCTTAGCATTTAGCTTGTAGCAGTGCTAACACTGATGAAACCTGGAGAAGATTTCTGCTTTACAGCATCATAGGAACATTTCTTAACAAAACAAATGCAGCTGGTAGAAAGTAGTCGTATCATATCTGCTGGGATCATAAGTTACACCTGTATTAGCGGAGGATTTGGTGCTCGGTTGAATCAAAAAGTATACAGCTCGAAGCATGAACTCACTCAGACTTTGGTAAAGGCACACACTGTCACCGCCCTGCTTTCAGGTGCACGTGCACACCTGTGTTTGTGTGCGATCATCTGAGCAGGTTGAGAGTCAGGATCTGCTCCACCAGCCGCAGAGTTGGCTGGCTGATCGGGTAGTGAGGCGGCAGCTTCTCCTCCGCACAGGAGAGCTTCACAAAGTACCTGCAGGGAGGAAACGGATCCTTCAACTCGCATAAGAAGGCTTCAGCTTAACCAGCTGTGGAACAAAACTACAATTTTGACAGACTTAACTTGAGTATTTTCATTTTATGCTAGTTTAAAATTCTACTCCACTACATCTTAGATTGACATATTGTACTTTTTACTGCACTACATTTAACACTTTGACACGGGTACTAGTTACTTTCTACATAAAAAACAAGATGCAGTAGTATACAAAGTAAACTTGGCTCCACATTGAAGAACCACATTTAAAATGACATGTATCTGTTAATATTCTATAGTAATACAACACTTTTAAATGAGCCATTCTGCATCATGAGTACTTTAACTTTTGACACTTTCAGTACATTTTGCTGATGATACTTCTGATTTTTTTTTTTTTTTTTACTTTAACATTTTGAATGCAGAACTTTCACTTGTAATGGTGTATTGTTGAACTATGTTTTTTCTACTTGTACTAAAGGATCTGAGTACTCCTTCCACGCAGACTCCTCAAACTAATCTTCGGTTTGTGATTGTAGTTCAAATGTAGTCATAAACACTGGGGTGACTTGGGCTAAATTATTGGCAAACTTTGCTTTTTTAATTCTTAATTCAGCCATTATTCATCACCATCCTGAATGTTGAGCAGAGACGCAGCACAGACCTGAACTCCTCTCTGAAGTGGGACCGGAGGTGCTGGGCCAGCTGGGTGTTGTACTGCAGGCAGGCCAGCAGGAGGCGACAGCGCTGGAAGAGCAGCACGGACTGAGAGGGACTCAGATCGGACTGCAGGTCGGACAAAACCAGCACCACCTGCTGGGCCTGGTGACCAATGAAGGACAACTGCAGAGAGACGAGGAGAGCAGAAAGTTCTGTTTCAGTTTTACCTAAACAACGGGTTAAGGTTTCCAGCTCGTCTAAAGTGACGTCTCTACAGTACAATCTGAAAGAATAAAACGCTTGTTTTTTTTCTTTGTAATATTTATTGTAAACATTTTTAATAAAAATAAATAAAGTGCATAATATAAAATGGAATAATTACAATTTACATTATACATGTAATAATTAAATTATATGTTTTGCACTTTATTGTGTGTTTTGTCATGCCCCGGTCCGTCGGAAAATTGTCTTGCATGAAACCGGTCCGTGGAACAAAAAGGTTGGGGACCGCTGTTTTAGGGGACATTTTGAGTGAAGTGGATCTTAAATTATTGATTAGTTACGAATGAAAGTTACACTCCGCTAGAGACACGATGTCTCACTCTGTTGGACAAAAAAAAAAAAAAAAGATCTTACTAAGTCAAAAATAAAAAAAACAAGTTTATTGAAATCTTAACTAAAGACGTAAAAGTTAAACACAAGTGTGGTTTACATTTTGTACTACCTTGTTATTTGCAAGTGCCTTCATCATTTCAAGTAGTAATTGTAAAAAGAGAATTTAATTTAGTGACGGCTGATATGACAGTAAAGGAGAGCATTTTAGGCGATGCTGCCCGGCTCGGCCCGTCGCCGATCCTCTGGACATCATCTCTACTAAAGCGTGACATTGAGAAGGTTTACCAGGTGAGGGTGAGGCTGCAGGACTCGGAGGATCCAGCCAACAGACAGGAAGTTGTCGGCAGAGGAACATCTGCTGGCCTGAAACACAGAAAAGTCACAACGCAAATGTTTGGATTTTTCCTACACTTGCAAAAACTCGGGAGGTTTGACAGGCAAATGGCACCACCTGCGATCCCAAGATCATCAGTTAGGAATTGTACAGATGAGAGTATAATATTAGCAGTGTTGATGCTCAAACAATCAAAGTGTAGATATGAACCATCTGCAGTTATCACTCACCTCGTGGCCTAGAAGCAGCAGCTCAGAGAGCAGAGAGCAGGCAGCGTCCATATACTCAGCTAGTAAGGCCTGAAGCTGACACAGAAGCACAACTGTAACACTAAAGACAGATTAAATTAATAATGAAGGATAATAATGCGAGCGAAGAGCTGCTCACCTCACAGTCGACCAGATCCCTTTGGTTCTGTGTTTGTAGCTCTGCGTCACATATCAAGGCAAGCAGCATTCTGGAGGCCAGGGCACCTCTGCAGGGAGAGAAAGAAAAACACTTTTATGTTTACAGAGATTCATAAAAAAATGTATGGAGTATTCAATGGACACGGGACAGCTGGGATGTTTACTTTTTGGCAGAGAGCAGGTTGAGTCTGGCCGGTTCGACCTCCGTCTCTCTGAACATGACGGAGAGCGTCTGCACGATCAGAGTGCTCAGTCTGACGGGAAGCATGGAGCTGGTGTTAAAGTCGGAGCCTTTATGCAGAATATACTGCATATAGTACTAACTACCCTCTAGCCCCACAGGTGTGTGCACATGGGCTTACATTTACCTAATAAACTAACATACAAGGTAACTTAAAGGATGCTGCACATGTTTGCATGTTAAAGCCATTTTCATACAAATCATGCACTGCTGACTGTTTTAAATAAAAAGATATACTTCAATTTAATTCAAAATACTTTTCTTGTCCCTCCATGGGCAATTTAACCCGACATGTTTAGCTTTACGTCCTCAGTTACACTATGTGCAAACATCATATTAACGTCTCAACTTCTGAAAACTCAATATATATAAACATATTGAAGTAGAAGTAAGTCCCTTTGCTGCAAACTGGACTTGATCAAATTGATAAAATACAAAAATAAAATTATAAATCATTAGTACACCAATTAAAGAAATATTTCATGTTTTATAAGTAATATGGGCCATGCATTAAGAAATACATATTCATTTTGTTTATTATCCTACAATTAGACCACAAAAAAACTTCCAGTAACAAAAATCAAAAAAATTTATTTAGGATTTTGGTGGATTATTGTTGCATGAAAAGTCCTCATTAACAGATCGTATGAGCGTCCGTTGTTATTAACCATGTTTTAAAGCTAGGGAATCCACACAGAGGTAATGCTTCATTTTAAAATCTGTTTAAAATCACGTTTACAGGCAGTTCTGAGGCACTGAATTAACACGCAACTGGGTTTTTCTCCCATCTCAAGGAGGCTTCATGTCTCAGCAACTTCATTTTCGTGCTTTACTGAAATGAACTGAAACTAATTGTTGCCTCAAAGACCAGAAGTGGTCAAGTGTTTGTAGCAGATGGACTACAAAACTTGTATGGTCCTTTAAATTCCTTAAAAAAACCAGCAATGTTCATCAATCTTATTGTATTAGACGTATAAATGTATATGTACAAATCAATTAATTATGTATTGAGAGAGAAGCAGAGGTGGGACACACTTCAACACATTAAGAGTACGTCCACATCAACTTGAATAAAATCCAAAATACATTTTCAAATTCCCTGTGTAACACACACACACACACACACATTCAGTTTCCATTTAGTTAACACACAGGAAGATAGAGAGACAGATAGAACATTATGAACACACACACACACCCAACGCCTTCTTCTTTCTTAAATAGCGTGTTGTGTAAAATCAAAGCAGCTTACGACCTTAAAGGGCAATTTCCCTGATTGCATTAAACACACACACACACACACACACACACACACGCTCTGAGACTTACAGGAGCTGATCTGCGGTGTAGACTCCACTGAGGCTCTGACAGCCGTGCAGAGATTCCTCCAGAGTCTGAACCAGGAACACACACACTTCACTGGACTGAAACACAACAGAGAAAGTCGTCACAACCAGATAAAACTGTCCTCAGGTCTGTTCTGGCTTCAGTCTGTATCTGTGTCTTTGTGAGGACTTTTTGTTTGGTTTTTAAAAGAGTAAGAACTTGAATTTGATCCCATTTCTACCTGGTACTAACAAAACTACATGAACTCAGGTTTTTGTATCTTTAACTCCACTATATTTGTCTGACACTATTTACTAGTTACTTATCTGTTTAAGATTTTACACACTATACATATGATGAGCTTATAAAATATGATGCATCGGCACAGATTAAACTGCTGCACCAGCTGTATATAAAGTAGTTCAAATAAATATACTTGTGCATTTAGCTGCTTATACTTTTGTGCTTCTACTTCAGTAAAAGTTCACATGCAGAACTTGTACTGGTGCATTTTCAGTGTGGTAATGATACATTTACTCAAATAAAAGTATTAATACTTTTTCCACCAGTCTGTATTATCTGTATAGTATTGTATTTGCCTTAACACCTTGTATTAATTAGGGTTCTTGTGTCTAGCTGGTGGATTTCAATAAACACGGCAGGTCATAGTAATCCGGCAGAAAATCCCAAATACGAAGAAGTACGAAGCTTCAACTAACGATTTCTTTCCTTTTTATTAATCAGATTAATCTGTCGTTTATTTTTGCGATTAGTGGTTTGGTCCATAAAATATCAGGAAAAAGCCTCAAAGGTCAAGGTGACGTCTTCAAATATCTCTCTGACCATCAGTCCAAAAACCTGAAGACATTCAGATCAATACCACAGAAGAGTAGACTGAGAAAAGATAATTTTAGCATTTCTTTCTTTTTAAAAAAATGACTCAAACCTATTAACTGATTCCCAAAAAGCTGCCGATTCATGGTGTATTTACTGTCAGGTTGACAGTAAACACACCAGGACAGTCTCGTGTCTTTAGCGTCTAAAAGCACATTTTCATCTGCACAATAGCTCCTCACGAGAGACATGAGTGAAAAATAAGAGATAATGTGAACTTGTGTTAACTTTTGTTACTAGTTTCCCCAATATTGTGATAAATTGATAACAAATGTCCTCACAAAAACAGAAGTACACAGATGTTTTTGAACCTCTCACCCTCCAGAAGAGTCGGCGTAGAGCGACGTTACGGTGAGCAGCAGTTCTCAGCTCCTGCAGCAGCAGGTAGAGACTCTCCACACTGATCCCCTCCTGCAGGAGCTCAGAGCTCAGCTGACCAAACAGGTGAGCTGTCCGCTCCCAGCTGCACACACACACACACACACACACACACACGTCATATATATTAGTTTATCACATCTAACAACTCGCTCTTTATTCATCGTTTCTCTTTTCTGTTATATCTCAGGTGAATTGGGACGAAACTAACGATTGCTTTCGTTATCGATTAATCTGCAGATTAGTTTTTTTTTTTTAGATTAATCGATAAATCGTTGGATTATATAACGTCCATCCCAGTTTCTCAGTCACTTTTGTCAGCCAAAATCCAGAGATATTCAGTTGAATATGATGTAAAACAGAAAAAAAAGTCATAAATCTTCATATTTGAGGCTGAAAACCGATTTTTTTCTTCTTCTTTTTTTACATTTCTACATGAAAAATGACTTTTTAATTATTATTATTATGTTTCTGTCGATTAACTAATGGTTGCAGTTCGAAAGGTGAAAGCTTCACATGTTCAATTGTAAATAATTAAAGCTAATGTTATCAAAGAAAAGGCTGTAAAATGATTATCAAACGTTGTTTTATGTGTCCGCCATGCTTCGTGAATCTACTTAAGAGCACCTGATGGCAGGAAGTTGTTTTCCAGGAGAGTCAGACGAGGCACTGCACCTCCTTCTGTAGAGCGGGTCCAACAACAGAGTGGACCTCTACACACACACACACACACACACACACACACATCCATAAACAAAAACAAAATGAAACTCTATATTTGTGAGCTGTTTTTAAAGGTTTTAGTCTCCAGTAGAAACCATTTTATGGGATTTGTTGGAAATAGGAAAAACATAAAATGACACTTATTCTTCATGTGTGTCTCCATCATCACTCACAATAATGAAGCTGTTCCATGAGCTCTGTAGGTGGAGGTAAAGTCTGGACGTGTGTGACACGGCGTAAAGATGCAGCTCAGCCTCCCTCTCCTCTCCGCTGCTCACACAGTCTCTTCTCAGCAGGCGAGACAGAACTGAGCTGATCTTCCTCGGGACCTGAACGTCACACGTCATCAACACACAAGGTCACCTTCTGGGCCATTTTGTGTCCCTAAATAATTTAAGCTGAATGTAGAAAAAAAAAAGGGGCTTTAAGGAGGTGTACCTGTCCAGTGTCGGGGAAGTTCAGTCTGCGATTCGAGGTGGGGGAGTAGAGGGAGGACGCTGTGGAGGGAGGGTGCGGGACCCTCAGGAGGCCCAGAGTCTCTGGGTTCGGACAGGAGGCAGAACGCGTGGGCGGTAACAGGGAAACCACCTCTGCCCTGCTTTCACTGGGGCTCCTGATAAACAGCAACGAGATGGATGAGATTCACTTTTACTACTAAATACTAAAATACCTTTTACACAGCAGACATTTTCACTTGTCATAGCTGAAAAAGCACAAGTTTTACTAATAACAATGTTTTAGGTGTATCTTGAAGGCAGCATGCGAGACACCAGGAACAGAAACATCTGGAAAGTAGCCTTCATTTTAGCCTCTTTCACACATAGTTCCCAGTAAATTAATTGGGATTATTTCCACCAGCAGGCTGCGCAGTAATTAGAACAAAATGAGTCAATGGATGTAAACTGCTGACATGTCCCCAAAGATCGATCATTACTGCCTTTGTTTGTGTGTGTGTGTGTGCTTAATGACCTCCCAGGGGTGAACTACACTCGAGCAGAAAGACAGATAAGCATGAGACAGCGTTTACACTTTCCAGAGTTTACATCACACACATCCGTTTAAAAGCAGTGTGGCATTTGTTGTAACCAGGCAACAAGTCGCTGTTCAATGACGGTAAATCTGATCGCACTTCCTGTCGTCTCTCCACGGTGCACAGACTGTTTCAGACGCACTAACACGCAACACAGAGGAATTAAAGACAAGGACGTAAAGAACCCAGAACAAATAATTGTATATTCAGGTAAAACATCTGATGAAGGTAAATGACACAAAGTTTCACATCATAATTAGATGAAAAGCAGAAATAATCTATTTTTAAAATATATATATATATATTTATAAATTTTCATTAGAAGTGAATATTTTTTGTTTCTTTGTCACATACGATAATACATTTGATATCTTTGTTTGGACAAAACAAATAAAACAATTTGAAGACAAAGGCTCTGGGAACTCGTGATACAGATTTTCACTGTTTTCTAATATTAAAATAATAATAATCTGCAAATTAATCGATAATGAAAATAATTGTTAGTCGCAGCCCTTAATGAAAAATATATTCTGTGTTGTTCATATACTTTTAAGTTAATTTCTGGAACAAATAAATGCATTTGGATCTCAGTCAAAAGACACAAACATATACATTTGTGCTTGTCAATCGTCGTACTTCTTTAAATTCCTCTAAAGATTTAATTTTAAAATATGCAAATGCAAATTGGCTGGTTAAGCGTCTTAAATGTGAAGATTTTCTAGTTTTTTTTTGTCACATTAGATAGTAACTTTGATCGGAAATCAGTCAATTTGAAGCTGTTTTTAAAATATTCTCTGTCTACATTTCTGGGACAAATAAATACATCTGGATCTCAAACATATAAAACTTTGGATGTCGATCGACTTCTTTAAATTCCTCAGTGAACAGTGACAATGAGCAGCAGGTAAACTGGAGTGGAACATGTCTCTTTATTAAATAAGTCATGAGCTACCTGAGACACTGAGCTTTACAGAGACAGGCCGCTTTCTCTTAACACATTATT
The DNA here is from genome assembly GCA_943593645.1 of Bovichtus variegatus. Lineage (NCBI taxonomy): Eukaryota > Metazoa > Chordata > Actinopteri > Perciformes > Bovichtidae > Bovichtus > Bovichtus variegatus. Next base: position 5,466,992 of record CALSCE010000077.1, on the reverse strand, counting down.
TAGTTGTTTCCCAACCGAGACCGGAAGATGAGGACACTACCGTCTTACCATCCCCATATATATATATATATATATATATATACACATATATATACACAAACACACATATATAAATGCAGGTATTTAAGCTCCTAAAGTGTAACCCTCCTTCTCTCTTGTAGCCCTGCAGACAAAAACAGCTGTAAAGGTTTTATAGCTCAAAGAGTTTGTCTGTCTCCATGACTCCCAGACAGAAAATGCAAAATTAGACACACGAATTTACACCATGCAGAGCAGCTGAACGCCAAGTGTCAAATAATTACTTTAGTTGTGAATAACAATAGTGATTGATGGAAAAAAGCTGTAATTTAGAGTACAGGTTAGCGAGAATTCAGTTATTTGATTTAAGCAGGAATTATGCTTCTTTTTGGAACTACATTTAAAGTCTGCAGGAGGCGAGTGTTTGTTACTTAGACGGTTAAAAAGTAAAGGAAACCACAGCCAGTCTTAGCTTCCACATATGGATATCATCTGACAAACCAGAGTGTGTGTGTTTGTGTGTTGCTCACCTCTGTGCAGGATAACCTGTTGGGGGAAGAAGAAAAAAAGAAACAGGAGGGTTAAAGTTATACTTTAAGGTATCAAATAATACATAAATAAACCGAAAAATAAAGAACAAATGAGCTTCACTGCTGTTGTTTGTAAGAGTTACACAGAAAAAGTATAAAGTTAACTCATATTTTAGCCACTGTCACTGCTTACGTATAACTTGACACTTTAAATGCTTTCATCTCTTACACTTTAACTGACAATTCAACTGCATTCAGTGCTTTAACTGCAACTCCCATACAATACAATGTCACACACATGGACCTTTTGTGAGAAATTCAAGCATTTCTCTTCACAGTTTTGGGTTATTGCTCTAAGGCCCTTTGAGATATGGACAGGAGGAGCCGGAAACTGAAGCAGCCACCCTGCGATTAGTGTTTGACCTTCTCTAGCTCCTGAGCCACAGCCGCACTTAAAGACGTTGGCCCGTACGGGGATCTAAGCCGCAACCGTGTCATGATTAGCCCGATTAGCAAACCCAATGTGCTGCTGTGCAAAGCCAAAACACCAATGAATGTGTCACTGTCCTAAATCTAACAGACTGCACAGTATTGGTATTTGTTTGTTGGATAATGACCATATGCTCATTTTAAAACAGCGTTTTACCTTCTAAGGTGTGTGTTATTGTTGGGCAGTGGCTGGGTCTGCGAGAGGACGGGGCTGCAGGAGGAAGTCTCGTCCTCCTGTCTCTCCTCAGCCAATCCCGGCCCCTCGCAGCAGGCTTGTCAGTCTTGTAGGTGATTCGAATGTGCTGGCAGAGTTCCTGGTCCTTTCCACGGAGGAAATCTGGGAGGTCATTGACCTGAAGAAACAGAGATACAGATCTGTGTTCAAGATGTTGAATGTACAGCATCTCGTCACCTCAATGTGTTTTATACTTAACTTTTTATACTATACTTAACTATACTTAACATCATCAACAGGCAGGCATAGGATGTATAAACAGTAGTGTGTTTCTTTATATATTTCCTTTTTTATTTATTTAGTTTGACATTTATTTATTTATTTAGATATGTGTTTATTGTATTTTTTATTTCTTTATATATTATCTATTTTTTAAATGTATTTCTTTTTTTAGACATTTATTTATTAGAATTTTTCTTTACATTTTTCTGTATTTCTTTTATTTCTTCATAAATGTCCTTTTGTTTATTTAGATATTTTTTATGTTTCTGTATTTTTTTTTCTCTTTATAAATGATGTATTTTCTCCTTATTTATTTAGATATTAAATATTAAATATTAGATATTGTTTATTTATCATACTTTTTTTATTTCTTTGTATATTTCCTCTTTAATTAATTTATTTCTACATTTATTATTTAGATGTTTTATTGATTTAAACTTTTTTTCTGTATTTCTTTCTCCTCTTATGACAATAAGAGTATCCGAGTAGCTGTATCTGAGGTTTTCATAATCATAGTCATTTCATAGTCTGTGCAGATTAATATTAAAATACTCATTAGATAGATGCCAGAGGTGTTTGAAGAGGACTTTAAATCCTGCTAAAGTCATAGTGAGTTCAACAACGTTCAACACAGGTTAGAATTTGACGCTTTGACCTCTGACCTACGTGACATAAGGAGGCTAATAAGAGGCTTATTCTGCTAAACACAGACTCAGCTTCTTATTCGGATACTGCATGTCATGGAGGGTTATATATAACGTAGCATATATGGAGTCCCTGGTAGTACTCCAGACTGGGTCAGTCAGGGTTTTATTTGTGTTTTGTGACACAGAGATAAAAAAAACAAACTGATTCCTTATTCTTCATCTACTTTTTAATATATTTAATTAATTTAGAAATTAGAGCAAAACCTCATTTAATCCTGAAAAATAAAAATAAAACATTTAAAGCCACATCACCTGAACAAGCAGTCCGATAGTTTGACTTTCTGTCACTTTAGATATTTAACAGGCAATACACAAAATGTATATTATATATATTGTATGTTATATTGAGAGCAAGGTTGTGTCATTGTGGCCATCAAACACATACAAAGAATATGCAGCCCTGATGTTAAGATAACGTATAAAGACACCTTTTAGGGTAATCAACATGTGTAGCAGGTAGTGCTGCCTTCTCACTGGCATTTGTTTTTTTTACTGTAAGCTTTTCAACTTATTATATAATGAATACATTAATAATTGCAGTCCTAGATGATTGTAACTGAAACTGATTAGCCTTGTTGATGAAGTTGATTTAATAGCTTAAAATTGACTGATTGTTCAAGTACAGTTTTATATTGTCTGACAAAACAGGTATTTAAAGACGCTGAAAAAAATCCTTGACAGATTAATTGGTAATAGCACAATAAGTTTGTACAGCCCTAAACTATTTTATTGATTAATAAAAAAATAAAAAAGGTTAAATAACGTTGAAAATAATCATTAGCTGCAGTCCTAAACATACACACTGTATATCATAATATATATTATTAATAGTTAAAGCTATTTAATAATAATAGTTGCAGTCCCATTTTATTATAAATTAATCTTGCTGCATGGGGCTTTATATTTTTATTTAAACCTGTACCACCACAGGTGAAGACTGGATCTGAGGCTGGATTACCAACCTATCAGGCTCCAGAAACAGAAAATGTAGTTTATTAATTATTACATGTGTAATGTTCTTCACAAAAAGTGTGATTTGAAACCTGTAAATCAAAAGAGGCTCATCTGTAATCTGAAGAGTTTAACTGGGATCATACAACAGCAGGCCGTTAGTTACTAAATTCAGGTAATTACCATCCATGACAATTCATATTTTATATTTATTTCTGTCTGTGGACAGATTTGTCACTGTGATAGCATCGCAACCAATGCAAGACGCAGTCACGAAACCTTACAGATGTGTAGGTGAGATCAAAACAAAGGTTGAGTTCGAAAATGGGAAGTTGGTCCAAGCAAGGGGGGGCAAAGGGACCATTGCCAAAATACCAATTTCCAAACTCCCAAGAAATATAATAAGACAAAAAACAAATGTTATCTGCTAAATTTAGACGCTAAAACTAGAAATGTTTGCCATTTTTGCATGTAAGATGTCTTAAATGAGTAATCGATAATTAGCTGATAAAATGACTATTTTGATGTTTTGATTCAACCCATAAGTCATTTTTAAAAAGCAATTTTAGACGTTGGAAATGGACAAATCTCAACAGAAAGTCCCCTTTCTATCTCCATGACAACTGCAACTCTTTTAATGACCAAGAGATGTGGATGAAAACAAATAAAGTCATTTGAAAATGTCACCTTGACCTCTGGACATTTTGATGGACATTTTTACTATTTTTTGACAAGATTAATGGAGAATTAAACGACTCTTAGTCACAGTCCTAGAGCCGATTCATTTTCTGTCAATCAACACATCGATTAATTGATTATGTTCATCTGTAGTCACAGTGTTCAAGCAACTTTTACAGAAAACAGAAAAAGTTGAATGTGATTCTGTAAACTCACCAGCTCGACGTCGCGCACGCGCCTGAAGCTAAAAGCTTCGGTGAGCGTGCGTGGCGGGTACTCGGTAAGGTACACGCGCTCGTCGCTCAGCACCACGTGCATATACACCTTATTAACGGTCTCCGATATCACTACGCACGGTTCGTAGGTTCGGATCCGCTCATACACCGTCCGCTCCGTGTTCCGCTTCAGAAAGGAGTCCAGCTTGATGTTTCGGCGGCAGAGGAAGGCACCGGAGCCGGTCCGAGCCATCTCGGTACCAGGCCGGCGGAGCAGTTAGTGACAACCGTGTAACGTTAACCTCCACTTTGGCGCGAGGCAGGTGGTCCGGTGTCGCTTTCCATCCGTCAGGTTTGAACTTCACGTCGGTAAAAAAACTACCGGACAGGTGTCTGTGCTCGTCCCGTTAACGGACTCTGAGCAGGTAAACCGCCGCTGTCCCGCTCCATCAGCACAGAGAGCTCTCTGATTGGTCCGCGCAGTGAGGAGGAACGCTGCTGATTGGCTAGAAGATAAAGGATCGTTTCATAATTTAAAAGCAGCTCTGAGCTCAGAGTTTTAAAGCCTCTTTACACCAGAATAAATGGCTATACATTTTTATTATTTATTCATTTGAAGGTCTACATTGCAGGTATAAAATTAGTGTGTAGGAATAGTAAATAACGGTATTTTTATGCTTTATACTGTACATTTAAACTGTTCTTATCTATAAGATTCCTGCATTTTAACACATTTAATTATAGATCCCATTTATTCAGAATTATTATTATTTACACTGTTATAAATTGTAGTATACATATTTTTACACATATTTCTTTTTTCCATATTGTTTTTTATTTTAGTATTATGCACATAGTTTTACATACTTTTTTTTTTCTTAAAACTTCTCTATGTTTATATATATTTCTATTATAGAATTGGAGCAACTGTAACATAACCCAATATCCTCCCATCAATAAAGTATTTCTGATTCAGATTTTTCATTTTGTTGTGTTAAAAATAGTCTCATTTAAACAACAACTTGCAGGTTGGATTTCTTGCTGGATTTATACTGAACATTTCATTTAAATAATCATTTGAAAAGTGGCTACTGCACATTTGTATTAGTTGTACAAGACATAAAGGCAGAAATGCAGTGGAAAAAGTAGGCGTTTTATTAGGCGTATGTATTTGTTTGATTGGCCTAAAAGTAATCAAATTCAATTGTATTAAGTCTAAAGTATACTGGAATCATCCTCCATGGCTGCTAAAACCTAGAAATGTGCTGACCAAAGACATAATCATAAGAACATTTCGACCTGATATCAAGTACTAATGTAAGAAATGTATGTCATCACATCACATCCTATAAAAAGTTACATAAATATGAACCATAAATTTAAAACACGCGAGCCCACAGTGGACAACAAATTATACCAATCACGTATTAATGTTTAAACAAAAATGTTATGCTTTTTTGATAATACTTTTTTTCTTTTTTTTTACTGTAACATATTGCACAATGACATCTTCATTTAATGCAGAACTTCTGAACCAAAGTATTAGCGATTTAATAATAATCAACATGCAGGGTTGTTGAACTTTTATTGCACACACACGACTAAAAAGCATTAAAATGAGATAAGTGTTGCAGCGGTTCAGCTCCAGTCTTGAAGTGTTTCAAGCCACTAGATGTCACAGTTTGATCCCCAAATCTTCATAAAGCTTCATCTGCCCATCACTAGTGAAAGATGAGTGTCGTTTGTTACCACGAGAGCAGTCTTTTCAAAGAGTGGTCCGCGGACCACTGGTGGTCCGTGAGCGACCCCTAGTGGTCCGTGAGTATATTGGTAAAATGTCGAATTTTAAATTAATTAATTAAGAGTTTAATAGTGTTTAAAAATGATTAGCATAGAGTGTACCATAGATGTAGAAAAACCTTAATTTTCATGAAAAAAGCTTGAATGTGAAAAAAAAACCTTAATTTTAATGAAATAAAAACTTGTATGTGAAAAAATACTAAATATTTTCATGAAGAAAGCTTGAATGTGAAAAAATACAAATATGTAATGAAAAAAGCTTGAATGTGAAAAAATACTTAATATTTTAATGAAAAAAGCTTGGATGTGAAAAAATACTTAATTTTCTTGAAAAAAGCTTGAATGTGAAAAAATACTTAATTTTCTTGAAAAAAGCTTGAATACTGTTGAATAATTAAATGAATAAATCATTCTGTTGTGATAAGACACTTTGGGTTGATGTAAACCTGGAAAAATGTTGAAAATGTGATTCTTTCTTCTTCATCCTCCTCTTTTGCCTCATTTCCCCCGTTTCTGACACATGAACACTCACAAACAGAGGCGGTCGCTGCAGCTCTGAAGGGACGCTTTGTAAATGCGTGCAGAGATGAACGCCAAGTTGTTTTGCAGACCAAATCACACACACACACACACACACACACACACACACACTATGAAGGAGATGAAGGCAGTGTTGTTTTACAGAGGAGCACACTCAGTCTTTTATCCAGTTCAGTAAGAAGACTGAGATACTATAGACACACAAACTAGGCTCCAAATCTTGGAGGTTTGTAGAATGAAGATGCAGTTATTGTTAATATATATTATTTATTTATTTTCTATTCGGTCTTCTACACACACATAAAAAGTCTGAGTCTTTTTTAAATGACTCTAATTGATTTTTGAGCAGGGTCAGTAAAATGTGAAATTTGACTCTTAGCATTTTCTGAGCACAAAATATAAAAGAAAATAAGGTAAACAGGAAGAAAAACACACAAAAATAAGTAAATATGGAGGTATTTCTTGACCTTGTAAACAGCAGCTTGTTACACTTCCATCTAGTTGTAAATAAAAATAAATAAACCACAAATGACTGCTTTTGCTGTAACTTTTTGTTGTACTAAATGATCTTTACTAGGTAGACAGTTACGTATACATACTTTTATAATATGGTTGTGGAGATGTGGACATTTATGAATGTGGTGCAACACTAAAACTTTGAAATCTGAGGGTAAAATATGTGCATGTTGTGTAATAATAGTGCGGCATTGATATACTGCAGTACTGGTATACAAAAGCACATCAGACCCAAAGACGAGTGCAGCAGATGTCAGAAAACATGGAAGCTTTTGGATGTTTTTACTCTGTTAAGGTAAAGCTGTCAGCTGATCATCATCATCCTCATCATCATCATCATCATCATCATCCTCATCATCATCATCATCAGTGTGTGTTTGTGTGCAGCTGCAAACAAAAGTCGTGGGCTGACCGGTCACACTGCCGTCTTTGTTCTGCAGAAGAAGAAAAACAGTCACATTTCTACCAAAGAGAGAGAGAGAGAGAGGAAAAGAGAGAGAGAGGGGGGGGGGAGGGGGGGGGAGAGAGGGGGGAAGAGAAGAGGGGGGAGAGAGACAGAGAGAAAGAGAGAGAGACAGAGAGAGAGAGAGAGAGAGAAAGGGAGAGAGGAGAGAGACATAGGGAGGGAGAGAGGGAGAGAGACATAGGGAGGGAGAGAGGGAGAGAGAGGGGGGGAGAAAGGGAGAGAGGGATGGAGAGAGAGAGGGAGAGAGGAGGAGAGAGACATAGGGAGGGAGGGAGAGAGGGAGAGAGAGAGACATAGGGAGGGAGGGAGAGAGGGAGAGAGAGAGAGAGGGAGAGAGAGACAGACAGAGAGACAGAGAGAGAGACAGAGAGAGAGACAGAGAGAGAGACAGA
>CALSCE010000077.1:5437919-5459133 GCA_943593645.1 Bovichtus variegatus | reverse complement strand
GAGGGAGGGAGAGAGGGAGAGAGGGAGAGAGGGAGAGAGGGAGAGAGACAGAGGGAGAGCAGGAGAGAGACATAGGGAGGGAGAGAGGGAGAGAGGGAGAGAGAGAGAGACAGAGCCACACACACACGCACACACACACACACACACACACACACACACACTGGTTATGGTTGGTGTTGACCTTTATGGCATTGTGAAGGCTGGTAATGAGGTTTAAAGTTCAAACTCTAAAAATGTGATCATGCCACATTGAAGGATTTGGCGTCAGGCTGCAGAAAACTCAGTGACGATGTAGAACATGTTGAAGTGATGCAAAGTTCAACCAGCATTTAAATCCTTGGTATTATCCGTGGAGTCAGTATCTTGCCTCTATTCTCACCACAAATGGCTCATTAGCAGGATGTTGTTGTTGTATTTGCCTAATTGCAGTCTTCAAAAGTTTAAGCCCTGATTCAACCATGTAAAGCACTTTAAAACTTTATTTTGAAAAGTGCTGCTACTGATATGCAGTGGGGGAAGAAGTTCTCAGATATTGTATATCTATATCTATATATATCTCAGTACTCTTTATTAAAAGTTGCAATATTACAGTATTAAAATACTCCTGAATATTAAAAAAAAAAATGTAAAAGGACAAAAGTATTGGCATCTCATCATCATCATGTAAAAGCAGAGCTAATTTTAATTACCTTAAATATCGCTGGGTAGCTTAACCTATAATAATATATAATAATTTATTGTTTTAATTATCATTATTATAAGTATTGTTATGATTATACTTTTTATTATTATAGCATTTTGTGATTTTAAAATAAATCAAAATGTGCAAAGTGATAGTGGTGTTGAATTAGACTTTCAGAATTTAGCCTAATTTATACTTTCTTCCTGTCTTTCTTTCCCAATAACCAACCGTTTTTCTAAATCAAAGGAACTGTAAGAAGAACAAAGAAAGTAAAGAACAGCGAGAAGAAAAAGACAAATGACAAAAAGAAAGACAGAAATCTCTCTTTTTCTCTCTGTGGGTGTCGAGCAGTTGATCTTCTCTGTTTCCTCCCAGCACATCAGGCGCTGCTCTAAAAACAAAAAAAAACCGACAACTGCCGGAAGTGGCCGAACGGAGCCGAACGGAGCCGAACGCGACAGATCCGAACTGAACATCTAAAAACGGACAAACGTTGAGAGATTTCCAGATATTTTACCGTTTTATTCCAAGCTGACACCGTTAAAACACACGGCAGGATGACGGCTCTGAGCAGCTGGGAGCTGTGCGTCAAGTACGCACTCTTCATCTTTAATTTCGTCTTCTGGGTAAGTTATAACAATCTAAATAAAAGTAACAAAGTAAAATTGCAATAGTTTAAAATTCCTTAAAAATGGTTAGCCTAATTTATAGATTTATTTCCAATGTAAGATCTATAATAGCCTACATATGTGCATGTTATTAATATTTAACGATAATAATAATATGTAATTATGTTTAAGGTCAGTGTTTATTATCAGAGGGACATTTAACTTACTTTATACTTCTGCACTACATTTTGGTGGCAAATATTTTACTTTTTACTCCACTACATTTATTTCATAGTTACTCTGCAGACTTAGATTAATACAAAAATATAAATCAATTTGTAAATTAAGATGTATTATTATAGGTTAATCTACCCAGCAGTATATAAAGGAATTAAAAATAGCTCCACCTTTACCAGCATTACATTAAAGTGACGAGCACATTAATGCATCACTAATTATAATTCAGTAATATAATATATGTTATTCTGTAATGGGCCACTATGTATAATGAGTACTCCTATTTTTTGGTACTTTAAGTATATTTGGATGGTAACAGAATATTTCCACACTTTGGTATTACTGCTTTTACTTAAAGAAGACACATTATGCTCATTTTCAGGTTCATACTTGTATTTTGGGTTTTTACTAGAACATATTTACTTGCTTTAATTTACAAAAACAAAAATGTCTCTGATACTATCTGTGTGAACATACATTTATTCACTCTCTGTCTGAAACGCTCCGTTTTAGCGCCTGCCTCTTTAAAGGTGCAATGTGTAAGATACAGCTAGAATTTAAATTATTTTCTTGTTCAATCTGCTGACACAGACAGGCGTGTCTGTATTGTGCGTATCACGGACGGCATCCAGCCATATTTGTCTAAATATTTGACTAAACAGTCTATCCATTTAACATCAAGATAATAGCGATAATATACCTTTTTTTTTTAGTAGTTTGCCAAATGTAAGAAGAAGAAAAAGAAAAGATTCAACAGTTTTCTTTTTGTTGTAGTTTTACAGTGTGAATGGCAAACTTTTCGTTGCACTAGTTGCCCTTTTTGACATATATATATCATAATGATCTACAATAATTAGAATCAATTAGAAATTGACAGCTAAATCTAAGATAGACTTGGATTTTTTATTTAAAGAATACAAGCTACAGAGATCTGCGGGAATGACGTAGTTTTGTAGGCCGAGCCAGAAGTTAGCATCGCACTGGTTCCCTCCACATAAAGTCAATGGGACTTTTTCATTGGGGACATAAATGTAAGATAAATATAACTTTTATGATTCTTCAAGCGTAAATGCAATCACAAGAAATGAAAAGCTAACGTTATAACGGCTATAAATGACGATGATCTTTAGTTGTCCCATTTAGCCACAACATTCCCCAGTGGGGTATTTACTGACATATTTTATGTCGTAGATCAAAATGTTAACGTCGTGTAAGCTTGTGTTGACCACAGACTATATTTCAAGGACTCTTACAAAAAACTATTTAAAAAAAAAACATTGACTTTGAGACGAGTGAACCGAAAGTGCCAGTGTCTTTGGATTCGTCCCTGCACTGCAGCCACATCGCCATGTGATGGAGGCCTGTCCCGGGTCTGCGGTGAAATATCGTTTATTAACTAGTTTGTGCCATTTGTGTTAAAATGAAACATATGCTTATGTACTTACAGTACTTTGAACACATGGTTGGGGTTTACTGAACCCTTTATGGGCTTGCAGTAGCTCAGAAAATGCTGATAAATCCCAACAGGGGGCGTGATTGAGGCTTCTAGTCCCTCCTTTATCTTAAAGCCTGACCGGCCTCTTCTTATTTCACCCTTTTATGTGTCTTCTCCTCGCTCACTTTTCTCTTCATCTCCTAATCTCCAGTCTGGAGATGCACACACGTCTAACAGGTTGCAGCGCGGACAGTAGCAAAGAAAACAGTTCATGGCAGAGAAGAGAGAAGGAAGGGAGGAGGCAAAGAAGAGAGTGAGAGATGAGGGCAGGCTTGAGCAGCTGGGAGACAAAGCTAGTGTTGTTGGTTTCACTGGGTCTACTGGGAGAGGAGGGCAGCTCGAGTTACCTCAGCAAACAACACTGAACCCAGCCCCTGGAGGTGTGTGTGTGTGTGTGTGTGAATACACCTGTAAAGCTTCATTCCTCTTAAGCCACATTATTCAAAACGAGGCAGAATATTGTTTTTACTGAACCAAGTTCTCTTGATTTTATTCACTATTTGTTCAATAATCAATACCTTCTCTGTCTTTGCCCGTCTGATCTGTCAGCATGCCAGGATCTTTTCATCCCACACACACACACACACACACACACACTTGTATCTTGTGTTTATGTCCGACCTTGACCATACTGACGTCACTAGGGAGGGGTTTTCACAATCCCTTACTGGAGTTTGTCTGATTCACATGCTGCGTAGCCATTGCAGGACTTCCTGATTCCCTTTTTATTTTTTATTAATGCTGAAATGCAGACCACCGCCGGCAGCTGGTGCGTTATTTCCTCTCAGGCGGGCGAAGGCCGCGTGTTTACCGGTGTCTTTGCGGTGTGTTCAAGTGCGTCTTCCCCCCCAGATGCAGGCCATATCTAAAACAAAGAGATTGTTTGTCGACTTCAGAAGAACTTAGGGGGGAAAGTCCACCTCCCCCCTCCACATACACGGAGAAGCAGTGGAAAGTGCCTTGGAGTCAAATGTGCCAAAGACCCTGTTTGTGCCTGGTTTTTAAAAATGTATCTTGGGTGATTGGATCAGCAATACAATACAATACAATACAATACAATACAATACAATACAAGTGTGATCCAATCACTCAACACACGTGAAACCTCCTAAAAAAGTACATTTTATTTCAATGAAATAATTGATCATTATAATAAAACTGTTAGTTGAACCAGTATGGGTGATCAATGCATAATTACAACCCTATAGTTTGCTGTTATAAAGATGAAGAACGGACCAAAAACAAGACATTTTAAAGTTTGGTGTTTTGTTAAAGCAGTTTATCTCCCACGAAATGTTTGATTCTAACTTTTATAAATGTATCCAGCAGTCCAAACACAAACCAATTAATTTATAATTCAATCACATTATAAACACAATAGTTCTCAAGGTTTATATGCTTCAGATTAATGCTCTTTACAATTGCATTCACCTGCTCTGGCTTCTCAGAGTCCCGCGAGTGAATGCGCAAAACTGAACGAACAAATCTTCAGGAACGACTCTTTCCAGTGTCCCGTATGTACCGAGTGCACGTGCCCGGACTATTACAATGACTCTTTGTAATCTTTGGCTCTTTCCACGGTGGCGCGGTCGCTCAACACACTGGAAGCTGCTTACACGAAAACAAAAAAAGGGCGGATTTCCTCAGTCTTGACGCTGCGTCATGGAAAAACTGACGCAATGTTTTTTTTTTTTCAGAAGTTGCAAACTTTGACACATTTACTGGTGACGACCCGAAGGAACCGATTCTGTGGGAAGAGTCTGTCTGCACAGCCCTCACTCCCTCACTCACTCCCTCACTCCCTTCCTCCTACACCTCCTCCCTCCTCGCTCCACCCAATCCCTCCCCCTCATTTCCTAAGTACACCCAGGTGAGCCATGCACAGGGTGTGGTTCAGTAAAAAAAAAAAAAAAAAAAGAAAATCTTCTTTCCACTCCGTCCTCCTTCTTCTTCCCTCAAAGAAGACGTGTTAACTCTTGAACAGAGCGCGCACTCGCTTTTGGATTTTCATCTTTCAAAAACTAACTCACATCTAAGTGTTGAAGTCGGAGCCATGGGCGCACTGCAGTGTATCAAATACTTGGTGTTTGTGTTCAACTTTCTCTTCTGGGTATGTATCACTTACACATTGTTGGCTGTGGTGGAAACATGAGACTCGTTTATGTTTTAAAGGATTTGGTAGCTGATTTTTAATGGTTGGAACTGGTTTCGGTGACTTTTGTGACGAAGAGAAATTCAAATTGGCTTCAAATGAGTTTTATTTTGGAGGAGTTTGTTGCTGCTTTTGTTTGAGTTGAAAGGCTGCTCAACTTTTCTTTTTCTCTTTTTTTTTTTTTTTTTTTTTTGGAGGGTAAATTCTTGTAAAAAATGGCTTCAAAGGCAACTTCCCTCGAGCTCAACTTCTTAAGTTTAGTTTATAGCCTTAGTTTGAAGCTTACAACTTTGTTCTGCTAGGCTACAATGTTTAAAAGCTGAATTAATTAACCAATTCTTGAGGGAAAAAAACAAAACTACTTTTTTTTATTTTATTCTTTTTATCTTAAAGTGTGTCCTAGATTGTGTAAACGCATTCACCTGTTGTCTTCTGAGCCACATTGTGTGACTATGTGACTAAACAATGCTTGGCATGTGACTGGAACACACGTGCTCTTCCTGTTGAAGCTACTAAACCATTTCCTAAGTTTAAATTTAAAATTGGCTGTTTTTTGACCAGTAGATCTGATTTTATAGCGAAATAATATTATACAGGTTGTCAACAATAGAGTATTAATTTAAATAATTTACCAAGCAATAATGCCAAATATTTTCTGTCGAGCCTCTTAAAATGTATTAACATTTAATCTAAATTCTAAAACATTTTATAGTATTAATCCACATGTAGTATAACATTGGGGGCAGACCAGAGTACATGCATATCAAGCTTAAGGCCTTTCTGTTGATATAGTTTGGGATTTTCCTTAATAGTTGAGAGAATAGATGAGGAAACGTTTCATTAGTTCAGGATGTTAATGTTTGATTTTATATTAAGGGGGATTAGTTATTTCAGAGGGGCTTTTCCTCCTCATCCTAACTGTATAACCACTTGCAAAAAAAAATTCTAGTTCTTTCTGCAGGCGTCTGTCTGAGGTCTGCTACTCACAGATAACTGGAGTCGCTTCATTTCCCCTCATGTTTTACATTCCAGTTTTTTTTTCGTCCTGTATTTGAACATCCCTGCAGTCAGTCTGATCTTAAAAAAAGATAAACTATGGTTTTATGTCTGCTGGAGGGAAGAAAAAAAAAAGGGACATTGTTGTTTGATAAACCCAGATGATGCACAACATGAGGGTGAAATTACTGAACATATTTCTGTGTATTACTGCCTGCTGTTATTACTGCGATGTCCTGTTTACACTGTTGGAAGAAGTGATGCTTAATGACTGTTTTGACATTTTCCGTCTGCAGTTTGAGTGTGTAGTGATGGCAGCTGTGTGTGGACAACTGAAGGAGCAGTTTGATTTTAAAGAGGCATAAAGCTCAGATTATATCTGTTTATTTATTCTAACGTTTAATGACTGAGCTGTTGGTGAAGGGCTCACTACTGTAAACTAATTTGGCTCCTTACTGTTTCTAATAGACTACATTTCCCACGATCCACTTTGTCCTCAAGGGTATTTGCTTCACTAGAAAACCAGTTTAGCTTTGATTGTGTTGGGACAGTTTTACGGCTGTGTCTTGTGCTTTAAGGCAGTGGACGTTTGAGGCTTTTGAAAGTTGTCAAACATGTCCGCAGTAATTTTTAATTTATCTGGAAGTTGTGTTTCTGTGTTTTTCTGTTGTGTATTGGGGAAGTCTGTCTGTCCCATTCTTGTATAAATCTAGTTTTTCAGGGACACCTTGAGGGAATTTCTCCAAACAAAGACTGGAGGATGAATGGACTTTAGATTTTGGTGATCAAAGGTCACTGCATCCTCACAAAACACGTTTTTGGCCATAATTCATCTTCATAATTCTAGTTATAAAAACGTCACTAAATGTCTAGTTGGATAAAGTTACTGTATATATTTTTTCACATTAATTTGTCTAATTTTTTTATTGTATATTTACTTATTGTACATTTTATTTTTAATTTTATAATGTTTTTTATATATATTTTTAAATAATTTTTTTTATTTTTCCATTTTAATTTATCTTACTGTGTGTCGTGTATGCACCCATAATTTTAGTAATTATTACAAATTTTAGAGAGCACATAATAAAAACAAGATTAGTTTTTCATGGCTTCATAGTCTGTGTAATACACTGCTATTAATTAAGTCAGTTTGAAAGATATTTGTGCCCTGAGTTCAGACGTAGATTACTTTGAGCGCAGTGTGGGACTTACACTGTACGTTTAATTTAATATTGTACTTTTTACTGTCTATCTTTAGTGTTGGTAAAGATGGTGAAACTGAACTTTACTCACGAGATAAAAGGCAGCAGTTAGTGTTGACTTTATACTTTGTACCATGAGTGTGTAAACCGCTGATTCTGCATGTGTGAAGTGAAAAGTAGTTTAAACCCTCTTGAATGCACATGTATTGTCAGTGGAGTGTACAGTTAATACAGAAAACACATTCATCGTAAGATCACAATAACGCTGACGAATGTGATTCAGAGTTTAGCTGCAGTTTAAGCTGGAGGCTCTATTTTCTGGTTTTGATAAATGATGAGGTGTGTCTGTAACTCTGACTACACTATTACACAGAGTTTACTCAGTTTATGCCATAAGTTGTTGTGTTGACAGATCTTTAGGCGTGGTGTTAAAGAAACATTTAAACAGTAAAGATTTGTTGAATCTTCTGTCTTGTGACTCAGTAATTCCCTGCAGCTGCCAGAGGCGGTACTTTGTGTCTATTTCATAAAGAGTCATTAATTAAATTTCTTATACTTAAAATATAATCCAGGGACTCTCCTGGATAATCTAAAGATATAGGTTACAATCACCAGTTTCTGATCATTTTAAGTCAGTGTCTGAGAAGTCGTGTTTTAATCTGTCAGTGTGGCATACTGCTCTAAAGACTACAATACCCATGAGCCTCTGCTATAGAGAAGAAGCTATTTGATTGGAAGCGATTTGTTAAAACACTGTTGTTGCATTTGGGAACAAAACACAACGCCATAGTTGCTGAAATCTTCCAAAATGTACCAAGTTTTCTCAACTGAGAAATCTTCATCTTCTGCTCACCGTTAAAGAAAACATTTTCCAGAAGAAAAAAAATGTTTTCTTTAAAAATTTGTGGCTTTAATTTTCTCTCTTTTTAATCGGAAATTCAGATCTTATTTTTCCTCAAAATATTTTTTCCCCTAAAACACTCTTTTCTTTGTATCAGTGGCGTCTAATAGGAATATTTATGCACTTATCAGTCAGTTAAAATGTGCTGGTTGCAAAAATCCAGTTCCTGGTACGTCACAGACGAGTATCTCACATTTTTACCCCCCCGACACTGAGGTGTGTGCACATTGTGATGCGTGTCCGCCGGTCATCAGACTGCAGCAGGGAGGCGGACATGTTGGGGCACAATGCTGCCAGTTAGTGCGGATACTTTGCCTCAACCATGTCTCCGGTTGCACAACAACAGACGCCAGTGTGACGCTGTGGGACGTTATGGAAGTTATTTGGGTGGCAACGAAGAGTTGATGTAAACTTGTGTTTTGCGGTTGCTGAGGAGTCATTCCAGCGGGTTATTACTGTGGTGAACACCATGGGAAACACATACACAAACAATATGACTATTCTTTAAAGGCTCTCGTGCTTCTTTTGCTGTGTACAACTTTATATCAAAATGTTCTGGGTAAAGATCTGTTGATTCATTAAGTAAAACTGAATTTATCTCAAGTTTTTAAGTATTTGGTGACTGGCAAATTTAGGAAAACCTAAAAAATAAAAAAAACCTTCCTTTACAGATTGAAGGAACTGTGGTAAAGGGTCCGATTTTTAAAAAACTATTAGAGCGGCTTGTTGATCAGGTTCTTCTGGCCGTGTTGGGGATTTCAGGTGAATGTGAAGCAACATGTTTGGCTTCATTTTCCAGCTGTTGGCTTCATTTTCCACAGACCTGAAATATCAGAATTTGGATTATTGCGAAGTAGGTTTTCATACACAAGGAATTTGCTTTGGTGCATAACGTAAACCTAGTAAGAGAAAAGTAAAATAAAACCAAATACGACACATAAATATAGAAAAGAGAATAAAAAATGTAAGTATGCGTACTGTTTTGAGTATACTTTTTAAAGTTTCTTTTCTGGTGTGAACACACTACATATGTTTTCATTTGGTGCATTATTTTGCCTGATGAAGGTCTAGTGCAGAAACAATGCAAATAAATATATTTGCAGGTGTGACAGTGTGCAGGAGTTTATTAATAACTTGTGGACATTAAACCTGCTAAACATCAGCATGATGGCATTGTCATTATGAGCATGCTAGCATTAGCATTTAGCTCAAAGCTCATTGCGGCCGATAATGTACGAAGTGTTTAACAGCAGTTGTCTTAACATATTGTACGACTTTTCTCTTTGACTCCATGTTAACTGTGCTGGATCTGATTTTAAAAGGTAAATTCCCCAGTTTTATTTGGCGTCTGACCCTTTTTCACACATGTTTTTGTTCTTTCTCATGTAGCTGGCAGGCACTGGGGTGCTGGCTGTGGGCCTCTGGCTGCGTTTTGACACCAGGACAGCGGGACTGTTTGAAGGAGAGGATGCACCGACAGTCTTCTTCACGGGTGAGGCCTTTGACATCACACTCCTGTCTTTACAGCTGAACCCGGGGCACAATAACATCACAGTGTGGCGACAGATTCAAAGCAAGCAAGTTCTCCTTGCAGAGGAAGCTGGACTTCACTTTACCACACATGCAACCGGAGTGGAGTCAATAATCATCTATAATTAGGGCTTAATTTCCAACCGCTGTGCTTTTTGAGTTGTGAGCACGTTGTGTTTCCCAAGCACCGAAAGCTGTCATTGGTTTGGTTGGCTGTGGTGGCGGTCCTCACTATTACGTAATATGTATTTTTACTTGCACACACAATGCAATAAGTATAAATGTCTAGAAAGCAAACAAAGTAATTAAGAGTGAGAGTTGAAAAGGCACAGGCAGAAGCTTTCTCTCTTTAAGCTCCAGAAATAATGATAAAATAAAAATCATTCACACTTGTAACCCTCATAAATAGCTTTTATAAAACATTCTTTTAAAAACATTAAGGTAGTTATCCATTATTATAATTATGGTTTGCATTGTTCCTTAATTGAACCACAACAATATAGTATAATGCACCTTTTTTGCACTTTGCTGGTGATTTTGAATGGAGGGTAAAACAACAGTTATTACACAACAGCACGATCTAAAAAGATAAACACTCTGTACTACATCTTCTCCACATCCTCTGCACGTCAAGCTCCCTGCAACCCACCAACTGCCATCTATTGTCAGAAGTTCGGCACCACAAAAATCAACTTTTGGATGATTTGTGGATGCAGCCCTCGGCTACTCGTGTCTGGAACGAGATTAGTTGTTTCGTGTGTTTGTCTGGTGTGACCTGATGGATGGGCCGTAGTGCTACAGCAGGAGCAACCTGATGTAGAGACCCACGCTGCCGGGCGCACAGAGGGCAGCTGAGGGCAGCTGAGGCCGGCGTTGGTGCGCAGCGAGGCGGCTCCTCCGGCCTGGCAGAGCGCTCCGCACATAGCTTTCATTCTTCACGGGCCGACAGGGACGTCTTTGTTTCTCCACTGTTGTCTTCTCTGAAGAACTCGCAGAAAGAAAGACTCTCGCCCTCCTTTTTTTTTTTTTTTTCCCCGTCTTTGTGTTTCCCTTCCATCAAGCTGATAAGTGAAGTGGGCAGCGAGGCGGCAGAGGATTGTTATGAAATGACAAACATCTTAATAACAGTCTGGGATGAGGAATATTTGCGTGTGTGTGTTGTGGTTAAAGTACCCGTGACATCAGTGCGCTGCTTATTGTTATCCTACATTTCTTTATGATTCCTCTTTATGAAAGCCACATCGAAGGACAATAAAGATGCTGCGTCTTTATTGATGGCGCTGAAATCACTTTTTAAACTTTGTTTTTACAGCTTGTGTTTGGAAATTCACATCGGCAGCATTAACGCAATTATTTATGACTTGTCGATGATTAGATGTTTTGCTGAATATGATTCATAACCGCATCCAGATGGAAGAAAAAACACAATGTACAGTATAGACTCTTGTGTCTGGATTAACAGTAATGAGTAACACCAGTACCCTGAACTGAACTAGCTTTGATGCACGTTTGTAAAGCATGTTAATGTAGAGAAGCAGGTGAGGATGAACTGTAGGGAAGTCATAATAAGAAGTAATTTGCCATAACAAGAAATGAATGACTATGTACTGCAGCAATGTTTGTATTGCTCTTGGTTTGTGCTCTTGTTTCCTAACACATGAGTCTAGATTTTTATCTACTGCGCCCATTGATGTGTAGGCGCCACGTTTTACGCCACTATAAAGTTGTAATTGTTAGAAAAATTGAGAAAAAAGATAGCTTTTATGAACCAATGTAGACTGTATTCAACAATAACCTGCAATAAAATTATTCTTTAAAAAAGGAAACATGCCCTCAATCTAAAAAGCAAAAAAATATAAAAAACAATCATTAAAAAAAAACGGGTAAAGCTGGAAGAAGGAAATGTGTTTGCATGAAAAATTACTCAAACAATTATCAAAAGTTGCCAATTTTCTGTCAATTAATTTATCGTTTCAGCTGTTCTTGTGCTGTTGGTTCTAATTCATAATGCAGAATATTTTATAAGATCTTCCTCTGTTCTATTAAACAAATTTTAACTTATAAAGCAACTAAAGCTGTAAAAAAAATATAGTGGAGTAAAAAGTACAGTATTTTTGCTCTGAAATGTTGAATAGAAAGTGGCGTGAGAAGAAAAGACACAAGGTACTTTACTTAAAAACATTTTTTTAATCTTTATAACTAAATCGGAGGTGAGATAAAACGTCATGAGTTGATTGTATGTTTGCTGGTTTCATGAGAATCTAAGCTGCGGGCCACAAGTTTTTACTAATTGGGTCGTGGCAAATGGCTTAATCTTAATAAACCATATTTTATCATCGCTGCGTCCTCTGGTTTAATGACTCTGATCAGAGTTACTTTAAAGAAGAGTGAATATCTTTGTCAGTTACTCTGCAGTGTCACAATATTTCTGTTGTGACCGTATCACGTTTGTTCTGCAGGTGTGTACATCCTGATTGCGGCGGGGGCTCTGATGATGGTCGTGGGCTTCCTGGGATGCTGCGGCGCCATGAAAGAGTCGCCGTGCATGCTGGGATTGGTGAGTCATTCTCTCTGTTCAGAACTGGAAACGTTTTTTATTCTTTCTTTATAAATTTAAACAGCACAAAATGCACCAGGTGACTCGAAAGCAACGTTTTCAGATTGTAATGTTGAGTCTTTCAGTCACTGTTTGATCACCTGTTGAACCTGAAGACTTATATTAAAGATGTAAATAACATTTATGTCAATATCAAGCTGTGTAGATGAGCGTGCGCAGGGTTTGTTTAGAGACTTTGGAGTGGCTGGTACTTTTCTACCTGCAAGGCAAGTTTATTTAGATATTAAATTTCAGCAACGCGGCAATTCAAAGTGCTTTACATCAAAAGCACCGAGGAAAAAGTGCAAAAGAAGCACATTCTAAAAGGACATTTATGTTTTTATTTTAAGTAATTAAACGGCCAAGAGAATTGAAAATTAAAATAAAGCTAAAATAGAATAAGGCAGGTATAAAATATAAGAATAGAAGTTGCAGTTCAGTGTAAGAAATGAATAATAATTTGATGTAAAGAGAGGCAGCGGCGAAGAAAAGTCCTCTATATTTATATATAAAAAAGAAACTGGAGTTGCAGCGGACCTGCAGCTTTCTGGGAGTTTGTTTCTATATACAGTATATATGGAATTTAGTACCTGCATGTACTACATTTGGGTTTTTTCTCGTCTATTTTGGCGTGTTGCACATCGGTCAACATGCACCTTGTGGTTACCCACAATGCCGTTTGTCTGTGTAGCTTTGCAGAAGCAGAATTCCTGCTTAAACCACGAGCACTGTAACAATGATGCAACGTATCGCAGGAAAACATCTGAAAATCAAGAGCTAAAGAAACTAAAGCAACAACAAAGAGGAACTGTGATCAGCAGCTGACCTTCACACCCACTGAGTGACGTGCCGTTTGTTCATGGACGCGTTGGAGAATTTATAAATGGCTGTGCAGTGTTTTGTCAAACTTCAAACTCTGTTTCACCTGAAACCGTGCGTCACCAACACTTGTAGTTATTATTTTACACATGGCTGTTGTCAGAAATAACTTTGTATTGGAATTAACACGTAAAAAAAAAAAAAGAATTATATATAATTTTTATATATATTTGTTTTAAATCAAAAAACATCAAATTGATCTTTTACTTGTTGCCATGTAAAGTGTTTATTTATATATGTGTTAAAAAAAATTTAAAAAAAAGGAAGTTTTATATAATACAAATATATTAAGAAATAATTATGGGAAGATTATTAATACTTGTATCAAGAAAAACTACGTACAAAAAAGGAAATTGTCAAAATATATTGATTTAAATATGTTAAAAGACATGAAGGTTTGCAAAATAGTAGAACACACAAAGAAAATGTACATTATGATGATATTCACCAAGATTATGTGCTGCATGAAATTAATCCAAAAAATATAAGTATTGTAGCCTTTTTATACTATATCAAATATTTTAATCATGTTAATCGCACTGTATTCACCTGTACATCCACACATTTCTTGTTTTAGTTCTTCCTCTTCCTGCTCCTCATCTTCGCTGTGGAAGTGGCCGCCGGGATCTGGGGTCTCTCCAACAAGGACAGGGTACACGGCACACACACACACACACTCGCACACACACTCGCACACAGATTCAGTTGTTGGCTGCGTTCAATCAGTAATTTAAATGTTTTTGCTTTGCGTGTTCAGGTGGTGGAGGAAGTTACAGAGTTCTATAAGCAGACTTACACCAACTACAAAGACACCAAACAGGAAGCGCTGAAGGAGACGCTGCGTCTCATCCACTTCGGGGTGAGGACACACACACACACACACACACACACACACACTTCTGTAACTGAAATTGGAGCCATGTGTACAGCCATGTTCCTCTCAGGATAAGTTGTAATTATGTTGGTGATCCTGCCTCTTATATGTGTTTAGTGCTCATTTGCAAGTTATCCTGGCTGTAGACGTGTTAAATCTTGTTTTTGCTATGAGCTGTCTTTTATTCTGAAAAGCACTTTGGAAACTTTTTTTTTTTTTTTTTTTTAAGGCGATGGCTCGATGTGACTCATGTCCGATACACGACCTTGAATATCTGCCGACACGTCTTTTTCCCTCTTAAACAATGAAGCTGCTTTTAACACATTTGTATGGATGCACTTTGCTTAAGCTCGTTTTTAACAAACAGAACTTTTAGCAGCATGTTTGACTGAACCGCACCATTCAAACGTTAAAAATGTTTAATTCTGTTTTTAGAATAACAAAATAATTATAATTCCAGTGTAAAATACTGACTATAACTCAATGTAGCCTCTAGCTCAATGACCTATATTTGACGGATAGTATCAGATATATACTTTTTTTTAATTTTTTTTTTATAAAGAAATTATTTTTTTCCCTTTTTATCCTACTGTAGATACTGAGTATCGTATCGCCGCATGAATTTTTATATAATAACATTTTGTTCTTTTCACATGGAGCCAAAAACGAACCTGAGACGACACACTTTACATGCACTTGTTTGATATTTTATACCCACTGTATATAACAATGTTCGTGTAAAATGTGCTGCGAACATGAGCGGAAGCTGTAAGAACACATCTGATAACTTTATCAATTAAATAAATGTGTGCAGCTGGACTGCTGCGGCCCCACCGGGACGGTGATCGACGCTGCCAGAGATATCTGCCCCAAGAAGGAAGGACTGGAGGTGCTCATCACCAAGGTAACGCACGCTACACACGGGGTTTCTGACCGACTTCTACAGGGGCTCATATTGAGGGTCTATTACTGCAGTAATGCAATAAAAGTTAAAAGTTTTTCTTTTTAAATCTTAATTATTATGGAGCCTCACTAATGCTGTATTCTTCCAAATGCATTAGTAGCACTAATTAACAGTATTAGTGTTCGTAGATTCACGTGGCGTTGTACGCACTTAAACATATAAATATTTTTAATAACATTAGCGTTAATTATTTGGGAAGCTTTCAACTTTTTTTCGATATAACCAAAAAAGAATAAATGACAAGCTGTTGGAAGCCAAAAAAATCATTTCAATCACATTATTATATTCATTAATATTATTATTATTATTATATTCACATTAATTTTTTCAATAAAGTCGGCTGAAGTCTGACTTTTTTTTTTTTTTTAAGGTTTAATGTACTCTGTCCAAATCTGGGAAAATATATATTTTTGTGCTTTGAGAGGAAAATGACAACATGTCTATAATGTATATGTTTCATATATCATATATCATCATATCATATATAACTTTAACCACTTCCTTGTGACGACCTTTTTTCAAAATGCTTAAGTAACATTTAGAGTTATACCTGTATTTTGATTTGATTTTCAAATAAATGTTGATATCACGTCTTTCCTTTTCTCCTGTACCTTCAGAGTTGTCCGGCTGCCATCGACGAGATGTTCAACACCAAACTGCACATTATCGGCGGCGTCGGCATCGGTATCGGGGTCATCATGGTGAGTCTGGATGACGCACACATCCTCAAAATCTAAATGTGTAAACCTTAGGGAACTTCCCTTATTCATCTTTTAAATTGCTGAATAAGATGATTTTAAACGGAACAAAAATAAAGATGAATCAAAATAGGAACTAATGGATGCAATCATAGCTCGACGTGCATGCATTTAAAGTGTAATAAAAAAATGAAAGTTCACCTGCTGCGACCTCTGCTCATGTTATTTCTGTGCAGAGTTTGACAAGCAGAAACTTTTTTCCTTCATTAGATGAATGTTACAAAAGCCTTCTAGTGTCAAACTCTGCACATGCGTCGTTCTGCACCGTGAAGCTCGTTAGTGAGTGTCTGGGTTCCTGTTCTCAAGATATCAGCGCGTCTCACGCATCACTATTAACTGTTTGTGAATAAACTGAATTGATGCGCAAACGTCTAGTTCTCAAAAATAATGTGTTTTCATATTCACCAAAGTTTTTAATTTGAGCTCGTAGAAGAAATCTAACGTGTTTTTTAACCCTGTGTCTTCCTGTGCTCCTCCTCCTCCTCCTCCTCCTCCTCCTCCTCCTCTGCAGATCTTTGGGATGATCTTCAGCATGATGCTGTGCTGTGCCATTAAGAAGTCCAGGGACTTTGTCTGAAAAAAACCACTACAAAAACCCTCTGTCTTTAACTTATGTATCCTCACTTTTAGTGGCGCTGCTTTAGAGTTTATATCTGTTTAATAATCATAACAGTCGTAGTTTACTGCTTGGATCCATACAGGATGACCACACTGCGAGAGTATGGAAACTCATAACTTTTTGTTTGTTTTTTCGCCATTTTTCACGCCGGGTACAAATGTAATCTCCCTACAAAATAAATTGAACAAAGTTTTTTTTTTTTTTAATTCTGGTGCCCATTTCTAATTAATTTAAAGGCTACTTGTCCTCACAGCACAGAGCAGGTCTGCGGGAAAAAGAGACGATAATGACTCTGCTGCTCCCTGGAGGACGTTGAAGATATGAACTCTTCACTGTTGGATAATATCTGTTCAGTTTATGTAAAATGTGTTCAACGTTGGCCTGTGGTTGGTTTGTAATGTCTAACAGGCTTTTTCTTTTTTGCAGCTAACTGAATTTTTACTTTTTTTTTTTTTATTTTTCCCTGAAGTTGCATTTTTATTTTTGTAAAAGCAGAAGTGTGGAGTTTTATGCAAATATTTTTTGATGAATGCAGTTCAACTATATCTTTTTAAAATGCCAAATAAATGAACTAATAATACTGATTTGTGTTGATCTGAGACTTTGTAACAAAGAAAGTACAAATACACTGACGTATACTATATAAATACTCGGACTGATTGTTTTACTAAATGTTTGCCGTTGTCTTGTAGCCAAAGTTTAATGTCAATTCATGTTAATTGTAAGACAAGGCAAGTTTTTTATTTTATTTTTTTTATAAAGCACATTTCAACAAAGTGCTTTACAAAAAAGCATCAAGATATAGTGCAAAAGAAACTCATTAAAATGCAATATATAAAAAAGCTAAAATGGAGTAAAACAGGTATAAAATACAAGAATTAAAGTCGCAGTGTAAGAATTGTAGGTTTGTTTGAGCAGGAAAAAAAGCTAAAAAAGTTTTCAAATGACCCAAAATCACCAGTTTTTAATGTATACACTTCTTTTATCTGTAATAAATGGTAGACATGAGCTTCAATACAAAACGAATGTTTATGAATATTAAAATGTAATTAAAATGCAAATTTAGCCTTTAAACTGCAGGCGCTCATTTGCATTTTCATTCGAGTTTATAATTTAAATTCCACATCGTCCCAAAGAGTCTGAATCAAATGAGTTTCTTCTTCTCTGCTGCTGTAAACATCACCCAGTTTAAAAAATAAAAGCAAAGAGGCAGTCAGGGTATACAAATATTTATTCCATAAAACACATGAAATAAAAAAGAAAAACATGGCTTTGACAATCCTAAAGTCGTGGCGAGGTTGACTCCTCAGTTTGTTTAGCACTAAGATGTTTGTCACTGTTGGCGTCCGAGGACAAAAGCTGGAAAACAAAAACGCTAAAGAGAATAAACAGCGCTTCAGGATGAGTAACGTGTATCGTTTACTGTCTTTAAAGTTTTGAGAGGTGGTTTGTTGGTGTCTTTGTTGACAATAATAAAAATAAAGAATAATTATTCGTCTTCCTTCATGATCTAACTTTGACGCTTCAAGCTGTTTCCTGTGAGCAGAATTAGATGTGTGTTGCAGATCTACTTGATTCACAGATTAATCGTTTAAGACACTTTTTAAAAGCAAGAATAACAATTTTTTTCTAGGTTCAAGTTCTCAAATAAATATTTGCTTGTTTTCTTTGTCTTCTCTGATAATAGATTGAATGTCTTAGTTTTGGTAATATTTGTAAAACATCACATGGGGCGATCAAAAGCAAAAGAATATGCAACTATTTTTAAAATAGATACATTTTTCATGCAAAAAAATTCAGAAAATGGTGTTTTCAGCATCTCAAAATATACATTTGCTTTTTTTCTCCATTTTATGTCATTAAACTGAAAATCTTTGAGTTTTGGACAGACAAAAAAAGACATTTCAAGACATCGCCTTGGATATTTTTCACTTTTTTCTGACATTTTACAGACCAAACAACCGATTAATCTAGAAAATACTCTGCAGATTAATCGATAATGAAAATAATCTTTAGTTGCAGCCCTAATACAAACACCCAAATCAGAAAACAATGGTCAGATTAATCAATAATGAGGTTGCAGCCCGACTTCTCTGACTTCAGAATTGCTCAATTTCAGTTTAAAAAGTACTCAGTTTAGTGCAAAGGTGCATTTGGAGACAAAGTCCAGCTTTACGTTATCGTTTCCAACCAGCAAACCAAACCAAACCTGTCAACACAGTGAATGCTCAGAGCCAAACGGACCTAAAAACGTTTCCATGCTTATAATTCTCATTCTGGATGTTAAAATAAACAGAGAAATAAAACTTAAAGCTACTTCTGGGAAAAGTCCAGCTCAGATTTGTGAATGGCAGAATAATTAGTGCAAACTTTAGATGGCAGACACATCAATGTGATATAGAAACTGGCGCTACAGCTGTGAACATGCTTAGAGCAAGAATTGGCAGTCACTCAGTGTAATTCAACATTTAAATTACGTTTCTATAAATCCTCTTAGCTAAGACTTGACGTGGATAATTAATCAAATCCAACGATGATAATCAGATAAGCTGAAAAGCAGTGACAGTGAGAAAAATAAAACATACAAAGTGTTGCATATATTTGCCACAGAAGCCTGTAGCTGCTTGTGCTATTGCAGAGTTAGCTAGTTTGTACTAAAGTCTACAGTGCTGAATACTGCGTCACTCAGAGGTTACATGCTCACGACCTTCATCCTGGTTAAAGGAACAATCCACCCTGTTAAAATCTCAGTTTAAAACAATAATTGGCAAATGAAGGGAATAATTTCGTGTGAATACAGACTGTGAAAAAATCAGTTTGACAGCAGAAAAGAAAAGAAAAGTATATATATATATATATATATATATATATATATATCGTGAGTTATGAAGTTATTGAAAGAGTCAGACCACAGGTGTACAGAGGCGTGACCATGACCAGGTAAAGTGACTTCACCCCCCCCAAATCTAATGGTGCATTCAGGCGCTCTTTGTCAACTCAAAGTCAAAGTCAAACAAAAATCTGAAACCAGTAATAAACTTGAATTTATAAACCTTTCGTCGGATTTTACTTTTCTTTCTTTGTCAGAATTAGTTGTAGAGCTGATTAGTCGATTAACAAATTAGGAAACTAATATAATCATTAATTAACAGTTTAGGTCAATTATCAAGCATAAACTCCAAATCATTCTCTGGTTCCCACTTCTCAAAATTTGAGAATATCTTTGAGTTTTGAACTGATTTTCAGACAAAACAAGACATTTGAAGATTCCACCTTGTGACAGCACATTTTTCATTATTTTGTGACATTTTATAGATTAAATAATTATTCGATTAATACAATTAACGATACGCTTTTCAGTTGGTTGCAGCCCTTCACTTAAACACGTTTTCAGAGTTCATTATTAACACATTTTTACCAGTGCTGTTGATACAACTAGAGAGCACACTGCACAGGAAATGATTTGTTTAAAGTATGTAGAAATAATAAAAACAATGTTATTATCCTTCATGCGTTTCCCAAGCTCGAGTTTTGACCTTTCAAACTTATGCGTCACTATTGTGCCAAAACTGGCAAACAATGCAACAACTTAATATATCCATATACTATACGATAAACTTACATTTACAGGTTAATGGTAAATATCTCTTCAATACAAAACTTTAATTTCTCCTTTATAAAGCATGGAAATGCTTGTAACAGCTAAACAAGAACAAACCGTGTCCCGATTCCATACTCCATTAATTATACAGAAAATGCATGATTTCTTTTATGGTGTACAATAGTGCCCACAATGCAATGCACTAAACAGTTAACTAAATTAAGTTCTCGTATACCGACAGTATACTGTGACAATACTAGTACATCCTCAGTACTCGTACAGAACTGGGACACAGAACGTCTTAGCTGACTTTACTTACACCCTGCAGTTACTTCTTCATTCCTGTGAGATGATTTTCTTTGAACCTGAATGCACCATTAAACCAAAAGACGGCGTCTGATTGGAGTTTGCACATGAGACACAGAGTCTTGATTATGAAGCATGATTAAGATGTTTACTCTGTATAAATAACTGAAAGGTGGATTATGCCACCTCTCCTACATAGGAGCAAGACACACAGGCTTAATAGTTGATTAGCCTCTTTTTGTGCTCATTTTGAGTCTCTTTGTGGTCGTTTTGTGTCTCTTTGTGGTCATTTTGTGTCTCATAGTAGTCCTTTTGTCTCTTTGTGGTCATTATGTGTCTCTTTGTGGTCCTTTTGTGTCTCTTTGTGGTCCTTTTGTCTCTTTGTGGTCATTATGTGTCTCTTTGTGGTCGTTTTGTGTCTTTGTGGTCGTTTTGTGTCTCTTAGTAGTCCTTTTGTGGTCATTTTGTGTCTCTTTGTGGTCCTTTTTGTGTCTCTTTGTGGTCCTTTTGTCTCTGTGGTCATTATGTGTCTCTTTGTGGTCATTATGTGTCTCTCGGTCGTCGTTTTGTGTCTCTTTGCGGTCGTTTTGTGTCTCTTAGTAGTCCTTTTGTCTCTTTGTGGTCGTTATGTGTCTCTTTGTGGTCGTTTTGTGTCTCTTTGTGGTCGTTTTGTGTCTCTCTGTTGTCGTTTTATGTCTCTCTGTCGTCGTTTTGTGTCTCTTTGTGCCGTTTTGTGTCTCTTTGTGCCGTTTTGTGACTCTTTGTGGTCATTGTGCTCTCTTTGTTGTTGTTTTGTGACTCTTTGTGGTCA
>CALSCE010000077.1:5415529-5435967 GCA_943593645.1 Bovichtus variegatus | reverse complement strand
TCCTCTCACGTTAGCTGGAAAACACACTTTTCCTCTCACGTTAGCTGCCACAATGAGATAATCTGATTATCTATAAACCAGGGAAAGTGATTTTCAACAAGAAAAATGTCTCAACTCGTCATATGTGTAGATCTCGTGGCGCCACACTTAAGCCTTTAATGCTGAAACTATAAAAGGATTTCAATAAGAAAATAAGACATCAGTAAATTGCTATTGGTGTGTTCAGTAAAGCAAACATGCAAAACGACGTACAGCGTAACCCCTAAACTAAAATAACACGCATTATATTAGCATGTAGGACTTTTAAATCGCAGTAAAAGGACAAACATCAGAACAGTTCTAACCATTCAGACTTAAAGAGGAACCCTACAGACCATATCTAATGGAAATAGTGGAAATAAAAAGGCAAAAGCATTCCAAGAAGAAGCACATAAAGGCCTTTACATTAGTGCGTTTTCAAAGTTATGGTGCAGATAAGAAATACTTCGTTCTTGTTGGTGCTCTTGTGTGATTATATGGGAAGATCCATAACAGATAACAATTTCCTACAGTCTTTAAGAACATATATGAATAAGATTGTTCTCCTGATTTCACAAAATGATTCAGGAAGTTGCTGTAAAAGATTTTGGTGATTCCTTAAACTTTTACTTTGGTGCGACATCTTCATTTGATATAAGTAGTAAAATCAGGAGGAGGATTTTAAATCATTTGCACTTCATTAACATCATGATTACTACATTCAGCAGAACTCCAGCGATGCTGCAGAAGATGTGTACTTACTAAAACAACCAGAGACGTGAATCCCCCCACTGCCAAGTTGATGATTCGATCCTGTGAGAAAGACAGTTTATACAACTCAACATCTTTGTACGACGAGACGCTGATTATCTGTGCGTCTAAAACCTGAGAAATCTTATTCCTAAGAAAACTGACTCTTAGAGCCACAGGCAGTGCAGGAAAGTCCGTTTTTATGGGATTTGTTGACAATAAGAAAAATACAGAACAAAGCCAGCATTATCCATTTAGAGTAAAATAATATTATATTTGTAAAATAGGGTGAAATAGATTGTACAGACAAGGTACACAGCGTGTCACTATGCATGTGTGTTGAATGTATTATTTTCATTGTTTTCTATTCTTAACCTTCCACAGTGTATGGGACTCCAGTACGGCCCTGTTACCATTCTTTGTCTTCTCATTAAATACACTTTTGCTTTGACATTTTATACTGAATTAGAGCAGTATTAAACATTTACAAAACACACTTCCTCCAGGCTCCTACCCGTGCCGAGGTCTCCCCGAACAGAGGTCTGTTGTCCTGGCCGCTGGTGCCGTATGTCCTGGTGGTGAAGTCATCCATGGCGGCCTGGCAGACACCAAACACTCAGCACCGACCACCCGCCTCTCAGCAGCGCCGCCTCCTGGAGACACCGGGCCAGTGCTGCATGCTAGCTAGCTAGCCAGCTAGCTTCCAGCTGCCTCCCTCTGCACAGCGTCAGGGAAGCAGACCATCAACAGACTGAAGGCGACATCATGGAAGGAGACTCTGATGGCCGGGTAGGTAAGTTACTTTATCTGTGAAACAGAAAATCACGACAGGAAATGTTTACAAAAGAGTGAACTCCACAATAAGACAATTAAAAAGTCCCTCTCAACATCATCAGGATGTCTTGCAACATCCTGCCTTTCATGTAAAACCATAAAACAAATCATGTGTTTTATTATTTCTGGCAAAGCAATAAAGAGTCGATCACTTCATCACATGCTGTTTAAAAGAAACCTTGACACGGCTGCATGGAAGTTAAGCGTATGACATAAAATCTTTATATTTAATGTTCCACAGAACAAAAACTAATGAATCTAACAATTTTTCTTTTAGTTAATGAATTGTTTTTATTACCCTTTTCTTATTATTTATGAAACAATCAGTCAATTCATGGACTAGTTGATCAACAGAAATGTTATCCACAACAATAGTGCTAATTGATTAATTGTTAAGGTTAATTTATAAAGCAAAAATGCCAAACATTTTCTGTTTCCTGCTTCTCAAAATGTGAAGATTTAATGCTTTTCTCTGTTTTATATCATTCCACATCTAATATATTTGGTGTTTTGGACTGTTGGTCGGACAAAACAAGACATTTGGAGACTTTTTCATCCTGGGAGATTGTGATGGCCATTTTTTACTGTTTTAATATATTTTTTTAGACAATTACTAGATTAATCGTAAAAATCATCTATGGATTAACTTGTAATTGTTAATATTTTGTGTGGACCCTGGTAGTAGACTCGCAGTCACTTTGTGAAGGATAACGTGGATTCTAAAAAGAAATATTGATCATTTATATTTTGAAATCTGGTTCTACTACAACAGCATTAAAACTCTCCTTATTTAGAAAACACAATTATAAAGACACTTAGTTATTGTGTTTTTATAAATAAACTGTTTCTCTAACAGGAGGAGATGGTACTGTAGTTTCTCATTGTAGATTAAAACATAAAAAGAAAAACAGATTTTTATTGCTGCTAGTTCGGCTTCACTTCCTCTTTTTTTCAGATGTGATAACAACCACAAGTCAGTTCCATCTTTTGAGAAAAACAGTAGCAAGATGATGATAGCGGTTTGAAAGAGGAAGCTGAAATCAAAACAAAACTTCATACCATTCAGATAACGTCGGATTAAACAGTGCGATTAATCCAAAATCTTAACCACTAACTTTCAGACATAAACCAAAAACTCTGTTTTTATTCAGCAGCCATCTTTGATAAATGAGTCATCATTTAAGTCACTTTTGAGCAAAAACTAGCCGGTTCCAACTTCTCAAATGTGAGGATTTGCTGCTTTGCTCGGTTTTATGATTGTAAACTGAATATCTTCAAATCAAGACATTTGAAGATGCCTCCCTGGGCTCTGACAATTTAAGGTCAAGAACTTTTAACCTCTAAAATCATGTTTAGTTTCCCTAATAGGAAAGAGACCTTATATTTTACAGTAGATAATGTATTTACTTGGATCCTTAATGTTTGTAAATAGAGATTTTTAACCCGAACAACATGCAGAGGATGTAAAAATGTATTTTTTCTCCAGTCTTCCTCTCATGCTACACCCCCCAACAACTGCCATTAATAAAAAAAGAAAATTTTCCACAAGTGTTGAAGAGGCCCAGGAGAAAATCACCATGTGTAATTTGAGTTTGAGAGCCCCGATTTAATGCAATAAGTGTGTGTATATTTAGGTTGTTCTATTATTCCCAAACTTCCCTAGAGAAATTTGAAGTTTCTTTGTGACAGCGCTCAAAAATCCAACATATTCCAGAAATGACACAACCCGACTGCAGATTATTAGCTCAAAGCAGCAAAGGCAGAGGAAAGTTTCCAGCTCCGCAAACTAACGCACATCTCAATTCAGTTTGCACAGCTGGTGCCATCCATTCTTGTTCAGAAACAAGAAAAACCCAAGTCTCTGAATCCGATTATTTTCTATTCCGCGAGGTTTAAGAAGAACAAAGCTGTAGAGAAAACGTTAAATGGCAACACTTTTAGAAAAAGTTGAAAAAAAATGTTCTTCAGTTTCACACAACGTCTTCACGCAGTGTTAAACAACCATTTTCTCCACGACAGCAGCTGCGGTTGCTGCTTCCTTTCTGGGTCAGAAGGCAACAGGAAAGGAAATAAAACCCTTGCAGAGCTTTCTCAGCAGAAAACCCACAGTGGAAAACAAGGGCTTCGTTATAAACTGGCATAAACCTGGCCTTAAGCTACATTCCTCCAGAGCCTTGTGATTCATTAGGCTCCTTAGAAAGAAAACCCACGACTTAAAAGAAGAAAAATATGTAGAATATTACCAACAACAGTGTAATGACACCTCCATAAAACCTTGAGACCTTATATAAAACAGAACAAGTAGCAAGTGTAGCAGGTAAATACAAAAAGGTACTTATGTTAAGTTAAGCAAGTGGGTAAGATTTATATTGGTCTTTGTGTTTTAACAAGGCCACCAAAATCTGACAACGTCTGAATCTGTTGCTCAAGAAATATTTTATCTCTTAAGAGTTTTATTATCGGTTAATATGGGGGAGTAAATTCTTATTACTCGGTTAATCATAAAGTCTATGGATGTATAAATGTCTTTTAAAAGTTCAGAGAAATGTCTCAGAAACTCAATTATATTCAATTTACTATCATATTCAACTGAGTAAATCAGCAAGTATTCACAGTTAGGAAGCTTCCTTCAAACCAGTATTTTATTGGGGCATTTTACGTTAAATAATTACTCAAACAATCAACTGATCATCAAAATATTTGCTTGTTGACCGATTAATCAACTAATCGTTTCAGCTCAACAACTAATTCTGACAAATAAATAACTAAATAAAAATCAGACGAAAGATCTGTGTTGAAAATAAGATGTGATTAATTCAATTAAAAAGATAATTTAATGACCTTTTTGGCTTTGACATTTGTACAGATTGAATTCAAAACATTTTAAGAGACACAGGCACCCTGGTTTAAAGTATGTTTGGCATGTGATTTAAACACCTTTTCAAATAAATAACAACAATAATATTGGTTAAATCCCACATGGGTGCAATGACAGTCGGTACCGAACACTGTTAATACATTAGAGGCACGAATAGAGAGTTTTATGTGTAAATATCATTTAGTAAATGAACTTTAAGCTTCAGAGATCCTTTACTCTAAAGAAGATATTGTACTGCTCCTGTCAGAACATTATCAGCATGTTTGGTTGGAAGGATAAGAGATCAAATCTGCAGCAAAACAGCTGAATATCAACCACAAACTACTGCAACATCCACCAAATATGTTACCAATTAATTGATTAGTACTTAGCTTATCTTGCTAGCAATAGCCAAGCAAATACCTTTAACTTTAAACCAAACAGCTTGCTAGCCGTGTAAGATATAGCCAGAGGGTAACCTAACCATATGTTAACGTTAAGTGGCGAATAAGCCGAAAACACACCTTATATTTCGCCATTAATACTACAAACCGGGTATAAAATGACGACTATAAACAATAACATTAAGGCTACCATCACTACTGTTAGCTAACTTGAGCTTTAACCGTTACTAGGCCAACTCTAAAGCAGGTTGCTAACGAAGCTAAGCTAACCATCCAGAACTGTATTGAAGAATCAATAGATTTAAAAGAGCCGATAAACAAGCTGATAAACCAATGTTCCTACTATTTCACTTAACTAGCACACTTGCCTCACAACCTCCGTGTTGACTTCGCTGGAAACACAACTTCAGATAATAGGGTCGAGTATAAATTAAAGGGAATAAGCCCGGTAGCTTCAGTTCAAGCTGTTAAAGGCGAGTTCACTGTTGAGCCGACAGGGCTTGTATGGCAGGTTCACTGACGCACACGCAGCTCGCCAAACTTCATTCAAAAATTAAGCTATTTAAACAGTGGAGGCTGATATGATCAATTACTCACTAGAGACCTTTTTTTTTTTTTTTTTCAGATTTCATTTAAACCAAGAATAATACACCCATCACCAGGCAGGATTATTACAAAAATATAAAAAATAATAAATTAACATTTTAAAACTCAGATAGTTTGTTAACGTTATTCGCACAATCCCATCAAATTAAATTAAATCGGGAACATTCTGAACGGAGTTTGGTGCGAGGATGTTTAACTCACCGTTTATGACGTGCTTCAGTTACCAACAACTGTTTCCTAGTAATAAAAAAGAGACAAGGCATATAGTCATACAGAAAATATCATGTTCTAGTTATTTCTAGTGCATTTTTTCTGGGAAAACGCAGTTTCTTAAACTGGCAGTAGTACATTAAATCGTCTAGATTTTGAACGAGGTTTGGTGCCAGGACCTCTGGCTGTATATTTTCCAAAACCGACCGTTTATTAAGTGTTTTTGTTACCAACAGCTGTTTTCTAAGAATACAAAGAGACATGTCATACATTAAAACAGAGCAGATGTAGTTTGAGTCAATTTGCAAGAGTAGGGTATATTAAATCGTCACAATTCTGAACGGAGTTTGGTGTAAGTATAGCCGGCTGTATGTTCTCTGAAAATGTAACTAACATAGACTGTAACCCACATTATACAACGCTATTTGATCACCAACAGCATTGTTTCTAAGCATATGATTTTAACCTTATGTGCAACCCTGTGTAACAGAAAAAAAAGATCAATGAATCCTTAAAAGTAGTTATGAATATAATGTAATGTAAGTAATGTAAATAATTTTGCATTACTCACCGGCCTTGTTGTGTAGGGCTGTCTGTGGAGCAGCAGGGTGCAGTCACATAATCTTGTATATTTCTATTTGCAACACCACAGGGTCAACTAGCCTATCTTTCTAATTACAAGTTAATTAAGCATAATATCTCTCATTCTTCAAGCAGCTAAATAAAGCAATATGTCCTCGATCCGAGGAAGAAAAAACCTCAGATCTGAGAGCCAGTGGGGTCCATGCATAATCTCACCCCTCATGTTACCATCACATGAGGAGAGTGTGACAGGCCCAGCATTTAATCCCAGAAAAATAAAATTTCAGTCACATTTTTAAACAGGCCATGGAAATTACAGTGAGTGGGCATGAAATATCTCCTCATTAAACCCTGTAGCTTAATATAGTCAAAAAAAAAAAAAAAAAAAAAAAAGTTTGATTACTGCACTGATGTAATTAAAACTGAAGGCATGAAATTGATCTCATTAAACATTAATACCCTACACACAATTCAAACTGTTATCATGATTGTTTGTTTTAACTATTCCAATACAACTGCAACTACAAAATGACTGAAGTTAAAGTCTCTTTTTTGAGAATATTTAACCCTAAAATGAGCCTTTATCTATCCTCATCCCAAGGATCATTAAACACAGAGTAAGCCCCAGCAGTTCCACCTCAGTCTGCTTTCAAACCATGATCTTTTCACGTCTCCAAAAAAATTAAATAAGAAGCATCAATTGCTATAAAGCAAATACAAGTTAAAGTGATTTTGAAAAGTCCAGTGTGTAGGAATTAGTGACATTTAGCAGTGAGGTTGCAGATTACAACCAACTGAATACAACTCTGCTCACACTCCCTTTCCAAGTGAGTCAGATAACTACGGTGGCCTTCGAGTAATGTAAAAATGCAAAAAGTCCCTCTCTAGAGCCAGAGTTTGGTTTGTCCATTCTGGGCTACTGTAGAAACATGGCAGACTGTAGAGGAGGACCCTATATAGATATGAAGGGCTCATGTTAAGCTAACCAAAACACAATCATTTTTAGTGATAGGTGATTTTACACTAACGAAAACATAGTTATGAATATTATATTCCATTACTGACAATGAATCACTCTCAATCCTACACACGTTGATACAAAGGGCTCCGAGCATTACAATTATCCGTCTATTTGTAGAAAAATTATTTCACTGTGGCTCCAAAAGTCCAAAATTGAACTCATATTCCCACATATTTATATCAATAACAGTAGACAAGTCATGCACACATCTTGCTGTAGCGCGCAGCCTTCAATTCTGAGATGACAAGTTATATGGACAACCTTCCTATTTTTGGTGCGTCATTTTTACACAGTAATTGAAAGTGAGTAGTCAGAGATTGATGATTATTCCTTTAGCAAAACCATTCAGGGGAATAATTATGTTCACTCTGTGGAAAACAAAAGTCACTGGTCCAAGAAACACAATCTCACATCAGGTTGTCTACAGAGCAACTTGTGCAGTTCAAAAAATCCTTTATTGGAAACAGAGGTCATCGTCTTCTTCAAAGGGGGTGTATCTGTGACTATAGTGTGTGTCGAAAGGCTATATTATCATATTGATAAGAACACCTTAATATGCATACACTTTGACTTTGTTGACGTCACGGTCCTCACATTCCCTTTTCCTGCTGTAGTAATAGAACGTGTTGTCTCGACGCTGGAGCTTCTTCACAAAGCCGGTCTCTGGCCATTTGTCAATCTGAGACGGAAACAGAAAAACAGAGAGGGTAGATATTTATAACTGACATATGTTTTTAAATCTTAAGCTTCAAATTAAATGATATGTTCCAAGTATATTGTATATTTGAAGTTTGACAAAATATAAAATGTTTTGAAAACTGTTATTTATTGTTCAAATCATTTGTTTCTTTGTGTCATGTACAAAAATCAGGATCTCAAATACCAAAATTGTCGGTTTTTCTGTCTGTTATTAGTTCATTATGTCTCACAATATTTCCTAAGAAAAATGATGTTTGAGAAAAAAAAGGGGGAGAACGGTGATCCCATTTGTGAATCAATAACACATTCAGATCTGAATATTTACCAAGGTCCCTTGTTTGACTTGTATGTACTCCATTTCATCTCTGTAGCCGGCCTGCTGGAATCTGAAAAGGTTTTCCACCTCTGCCGTCCATCCTTTGGCTCTGCTCATGGACTTTGGTTTGGAGTTGTTATCAGTAGTATAGGACATGTTGGTGATGCTGAAAGATGTTACAGACATGCACAGGTTCTTAAATTCCTGGTCAACAGACTGATAAAAAAATGCCTTATAATTAAGTCATAATTGACTCACCAGACATCTAATTTTACTTAAATGAAAAAAAAC
This sequence comes from Bovichtus variegatus, assembly GCA_943593645.1. Taxonomy (NCBI): domain Eukaryota; kingdom Metazoa; phylum Chordata; class Actinopteri; order Perciformes; family Bovichtidae; genus Bovichtus; species Bovichtus variegatus. Next base: position 5,427,379 of record CALSCE010000077.1, on the reverse strand, counting down.
CACACAAACCTACTTTACTAAATTGATCAAATAGATAGGCCTATTGTACTTTTTTTTAAGTTAGATAAATGAAATACTCCTTGAGGGGATCCAAACAAGATTAAAAATAAATTCAATTACCTGCTGGTCTGTAACAAGGTTTTATTCAGCTCTCCCTGCTCTACAAGTTGTTACATATAAATATATAATCAAACAGCCCAGCCTATTATTTTTTGTTGTTGTCATTTTATTTCTGTATGTATTGTTTTTCTATATTATTGTATTTTGCTCTTTAAAAAAAGAAAATAAATGATCACTATGTTCTGTTCTTGTCTTTTTTGTGTACATAAGATGTCACTGAATATTTCCTACGGTATTGTAAAACTTGTTAAAAGAATACAATAAACAAATATAATAAATATAAATGCAATGTATGCCGAACTAAAGAATTGACACTAAGCACTGTGGGAGATCTAAAATAAAAGTTGATTATGTTAATATATTTAAATACAAGTAATGATACTTTAAAATGCAACATTCTTAAATTGAGTTCCGTGTAGCTTCCGTTACGGGCTATAAAGACGATACTGTAACTGACCTCTGCTTTTTTTTATAACGTCGATTGAGAATATCTCAAAGTCTCATACAATCACAGTTTCACAGATTACCGTATAATATTTTTGATAAAAAGACTTGTAACCCTTTACTTACATTAGTTTGTAAAATTGTTTTTTTCCCAGGCGTCAGTTAGCAAGCGGTGATAGTTATTAGCTTCTATTTGGTTGCCTGGTTACAGTGAAGTTTCTTCTTCTGTGTTGGAGGTCAGAGGCCAAAAGCGTCCATGAGATGGCGCCAAACGACAAGGCAGAAAATTAGCAGAAAAACAATAGAGAAAATGACTACTCTGAGGTAATATTGTAGGCATTATTAAACCGGGATTTAAAAAAAATAAGTATGGGTCAAACAAATTGTAAAATAACTCTTAAGAACGAGGTTTACTTAAAGATAACACTAGAATGTAAACTGACAGTAGGTGGCGGTCATACCCACCACATGCACTTGAACCGTCATAAAAAGAAACGACGAAGAAGAGGAAAATGAAATTGGTGGGCGGGACAAACAAACACCGGCGATGTCAACACAATATCCTCTCTCCGGTGGAAATAACGATTAATTAATTTCCCTCGGTATCACGGAAAAGGTTCGTCGGAAAGATGAGTTCATTTGCGGGTCGAATGAAGGAGTATCCCACGGTTTCTCTGGACCGGTTCGACCGGGAGAACTTACATGCCCGGGCATATTTCCTCTCCCACTGTCACAAAGGTGAGCCTGGCAGCTAGCTAGCATCAGTGTTTTATACCAAATTTAATAAAAGTGATTATTCACAGAGACGTTTAACAACATATTACAAGTTCCCCTGTTGTTCATCTGTTTTATATTATTAACAGATCATATGAAAGGTCTGAAAGGACCAATACTGAGGAGAAAACTGCAGTTCAGGTGAAGTTTAATTGACCCTTGAAATATTTAGAGGGAACTGTTATGTACTGTACTTTAGTACAATCTGTAGGTACTTGTACTTTACTGCAGTATTTCCTTTTTCTACTACTTTACACTTCATACGATTTAGAGGAAAATATTGTGCTTTGTACTCCACTACATTTATTTGGTAATATAAGTTACTTACAGATTCAGACAATTAATACAACATATAATCAATAAATACATTATGATGTAATATTATAGATTATTGTTTTATGTTTCAAGTCACACACATAATCCACTGTATGAATCTGAAATAAACAGAACTAAGCAGAAACATATTAAGAAAAGGAAAAAGTCAATTTCCTCGAGATCAATAAAGTATCTATCTATCTATCTATCTATCTATCTATCTATCTATCTATCTATCTATCTATCTATCTATCTATCTATCTATCTATCTATCTATCTATCTATCTATCTATCTATCTATCTAAGTAAATCCTAATTTGCTGACCCAAACAAAGATTACAATAAGATACTACCCTATCTGAGAGCTATAAATAGGGGCTCAAAAAACAACAACAACCACAAATTATTAAGACACAAAACTTAACTCTTATACACTTGTAGTTTGCTGTATTAATGTATTCTCTTTTGGGTTTATAGTCGTACAGTCAGGCTTTACTGCTCCTTCGTAACCAAAGAACTTCTGCTGAGCAATCCCAAGTACGCTTTCTGGGAGGAATACATTGTAAGTCCCTCTATTACTGTCATTTTCATCGTGTATGCTTGTGATAATTAGGAGTATTATCTTAAGGATAGATATATCTGCTTACTACTTGCACCTTTTGGGATATTTGTACACTTTTAAATATCATCACTTTACACTGTTAGATGGATTCCAGGAGTAAATAGGAGTTGTTCTATTTCAGTCTATTTCCTGTGTGTCCGAGAGTAATTTTTGCCTTTAACACAAAACCCTTCATGACTTGTGGTTGCTTTGCATTCTGGTATTTTGGTGAAATAAAAAGTTTTGTTTCTTTCTCTCCTGTTGAATGATCTGCTTTAGGTTCCTTTAGAGCTGGAGAGCCCAACTCAGATTTCTCTGGTGGACGTGGCATCTGGAGAGGTAAAAACTCAGGATCGGTTTAGTGGTCAGTCCAGTCAGTCGTGTAGATTTAGCTCCTCACTTTTATAATTGTAAGTGTCCCCCAACTGATTTTTTTGTTTAACCATCTTGTCTGGTGTTTGTTTGACAGAAAGAAGATATTGTGGTCACGTTGCTTCCTGCAGGCCACTGTCCCGGCTCTGTTATGCAAGTCAAACCGTTCTTAAACTCTTTCGAGAAAGATAACCATACCTCAACTGTATACAAAACATTTTGTCTATGTCCAATTCTTCCCCTTTCAGACAACATATCTATATAAATTATTATTATTATATAAAAGCATACACTTCACATTGAACTTTTATATATTAAAAACCTGTCGTACTTGTTGACAAGGTGCTAAAATCAAATGTTGGTGTATGAAAAGAAATGATCTGAAGTCAAAAATGAAAATAATAATTACCAGTAGTTCACAACAAGACCTGAGCAAATCAGAAAGAAACCCAAACTGTATCAAAAGTGTTGAAATGTGACCTTAATATGCTCCAATGTGCATTAAAAACACACATTATTGACTCTTCAGGAGACCTAGAGGAGTCTGCAAGAAAAAAAAACAACTTTATTCTGTTTTGGAAAGATGTTTTTTTAATTCATTTATCTTTTTTTGAGTCTGAAATTATGTGTGTGTGTTCGCAGGTTCCTGTTTGAGGGGTCTACGGGGAATGTGTTGTATACAGGAGACTTCAGGTTTTCTACTGGAGACGTCTCCAGAATGGAACATCTGCACTCGGGCAGCAGGTCGGTCCTGATGAACATGTTCACTTCTTTCTGTCTCATTGAGTCTCAACAGTTACAGAAGTTCTGGAGAACAATACACTAAAGGTTTTTAAGAATTGGATAAGGTCTTCAGAAAAATGTCACCGCTACTCTCTTTTCAGACACTTTCACCTTCTTCTTTGTCCCATTTGCTTCATCACACTTTATGTATGATGCTGTTTTTTTTTATGTTTCACATACAGAGTGAAGGATCTTCAGAGCGTTTATCTGGACTCCACTTTCTATGACCCACGATTCTACCAGATACCCACTCGGGTACGTTGTTTGGGATGGGAACAGGATTCAATAGAGGAATATTTTTATAAGTCCAAACAGGAGTAGTAAGGAAAATGTAAACATTTTGGAATATTTTAGCATGTGGTTTACAATTTGAGTGGAAACTGGGCTATAAAATGTAGCTGCTAACAGCATTGTGCAAAGTTTAGTCATCTGTTGGTCAAGTTTAATGATTGGACTTTGTGTTTCAATTTGAAAAATGTGAAGATTTAATTTATTTTAAATGCTCACAGTTTTTGATAACTTTTTGTCCCGCGACAGTGTTTTATTGGAAGACATCTCCCGTCACCAGACTGTAGTTTTTTGTCGTAACGTTGGCCAGAGTAATATTTCAGCTCAAAAGCTGTTCACCTCAATAGAAGCAGATATAAAACAATTGTTCCATCGATTTGAGTCATTAAAAAATAAAAGTTTTTGGTTCCAGCTTCTCAAATGTGAATGTTTGGAGTTCGTCCAGTCTTGACCCTTGTTGATAAGAATACCAAGAATGTGTCAATTGTTTTGATTTTTAATGTGTATTTGTGTTTGAACCATTTTATTTATAGATGCATGATATTATCTTTCTATATGTGACCCTGACAGTGATTGTTGTATAATATATAATTGTGTGTGTGCAAACAGGAGCTCTGTCTGAGAGGTATCTCAGAGCTTGTTGGAAACTGGATCAGTCAGAGTTCATATCATGTTGTGTGGCTCAACTGTAAAGCTGCGTATGGATATGAATATCTGTTCACCAACCTGGGAGAGGAGTTCAACACGCAGGTAACACACATGTTTCTCTATAACGTTCTTTAATGCAAAAATCCCTACATGTAAAGCACAGCTAAATGTTGACATATTTACTCTCAGATCCATGTCAGAAGTCTGGAGATGTTCAAGAAGATGCCGGAGATCTTGAGCTACGTGACGACTGACCGCAGGACGCAGATCCATGCCTGTCGACACCCTAAGGTGCTACTTTATGTCTGTCTCACACACACACACACGCGCATATCCAGAAGAAAAGTCAAAATGTATAGAAAAAAGATAGATGTTATCATTTCCAAAATTCACAAAAATCTTTTATCTAACCAAATATTCTGCTTCAATACATATTTGTTGGCGTTTAAACCTTTCATAAAACTTTAAAATTTTCACTGCGGTTAAAAAAACTGCTTGCCGCACACAAAGGGAGGAACGTGTCTGTATTAATAAAAAAAAGAAATACAAGAACCGATAAGAGTATAGATTAGAGCACATATAAAATCCTAAAGATACCATCCACATGAAACAGTCGTGGCATTTATTTTATCCAGATATATCTTGGAAAGAGTCAAAGTGTCAAGGTTGAGTTACATTTATAATCCTAAAAACCCAGTAATGCAACATTTAGATAAGTAGGTTCCTGCTTCATAGCTCTGGACTAGTGTCATTGTCATTTGTCAATTAATTCACTGAGCCCTGTTTTTTTTCTTTCTCTGTGCCTTTGTGTAGGCTGAGGAGTTTTTCCAAGGCAGCCGGCTGCCGTGTGGCTGCACAGCGCCTGACGGGACTCCTCTTCGCATCATCAGCATCAAACCGTCCACCATGTGGTTCGGAGAGAGAATGAGGAAAACCAACGTTATAATAAAGTGAGAGCAGGTTTCAAAAGTCTCGGGAGTTTTCTGAAATACTAACGCTTGTCAAGGTCTGATTACATTTAGAATTTAGTAGTTAGCCATAAGCTTGGTTTTTAAAAAAGACACTGAAAGAAGAATTCATCAGAAATCACATTAAGTTTGGTTTATAGCTGCTAAATATGCCTTTTTTTCCCTTGTTTTTCTAGAACAGGAGGAAGTTCCTTCAGAGCCTGCTTCAGTTTCCACTCCTCATACACAGAGGTACTTTAATTTCTCTATTTAAATGTTTAAACCAAAGTCATGTGACTGTGGTTAGACGTGTACAGCATATTAGTTTGATACATATACATGAGTATAAGTGTTCTCCACATGAAGAGTTAGAATGAAGATTTAATTAGTTCATACACACATAATGATACTCACAATGTTTATTTATTTATTTGCTCATACACACGTATATATCCCTCTCAAAAAGGTATTTTGGATTCAGAAAATCTCCTTGATAAGTGGGACATGTGGCCAAAGTAATATTACATACATGTACATAATATGAGGAGAAATTAAGCTGATATAAAAAGTAAAAATACAGGAATGATTAATCAATTAATGATGCAAATGAAAATCAGTTTTTAGCAGATGTTGAATATAGTAAATATGTTTTCCTTTAACTTCAAGCTGCTTTTGCCTTAAAAACAAATAGATAATTGGATTTGTATTAATTCTCATTTTACTTTGTTGACTTCATAGTATTTTTACAGACAAGTTTAACACGGTGTTTCAATGTTATCTTTTCATCAACTATGAGTCCGAGGATTTTAATGTAAGGAGTTATTTCAATGGTGTCTGTGAAAAACTGTTTTTGTATATTTTTTATATTTGCTAGATTTTTTTTTTTTATATTGAAAGAGAGCTTGTTGTAGATGATAGTTTTTCATTTGCTTCTCGAAACAATGTGCTAAAATGTTCACGTATCTCTGATTTCAGCTTAAAAACTTCCTCTCCTACCTCCAGCCGGTCAACATCTACCCCAGTGTCGTCCCTATCGGCCGGACCCTGACGGAGGTTACACAGATGTGAGAAGTTTTCTTTATTTTGATTTCATGTCAACCATGCAAACCAACATGTTCAGCGATGGATGTGGAAGTTTTCATTCTTTTCAATTTCACAATTAAAGATTCCAACTATAATTATTGATCTATTACTGTAATGTATTCGCTGTAATAACATTGACACTTTGTGTTTGAACAGGTTGAAGCTGATGTGCAGGAACCAGTCTGATCAAGCAGCGTCCATATACAAACCTCTGGGAGTCCTCAAACGCTGCATGGTGGAGCGACCTACATACGGTGAGACACACACACACACACACACACACACTCGCAGATATACAGTATGTAACCACAACAGGTGCTCTGCACAACGACTGCTTGTTTACAGGTCGCCATGTGGAATATGAAATCTAAACGGTGAAGCTATCTGAACGTTTGGGAGGACTTTCCATTCTTTTCTCATTTGCAAATACTTTGTAATAAATACAAGAAGGACTGTTTGCATCAGACGTGAAGGGACAGCAATTTTGTGTGAGTGCCACCCATTGGAAAGATGGATGAGGTAATAAAAAGTATGAATGAATTAAAGATATGGCTTGGAGGGCTGCAGATGTCTCCCCCAACAGAGCGCCGAGCCTGCTCACCTGCTTCCCTCGATGCCTCTGAGGCAGGAACCGGCCCAATAAAAGGGACTTCTCATTGGTAAACGTGCCGGCCCAATTAATGCATGTCGAGCTCCTGTGTGAGTGCATGTGTGTGTGTTTCCGGCCTGTGTGTGTGAAAAAATAACAACAGAGTGAAAAAAGTGAATCCATCTCTTTTTGAAATTCTTTATTTTGGGACAGCAAATTATATTCCAAAAATATTCTAATAAGAAGGGAAGACTTGCTGGCAGATAAAGTGTCGAACAAAGAGCTGGAGGCTATAAAATGTTTGTTAAAACAGATGATAAATAACAGCTTTCAATTAACAAACTTAACAGTCAGCATGTTTACGTCGTAGTAATAAGTATTAATAGTCTGTTTTCCTCTGTTCAGATTCAGACGGCGATGACAAGCTGTTTGACGGCCTCGATCTGGCACCAGTGAGGAAGAAGATGGTGCCGAACCAAGAAATAGAAAACGGTGTGTAATGATTTTAACTTCTTAACTACTTTTTGTAGCATATTTTTTTGAACGTATTGTCGGACGGCGTATTAAGGCCATTGAAAGAAGCCGGTGGAGGTTTAGAGCATATCCAAGTTTTTCTTTTCTCGTAAATTTACCACCTTAATCTTGGAGTTTTTCCTCGGAATACTAATCCCCTCGGTGATTATTTTTATTTTTTACCCACAATGGCCCTAGTACTCTGTTGAAATATTTATTATCATTAACAAAATTACATTTTTGATCTGTAATTCTTAGTGAAAGCTCAGAGTCCTCGGAAAACGGCGCCTGTGGAGGAGTCTTTTCCTCTGACAGTCACAGACACGCAGCCTGTTTCACGCAACTATGCAGACTGCACTGAGTCCAATGATGAAGGGGAAGATGATGATGAGGAGGAGGAGGAGGAGAACGAGGGAAAGGAGAATGAAAAACTGACTCAGGAGGAGGTGAACAGGACGATAAAGGAAACTGAGAAAAAGACGATTGAGGTTGAAGGAAGTGTCTCCTCGAATTCTCCGAAATGGGATGATTTCTTCACCACGGAGACGCTGACTGACAGCCAGAACAGCCTCAACAGCCAATTACAGTCCTGCTGCTCTGTCCCAAGCCCCTCCCCCTCCAAAATGACAGGCTCACAGACCCCAGATCTGTTCAGTGACGAAGAGGAAACTCCAGATAACGAAGAACACTTCAGTCTGACCCTTTCCGCCTCCCCGTCAAACCATTCCTCCCAGAACCAGGACTCGTATTTACCTGACACTCTGATCCTCCGACCAGAGCAACATGGAGACTCGAGGACCAGTACTGTGTCTCAGGAGAAGGAGAGCAACGTCCAATCAGAGCTGGAGGAGCTGTCAGAGTCTCAGGCGTCGTCAGACTTTGATATTCCCTGCACGCCAGAGTCAAAAATGCCACAACCTGATGAACTGTCGCAGTTGTACAGGAAGCTGGCGTCAGGAGAGGAAGTGGTCATCAGAAAGGGAAGTCAGGGCTCCATGTGAAGTTAGGTTTTCGGTGAGCCACATTCCCTCTATTCGTCCACCTACATGCTGCCAGATGTTGCTGTTTTCTAGACGCATAATGAGCTTCTATAGTACCTCACATGCCTTACAAGTGAAAACATTCCCCTTCAGCTTCAGTCCAAACCACACAAACCTCAGTGTGTAAGGCAACACACACCATTTATTCCAAAAGGCACTTTACGTTCACCCTTGTCCTATATGCATTATTGCACCTGTGTCGTTCCCTTTCTGTTGACAGTTTGTGGTTTTTTATGTTAAACACGTTCTTCATTGTGAAGTAGATAAAGTTTTGTATTAAAGCAGAACTTTTTTTTTTTTCTTACGTCAACTTAAAAGTATATCATTTCAAAAGAAGAGCATTTGTTTAACCATTGAAAGTGTAGATCAATGATTAGTTTGACTTTATACTAAACATTCAAATATTCAACCTTGAGAGAAATAACCTCACACATATTTGGGATATATTCTGCACCTTTCAAAAGATTTTCATGGAAAATGTTTATTACAAAAATTGGACGTTTTTGTCCGTTACTAATTTTAATAAAGATTTTTGACCGAGAAATTTAATAAGTGGGATGTTTTACGTTTAAAAAATAAAGCTGTTAGTACTCCCTGGTGGACCAGCTGTGTAAAGGCGACAACATATCTTCTATCCCTGTATATATATCCCTGTGTTCAAGTCTTTGTCTTTTAGCTGTTTAAAACAATTGATCATTAACACCCTGTTCCTCATTTTATCCTGGACTTACTATTATCTATTTGTCTTTTAAATGTGATGTTTAAGCAAAAACTTCACAAAAGCATCAATTTATTGAACAAAACTGTTACTTTCTTACTTCTCTAGCAATGAAAAGAAACAAAACATTTTAAAGACACAGAAAACACGAAGCCTCTACAAAAATATTCACATTTTTGTGCATAAAGGACCTGTACCGTATCAGGAAACAAGATTTTAACATCCAGTATTTTTCTTACAATAATTCAAATTATATTAAATATATATAAAAAGTCCTTTCACTAATAACCTCTGATCTTTTTGTTACAACTTAACATTTGCGTTGAAAGACAACCTGCAGACAACTTCCTGAGCAACCAACAGCTGTTTTCCTGGTGGGTTCACCTTGAGCACTAAAGGTGAACGACAGCAGACTCTGTTTAGTTACATTCATGCATTCATTTTGTGCAAATGCCCAAAGGAGAAGACTTTCATTGACGTCCTCTCACAGCAGGAGCCACTTATTGTGCTGTATCGTGTCCTGGAGACGCCAAGAGTCTGCAGGTCTTCATTTCAGTTGAACAAAACTACACGTGAGTACTAAATGTAAATCCTGCCTTTAATTTTAAACTGTAAAGCACTTTGTAAACCCTCAGAAAAATGTTTCCCTAAATATACTTTCTTATTATAATAAAGAAAATGTCCTTCACATAGTTCGACAAACTTTAAAATGCGGCTTTTTTGCTTGAGTGATGGTTGCATACAACCTAAAGGAGAGTTTAAAACATTAGGCTGGCTCTATTCTGTATTTTTGTTATTGTCAACAAATCTTATTGTAATACCAAAACCAACAAAAAAAAATATATATACAGTATATATATTAAAAAAAAAATTTTTTTAAGTTATGTAATTTCCTAAAACAGCTGGTCACTGTGTAGCTTTTATCAAACTAACTCAACAGGAGGAAATGGTGCATTTGTTGGGGACTATTTTCAGCGGCGGATTAATCCTCATTTGGTGCTGTAGTGAGTATTTGGGGCAGCAAGATGGTGTTTTCTGGATTTGTTCAAAAATAAACTACAATGTGTGTGTTCAGAATGAAGAAATATGTCACCCAGTACAACAGTGAGGCTCATTGATGTGTTTTTAATAGTTTTTGGACAAAGATGGAGCCTTATGGCACAGGGGAAGAAGATATATCAGGCGTTGGATACACAGACAATTGTTGGTTTTGGTCTTTTTATGGGTTTTATTGACTGACTATCAGCAGACTTACGTTCAGGTATATTTTACATGTAGTCCTTCTTGACATTTGGACACAATTAGTGCTACTACCACTCGACAAAGAGAGCTACTCCAGCTTTTGTCACAGCAGCTGCTGGCGCTTCATGAAGCAGCTACACAACAAGCCAACAAGGCCAAATGAAGTGGAGCTGATTCGTTGGAGTAAAAACCTGCAGCCTGTTCATGCAACAATCTAAACACCTTCGTATATTTAAACAGCAAACAGTCACTGCTTCACGAGTCCTTCTGTTTCCAAAAGAAGAACGAAAGTCTTTAACCAGTTTGTTTGACGCAACAGGCTCCACAGCCGGTCAAAGCAGGGAGAGCTGATCCCATTAAAGTCCTCACAGAGGACGCTGGGGGAGAAGACGGGCTCCGCTGAGTGCTGCGCTGAGTGCGGCGCTTCCTCATTTGGTGAGATGCTGATGACAAACTGAGGACCGGAAGAACACCTGCAGGGTTTCCTCTTCTGCCATATTCTTCTGCATCTTTCAGTTCACAGAGAGGCGCAAAAGACAGCTTTTACTGGTTGAAACTGAAACAAAAGCACATTGAAGCACATCGCAAAGCAATGTAATTGTTATAATAAAGTTATAATAACCGCATGATTTAATAGACACTCGAACCAAACGCCCAGGGGCTCAACTTACTCTTAAATTGCAAGAAGATTTTGTTCTGAAAAGATGTATTAATATAATATTGAACTTTCTTTTTGTATTTTAAGAAATTACATTCAAATTAAATTGTTGATGCAGAATAAAGAAGTAAAGAGCAAAAGCATAGAGTGAAAATAAAAACAAACAATAAAGATTTACAATAAAGGTGCAAATACCAAATGTAGTGTGATGCCAGAAATGTAAACAGTTCACAGTAAGAATCATAATAAATAAATGTGGATGAATCTGCTTAAAATATAATAAAAATACAAACTAAGTGATGAAATTACGTATTAAATGATTAGGGAAATGATCGATTTTGAAGCCTTAAACAAGCAAAAACACTGCAATAGTCCTTGAAGACAGTAGTTGTGGCAATGTGTGTCCACTGGTTCAGAAGCATAACACACACACACACACACACACACACACACACACACACACACACCTGGCTCTTCATTAAAATTGGAACTTGTCCCTCCACAGCGGCCTCCTGAGGGACGAGTCTTTCTCATGCTCTGTGAAGGACAGTTTAATTAACACACATCATATATTCAATTAAATGCACTTGTAGCACTAACAAAATATGTGTGTATATTTATATACATATATATATATATATATATATATATACATATTTAGATTTATATATGTATATATTTACATATATATATATATATATATATATATATATAG
>CALSCE010000077.1:5339008-5392863 GCA_943593645.1 Bovichtus variegatus | reverse complement strand
TTTTCATTTATTTACACATAGTTTTCATTTATTTACACATAGTTTTCGTGAGCTTAGAGATCACAGCATGTGATGTAGTTTTACATTTATTTTCAGATGTAACAGCTCAAGAGTTCATATGCAGGATTTCTCACAAAAACAGGCAAATCTCTCTCTCTCTATATATATACATATATATATATATATATATATATATATGGACACTTCTAGAAAGCAGCAAAATAAAAATACATGAAAAATATAGGTACTATGATTCATATATGTTGCAAATCTGTCCCCACAGCTGCGACCCTCACTCAGGACAGTGTGTGTGCAGGGAGCACATGTTTGGACGGCGCTGTGATCAGGTGGAGTCCGGCTTCTACTTCATCGCTCTGGATCACTACACCTACGAGGCAGAGGACGCCAAGCATGGACCTGTGAGTGTGTGTGTATGGTACCAGCTCATCTCTTGACCTAAATGTATGTAAACCAACAGCTTTGTTGATCTCTGTCCGTCTGTCAGGGTGTGACGGTGGTACAGAGGCCTTACCCTCTGGACCGCAGTCCTACGTGGACCGGGATGGGCTTTGTCAATGTGCCAGAAGGAGCCTACTTAGAGTTCATCATCAACAACATCCCAGAGTCCATGGAATATGACATGCTTATTCGCTATGAGCCACAGGTAACACACACACACACACACACATATATTTATACGTTTAGCAAATGTTCCTATCCATGAAGTTTCAAACAAACTGTGGTTTTCTGTCCAAATTGTTAGTAAAATTTGTAACAAAGATAGAACAATGTACAGAAGCCCTGAGAGGCAAGAGAGAAACAATTCTTTATGATTCACGAACTGGTGAATAATCTTAATAAATTTCTTAATTTTTATTTAATCTATGAAACAGGTGGGAAAAAAAACAGATTTTTTTCTCACTTGCCTCTCAATGCTACATTCACGGAATATTTGCGGTTCTAATCTAAATTAAGTAATGCTGATTTAATCTTCTGGAAGTTTTAAGAATAGAAATAACACATGTGCCTGTTTATGTTTGCAGCTGCCAGAGCAGTGGGAGGAGGTGAAAATCCGAGTCCAGCGTCCCGTCTTCAACCCTCCAAACTACTCCGCTCACTGTGGGAACTCCATCCAGAGCGGAGACGAGCAGGCCACCTCTCTTCCACCTGGATCCAGGTGAAAAAAAACCTTAGTTTACTCCACTGTGTCTCTCGAGCAGCATATTCATGACACACACTGACCGTCTGTTGTGTTTCAGACACGTGTTGCTGGTGAGGCCGGTGTGTTTCGAGAAAGGGCTGAACTACACGATCCGTCTCACTCTGCCGCTCTACTCCTCAGTCAGTGACGTCCAGAGCCCGTACACACTCATCGACTCCGTACGTTACATTTTATTAATTACAAATCCTTAAAGGAATACTTCACCCCCAAAGTGACGATTTGGAAATCAATTACTCACCATGTGTTACCCCTGAATGTTGAAGAAAGCTTTGTTCTTATTTTGTTTCTGTATGTCCTTTTCATTCTTGTGAATCTCGGGTAATGAATTCAGGGAATTTCTTCAAATACCAACTTGGACTCAAGGATGAAGTCATTAGATTTTGATGGTCAAATATTCAAGGTCAACGTGACCTCACAGAACATGTTTTTGGCCATAACTCAAGAATTCATCGGCTAATTGTGACGATTTCACACAAATGTCTAAAAGGAGAAAATGATGGTGATGTTTTTGGACAGACCTGGATGTAAACTGAGGCAGTAATTCTTCATGTTGTGTGACAGTTTGTAGACGGATGTTTGTTGTGTGGTTGTGCTGTTGTTAAATGTGCACCCCATTTACTTCAATTCATCAAGACTGTTCAAGACCTTGCTTTGATTCTCCGTTCACCGCGGAGGCATGCGAGGAAAACAAAAATGTCTCAAGGTAACGCAGGGAGAGTAATTCACATACAAATGGTCATGTTGCAAGTGAAGTATGGCTTTAACCCTCAACTTATCTTATCTTACTAAGATTGTCCTTGTTGGTTTCTTTACTGTGAAGAGATAAGAATATAGACACTACAATCATTCATGTAGATTGGTGACTTCATGCTCATACTTAAACACACATTATTAAATGTTTTATACATCAGTTTGGTATAAAATTGGCTCTAAATACTACATTACCCATGAGGCTCAGTAGCGTTTTTTTTATTAAAGACAAGTCAGCCAAAGGTGAGAATCAAAGTTGAAGCAAATTTAAAATTCTTTGTTGTAATCAGGGACCAAACTCTGCATCATAGTTGCTAAATTTAATCCTGAATAAAAAATGAAATGGAAAAAAAACATGTTTAATTTGACACACTGAACTTCTGAGATAACTCCCTCCACTCAGCTACTCTATTTCGTCAAACCTGTGTTTTTTTATTACGGTTTCCATCCCCTGACCCCTCCTCCTCCTCTCTTTACAGTTGGTGCTGATACCTCGGGTCAGGGAGATGGACATGTTCGCTGGGATCGACGGTGACGGAGCGTGGGATACATTCCAGCGCTACCGGTGTCTGGAGAGCAGCCAGAGCGTTGTAAAAAGCCCCCTGACCGACATCTGTAACGACTACATCTTCAGCGTCTCTGCTCTGCTGCACAAAGGAGCCATGGGTGTGTGTGTGTGTGTGTGTGTGTGTGTGTGTGTATATAATGTGTGTTTGTACAGTGGCAGACATTCTTTCTTTTTGGAAAAAATATCAATTTAAATGTGTTTTTCAGTCTATTATTTAATGCTCAAGCCAACAATTGTTTTCGTCAATTAATCAATCAATCGTTTGGTCTATAAAATGTCGGAAAAATTGTGAAAACCACCATTTTTTATCATCCAACCAAAAGTCCAAAACTCACATATTGGTTGTTTGTTCATTATTAAGTAATATTCCTCATAACATTCTCTTAATAATGTGTTTTTTGGTTCCTTCACAGACATCAAAAAAACAAAATAAATACTAAAAACACAACAGCAGCTACAAATAAAAATACCCTCTACATATTCTCATAAATCTCCACTTTTCTCTCCTTTGTCCTATCTCCCAGCATGCCAGTGTGACCCTCAGGGCGCCCTCAGCACTGTGTGTGAGCCCAGTGGAGGTCAGTGCCGGTGTCGCCACAACGTTGTCGGCAGGAACTGTGACCACTGTGCCCCGGCGACGTTTCTGTTCAGCCCAGCCGGCTGCAGACGTAAGTGCTGGGCACGACTGGACGCTTTACTGCTTCTGTGATTCAGTAACAATACGTGTAATGATTAAAATCTCCGCCCTCAGCTTGCGACTGTGACCCTCGGGGCTCGATCAGCGCCTTCTGCCACGAGGTGACAGGCCAGTGCGAGTGTGTCCCCGGGGCCTCGGAGCGCCAGTGTTCCCACTGCCTGCCGGGCTTCTGGGGCTTCCCCCAGTGCAGACCGTGCCAGTGTAACGGCCACAGCGAGTACTGCCACCCTCAGACTGGAGAGTGTCAGGGCTGCAGAGACTTCACAGGCGGACACCACTGTGAGAGGTACAGCCTGGAGATGTGACATCAGACTGACACTGTGTGTGTGTGTGCTGCGTATGTGTGTGACGATAAAAAGAGGATTCAGATTCCTCCATTTCCATAAGCTTTTCATAAGTAACTTACTTACTTAAGTTAAAGTTTACAATGACAACAACAGCTGAAATGTTCAATATAATCTGACTAAAGACTAAAATGGTATAAAAAAAACTAATAAAAAAACAGGATGATTTTGACTAAATATGATAAAAACTAATAAGGACTTTAGACAAATAAGACAAAATGAACACTTGCTGTCTCCATACTTCACCTTTTTCTTTTTACTTTCAGGTGTCTGGACGGTTACCATGGAGACCCAGAGCTGGGCTCAGGTGGCCACTGTCGCCCCTGTATGTGCCCTGACGGACCGCGCAGTGGACGCCAGTTTTCGGACAGCTGCTACCTTCTGGCTAATACCAACCAGCTGGTGTGTGTGTGCAGCCCTGGCTACAAAGGTAAATACACACACACACACACACACAGTCATAAGTAATAACAGATTTGTTTTTAAGTGCTCAAAGCCTCACACGTCGTGATGTCAACTTGTCTTCACATGTTACAAACTCAAACAACACTTGAACTCCCCTCTAATTAGCCCGCTGAGCTTAGAAAGAATGACTTCACTTCCTGTTTCCTGTCCTCGTCCAGGTGCCAGGTGTGATGAGTGCGCTCCGGGTTACTTCGGGAACCCTCTGGTGCCCGGTGGGCGCTGCATGCCCTGCCAGTGTAACAGTAACATTGACATGCACGACCCGAGCTCCTGTGACGCTCGGACCGGCGCCTGTCTGAAGTGCCTTTACCACACCGAGGGCTACGGCTGCCAGCACTGCAAACTGGGTTACTACGGCAACGCTGCCACTCAGAGCTGCAGGAGTGAGTACAGCTGTGAATGGGTATTTTATATACATGTACCTGATTCTATGTTTATGACCTGATAACGAGTTATCTGAAAGGGCTAATATTGTCTGATATATCGGCTCGTCTGACTTTTTCAGTTTAGCTGTATTTGATATTAATTTAATTTCTGTATAAATATAAGTTTTGTCTCAGACTAAGCATTTTAAAGAGACAAAGGCATGAAACCTGCTTTTATTAAATTGTTTTGTAGCTGGTTACAGTGGCCACCAATGCACATAGCTACCGGGTGTAACGCAACCCATAGATAAAAAATAAAAACAGCTAATAAATGTTAAATAAACATTAAATTAAATTGTTTTTTTCAAATGCAAATTTTTTTTTTTTTTTGTGAAGCATCATTTTCAAAGATAACAAACCATGGTATTGCATTGCTTCTTTCCACATAAAAAAACTTAATCAAACATTTTTTAATAAGAACACAAAAAAAAAAGAGAAAAAATAATAAAAAAAGTTTTCAAATAATAATAATCACAATAATACTTGTATGTAGCTTGTATAACTTTGGAAGCTTGTATCTTAATTAATAATTTTTTTAAATACACACCTTGCATCACTTATATTTAATAAAGTAATTTATTGCATACACTGCACCTTCTATCAAATTCTTACACCGTGAAGATCAATACATAGTAAGGGCCATATTTTAAGTATTTGTGCATAGTATGGATCATGGAAATCATTTTTGAGAAATTGCTCTGTCCACTCTGAACAATATGTCTAATTAGAAACAATCTAGGTAAAAAAAATCCTTTTCTAAGATGTATGTCATTATAGGATTTGTGTTAATCTCCTATATCAATATCACTAACAGCCTCTGAAATCCAGTATAAACGTGGCTCTATATCAATCTCACTTTACAGTGGGTTTGAGGGCAAAACGTTTTCCTTTAAATATTATGAATACTCGCACAAACAAAACATTTTCAGCCCAAAGACGTGGGTATAAACCTCTAAAAGCCAAAGCCCTGATTAAGGTCTGTCCTCCTCTGTGCAGAGTGTATGTGTTACTCTGTGGGCACAGCGCCTCGGGCCTGCTCCTCCCCTGACGAGTGTCAGTGCGATCCGCACAGCGGTCAGTGTTCCTGCCAGCCCAACGTGGTCGGTCAGAACTGCGACCGCTGTGCCACTGATACGTGGAACATCGGCAGCGGGACGGGCTGCCAGCGCTGCGACTGCGACCCCGTACACTCCTTCGGATCCTCCTGCGATGAGGTGAGTCAGACGGTGATGAGCTGAAACCCCTCGCCAACATCTATCAGCACTTCCTGCATTAGCGTCGCAGCTGCTGCTCCAATGTTCTCTCCCACGTTATGATGTATAGCTGAACTGAATCCCAACACTGCACAACAGAGTTTTCCTTACACAATGTGAGAACTGGCGAGGATGTTTTCCAAACCATTCTCATTGAGAGTAAAGCCGCAGTAAGTTAGACTGTGACCAACCCATCTAATCGGCGAGGCCTGTGTTTGTCCGATTCTTTTGATATATGGACTCCAGCTGTTTGGGAATTGTCTCCCTCTGCAGCGCCTTTTGACTCAAACTCACAAATCTGTACGTGTATACACAGAAACATGCGCATAAAGAACGGAATAGCGTGCACACACTCACACACCCAAATATTTGGGTTTGTGTGTTTACTGGCTACGCTCCATCAGAGGAAGGAAGTCTCAGAATTCACTGTGGATTAACTGAATACACTTTTCTCTAAGAGAAGTGAGTGGTATCAAACTACAAACGTCTATTGTGTGTGTCCGCATGTGAAAGAAAAGACATAAAACAAACTTCCTTTGTCCAAAAGATCAATTTTTATAGACGTACATGTCCGGGTGTTATTCTCTCATACTCTTACTGTCTAATAATATTCTGTTGAGCTGATTTTCTTTGTTGTTTTTCTCTTCCTGAAGGTGACAGGACAGTGCTTGTGCAAACCCGGTTTTGGTGGCAAGACGTGTCGGGAGTGCAGAGAGCTCTTCTGGGGCGACCCAGAGGTCAAGTGTCATGGTAGGTCACCCCTCACCAATACAGAGTGGCGAGGTCCATCCCCTTCCGGTGGATCACCGTGGGATCTTATATCTGGGAAAAATATGTACAACATTGAACGAGGAGAGAGAGAGAGAAAAATGTTGATCCCGTTTTGAATTGTTCCATTAATTACACATATGTTTGTCAATTTAAAAGATACATTTGCACGTCAAGAAAGTCGCAGTTCCATTTAGTTTTATGTGAAACTGCTCAGTGCAACGTCTCCCGTCCCGCAACGCTAGCTAGCTCGGTAACTTAGCTTTGATCCACGCACAAATGTAACGTTATCTAACCAGGAAGTGTTTTATCCAGCGACTCCTGGGGGTTTTTTTTCAGCCAGGAAGCTAAAGAAGCTAAGAAGCTAAAGAATTCATCAGATCTGACATGTCACCATTAGCTACCGCACATGTTTCTTTCCAAAATAAAGTCCCATGGTGGTCCAAAAGAAAGGAGTGGGACTTCACCTCTATATGAACAAACAAAAAAACTATTCCCAAAAGAGGAAGGAGGATCATATGTCTGTTATGACATGCTTCCATTGCTCGGAATTGATGTTATTTATTCTATGTGAACACTTAGTATGTGAGTGCTGTGTTTATAGCTCGTTCTTAGTGGCCGAGTCAGTTAATGGAGGTTTAAATATTTGGTTACAAATCCTCTTTATTTTCTTTAGTAATGTTCTGCCAGGGCTGGACTGCAGCCACATTCACTTCCTGCTTTTTTCATGAGCTTTCTGACTCTCACTTTGGAGCTCAGTATGTGAAACATATTAACAGTTTGACTGAGGTCAGGTAAAAGACTTGACCAGCCAAGAACATGCCTCTGCAAGGCTATAAAAAAGTCCCACGCTGTTCACCAAATAAGGATGAGGACTCGTGAACAGCCTTAAATCTCCCGGTCACTGTTTCATCTCAAATCCAAGGCGCTGGAGCACAGAGACAATGTAAAACATCACTGTCCTAATGCTCCCTGCCTGTGCTGCACTTGTGTGTTTAAGTAGTAGAAGTTCTCACGGGATAAGATTCCTCTGAGTCACCATGTTGGAGGACTTTATATTGTTTTTCCATGGTTTTCTGCCTTTTTTTTTTTTTTTTTTGGTGTTTCTTCATCCGTGAGTGTGCAGCTCATTATGTACGAGGAAGCATACCAGCGGTGACTGTAAGATGTCTTTGGAACGAGTTGGTTACATACATTTCTTTTTTTTTTTTTTACAAAAGCACACACATCCAGACACCAAAGAACATGTAAAACACAGAAAAATACAGCCTTCAAACTAGATAATGCTCCCATTAATATATATTTAATTACCACCAAGTAACTTTTTGAAGAGGAGCTTGATGCTAAATATAAGTTCATGGGAGCATTATCTAGTTTGAGGGCTCTATTTTTTCCATGATTTGGTTAAATGTCAGCGCCAGTGAATCAGCAAACTGGTGCTCAGTTATCTATTATGGCTCCGATCCGTAAAAAAAGTTTTATTGTCTGCTGCGAGAGTCCATCTGCAGAGATGTGCGCCTCACAGTAGCTGGCTCGCCCTCAGAGAAAGAGAGGGAGTAGGAAAGAGAAAGGCGAGGAGAGGGAGGGGATCTGGGAATGACCTCTCGTTCCCTGCTCATGAGAACCAGATGTTTTCCAGAACTCCCAGGCATCCCATTTTGGTCATGCAGCAACGCCCAGAGGACCCAGGAATCCTGAATTATTCCCGCTGTATTCCCTAAAGGCCTCTTAATCTGTTAAACCAGCTGGACCTCGCTGCCCATCCGCACAGATGATGCACTTATGTGTAAATTAATGGGAAATCTGAGCACTGTGACCACCTCACTGAGAAATGTGTGTGAGAAATGTGCAGAGGGTGTTGAAAATAAAGCCTCCTAAAGATGAGAGGAAGCTCCTGCAGAAAGATTTAGATGTCAGAGGTTAAAATGTTTGTCTTGTCGGCATCTTTGCCTGTGTGGTGCGATTTAAGGGGACCGTTATAAGTATGTGGCTCTTGTATGGCACGTAATGGCCCATACTCACCATGTGCGTTCTGAACCTAATGGGCTTTTAAAAATAGGTGGAATATTTCAAACTGGCAAAAACAAAACTTCCAACCCAACCCTCACCTTCTGCTGCATAAATCATGCATATGAATGCAGCAACACTGGTGGTGAAAACCTCTCAAGCGCTGCATTCCTTCTTTCTGACTTGCACCAAACCTCCTCCTCCTCCTCTTCTTCTCTGGGGAGGGAGGGCAGCCCTCCACACTCGGGGGGGCACTATGAACTTCCAGGTCACGTTCATGTCTGAGTTTATTTATCCTGGTGGAGCTCGGTGCGGGAGGTTGAACAAACTTTGTTTTCTAATAACAAATTCCCCTGGAGAGACTTAAAAACGATCACACGTCTCATATAACTACAGAGTGCTTTAGGCGTCACATAAGCTGAAGAAAATTATATTTTAAAGTTATATTTCTCTTTTTTTTTTATTATTTTGACTAGTTATAGTACATAAGTTAAATGTACAGGACAAATTACTTAATTTAACAGTGATGACGGGTCTTAAGGTCCGGATATCTACAAAGAAATACAGTAAAATAAAATGTGCATTGTTTTTACATGTATTTCCTTAAGATATGCACATGTATTGTTTTATAAGTTGTACTTTATTTCACCTAATGTTTTTGTTGTTTTAATTAGGCATTGAAGCTGTAACTACAATATAGTACAAAACTGTATTTGTTCTTGGAATAGCATTTTATTTACACATTTTATAATATAAATTACGCAATGTGTGGTTTTAAAAAAAAAGGGAGATACTGATATTGAATCAGATACAGTATCCTGAGATTTTACTATTTTATGCCAAGAAAAATTAAGAAATACATAAACAAT
Organism: Bovichtus variegatus; assembly: GCA_943593645.1. Lineage (NCBI taxonomy): Eukaryota > Metazoa > Chordata > Actinopteri > Perciformes > Bovichtidae > Bovichtus > Bovichtus variegatus. The sequence goes on along the minus strand of CALSCE010000077.1, from coordinate 5,383,495 downwards.
TAAATTCATAAATTTAACAAGATTTCCCACCAGGATTTATTACTAAAAGAGTTGAGAAAACACCTACGAATACAGTATAATATACAGTTGATGAATTTTTTTTTTTTAGATCACATTTTTTTCAAACATATACAAACATAAAAAAATAATATATATATATATATATATAAGTAAGAAAACAAAACAATAATGCCCAGCACACGTGTGCACCAGACTCTTAATAAACAACATAGTTATGTCTTTCATGTCTGAAAAGGAGGAAGAAGTGAACACCTATCAAGTCCTACCCCTTTTTTTTTAATAGTTTATCAATAATCTTCATGTCAAACATAAACATGGTATTTATCCGCCTCAGTGTTCATCATACATGACCAATTAATGCTCATGTTTACAGTATTTCTAGGTCTCGTCAAAGCGGTCTAGGGCTGGTGATGCTACTTTAACTTACATTGTACAAAGTAATTCTTCTATTGGTGTATTCCAGGTTTTATTTGTATTCCTGGTTTTAGTTTTTCCCTGACTTTCCTCTCTGTGTGGTTCCAGCCTGCGACTGCGACTCTCGGGGAATCTCCAGCGAGCAGTGCCACCGTGCGACAGGTCAGTGCACCTGTGTGGAGGGCGTGTCCGGCCCGCACTGTGACAAGTGCGCCAGGGGCTACCAGGGTGAGTTCCCCGCCTGCGAACGCTGCCACCAGTGCTTCGCTGACTGGGACACCGTGGTCGGCGAGCTGACCAATCAAACTCGACGTCTGGAGGCCCAAGTAACAGAGCTCCAGACCAGCGGGGTGACGGAGCCATACAAAGACTTGGTCCACAGCCTGAATAAAAACATCCTAGCTGTCAGAGAAATAGTGGAGAGCAACCCAGCAGCAGTGAAGCTGGAGCAGATACAGGATCTGATGCATCAGATTATGTATGTACAACAAATGGAGATCTACAAAAAGATGTCGCACCTTTTCTGTTTGACTCCGTTATTGTCTCGTTGTTTCTTCAGCGGCGTGATGTCCTACCTGAACGGGAAGCTGAACACGACGGAGGAGACCTTGAACCTCCTCCACAGCGACGCCAACGCCACCGACGCAAACTTGGACTCATTGACTGACGAGGCCAACCGGCTGGAGCAGAGCGTCCAGGAGCTGAGGCAGCGGGTGCACAACACCAAGAACGCCAACATCCAGGGTGAGAAACCAGACGGAACAAGAGAAGAAGTGTGTTAAACTATCAGGGAAACCAGAGTATAGTGTTATACCTACTCATTTTTTCAGTGCTTTTTTAACCACCAAGCCTGATCTATATGCCGTCGCACCGGCACATTTATATGTTTTCGGGTTGTCCGTCCGTCCGTTACTGGAACCAGACTGGTCGGCTTAGGCGTCCAACTGCGAGGCTGTAATTGTAGTTCACCTTACAAAAGAGCTGAGACTGAATCTGTGCTGAAAACCTCTAATAATTGAATAGAAATAATATGTTACTGTATCAGCAGCCTGACCCAGGTTCACACAGCACACTCATGCTGACATTCCCCCATAAATAAATGATCAAACTCCCTAATTTTACTGGAATTTACCTCAGAAACCCTTTGATGGGCGTGTGTGTGTGTGTGTGTGTTTTCAGGTGCCATGGACACCATTGCTTCTGCACACATGAAGTCTACGCTGGCAGAGCTCCAGGCCAACACCTCCACCAGTAACCCAGGAAACACGGTGGAGGAGTCAGCCACACTACGGAAAGCCACGGAAGAAAAACTGAACAGTACTCAGAAGGACTTTGACCGCAAGCAAAAAAGAAACTCGCAGAAGCTGGACAAACTGTCCACTGAGCTGGAGGAATTTGACCTGACGCCACTTAGCGAGAAGGTAAGAAAAACGGCAAAGAAAATCTGTATTGTCTCTATATTCGCAGATGACAAAAACCTCAAAATGATGAAATATTCACACACATTGAACATTGATGATAATCATTTGGTTTTTTATTCTCTCTCTGCAGACATGTGGTGGTGCAGCCGAAGGTGGCGGCTGCGCTGACTCCTCCTGCGGTGGTTTGGGTTGTGTCGGCAAGGACGGAGCGCCTCAGTGCGGCGGAGAAGGATGCGCGGGCCTCGTCACGACCTCCCGCACTGCTCTCAAATCATCCGAAGACCTGGACGAGAAGATCCTCGGAGCGATGCAGGAGGTGGACAAGCTCTCCAGGATGGTGAGTGCGTCGGGGTTTTTAGAACTAATGTAGAATAACTCCAGATGGATGTGAGCAAGTCAGTGATTTTGTTTTTGGTTCAGGTCTGGGAAGCCAACAACCGAGCAAAAGAAGCCAAAGTGAACGCTCTGGAAGTGCTGGTCAAATCCAACCGGAGCAAAGAGAGAGTGGTGCAGAGCAACGAGCAGCTCCGCAACCTCATCAAGGACATACGAGACCTGCTCAACAGTGAGTGCACCCACAGCACAGACACGGCAAACAAACTCTAATTCTAGTTTTATGGCAGATTGAAAAACTAACAATCATGTTTGTATGAGATATTCTGAGACACAACTCTGAGTTTTTCAACACTTTTTTGGTTGCAATCAATTATATGTATATATATAATATATATGCTGCTGGCAAATCTTCTAACAAAGGACAACTGGACTGCAAATGTCAATAAAATGGAGAAATTGACCTTAAAAAAAAAAAAAGTGTTATATTTGTTGAAATACTCTTTCAGACAGCAATCAATGGATCAAAAGCTCTGACAAAATAACAAATAAAAATCTGGTATCTGGCTGGCTTCTCTAATGTTACCCCCTTTAATCTGAAGGCTATTTATGATACTACATATTTGTGCATAAATGTATTTTATTCTTTTCAGCATTTCAAGAAAAGTCATTTTTGTAAGTGTGAAATATGAAAAGTTTCCCTAAAATGTCCTTGTTGCAGATAAAATTCTGGCAAAATGGAAGGTTGGGTAAAAAAATGAAAAAAGTTTTCATCCATTAATCACTTTTTAGATGTTAGATATTTATCAAAAGATCAGAGTATCCATTGTTGATTAGCATATAATTAGAGAACTTAATAAGATCACCTATGTTTTGTTTCCGATTGTCCAGATGAGAAGGCCGATGCTTCGGTGATTGAGGCGGTGTCCAACGAGGTGTTGGCTCTGGAGATGCCGACCTCGACAGAAAAGCTGCAGGAGCTGACGAAGGAGATCAGGGAGAAGGTCGGCTCGCTGACCAGCGTGGAGACGATCCTCAGTCAGAGCGCTGAGGACATCCGGGCTGCAGAGACGCTGCTGCAACAGGCCAAGGCTGCCAGGTAACATACACACAAAACAAGACGTCTCCTCGCCAAAAATACTCTTTTATGTACGTACGTACGTAATCTTTTTACACCAGAAACTCGGCTATAAGTTTCCCTTTGTATACAAACACAGGTGCTTAGAAACATTTACAAATCTTTGCTGATAATTACTAAAAATTCTTATTAATATAGAACAGTTCACGAGGCTGTTTCACTTTTTCTATGCGCAAATACATCAAAATAAAACTATTTTACAATCTGTTTACACGTAAAGTGATTTCATCCCAATTAGTTTCTGTGCCTTTTTCATTGAAAGTATATGTATTCATATTTCATTTTTCTGGTCTACAAACATAAACGTGATACTGAGTGAAAGGCCGACATCACTGGTTTTCTCAGTTTGTCGATACAGATATTTAGATGTGAACATATGTTCTGTGTGTGCACAGCGAGGAGGCGTCGAACATGAAGGAGACGGCAGATGTGGTGAAGGCCGCCCTGGATGAGGCGGAGCGCGCTCAGAGTATCGCCATGGACGCCATCCAGCTGGCCCAGAACAACACGAAGGGCACCCTGGACCTGCTGATCTCTGTGAGTCTGACCTCTGACCTCCAACTGTTGTCATGGCGATGAAACAACTATCAGCGTGTACATGTTGGTGTTTCATTGAAAATCAGACCTGTTTTAGTCTCTAATGTGATGGATGTCAGTGGTGATTAATTGCTCTGTAAGGGCTGAGAAATGAGTGTTAACGGTTGTTTTAAACGTGGATTTATTTTTCTGTTAAATGTTCAATGAAGTCAGAGAAGCTCACAACATTTAATGTCCTTCAATGCCTTTTGATTTTATTGGTTTGAAGTCATAGAAATAACCTTCCATTGTCTTTTCTATGTAAAACTGGCCACAGTTGTGCACATATTCTCTCATATATTATCAGTTCTCTATTTCATTTTTTTTTTTAATTCTATAAAGAAGTGGGCCCTCTTTTCTCAGTCTGATTAAAGCATCATGTTTTTTTAACTTTTTTATATGAACGTTTTTCACATTATAACGGCATTAAGCAAAAAAGCAAATAAGAAAGAAAAAAACTTAAAAAGCAAACAAATATGAGGTCATCAGATGATTAGTAAATCAAGAAACATTTGCCTAATTTTAAATTAAATATTGCACTCAGTACGTACAATAGTTTTAAAAGATCTGTCTCATTGGCTAAATCAACACTATTCTTCCCACATATTCAGGGTTTGACAGTATTGACAAAGAGGCCAGCAGTGGGACAGTTTTTCTGAAGCGTAGATTTTTTAAAGTCTGAACCATTGTGTTATACTTCAATGTGTGTGTGTGTGTGTGTGTGTCAGGTGGAGTCGGAGACGGCAATTTCGGAGCAGATGCTCGGCAACACCACGGGTCGTCTGGTTCAGCTGGAGCGGGACGTCGGCCTGCTGAGACAGAACAACCTGGAGGTGAACCACCTGACGGAGAGGGCCGACTGGATCACCGACCAGGCCAGACTCAACGCCGAGGAGGCCCAGCAGGTCTCTCTCACACACACACACACACACACACACACACACACACACACACACACACACACACACACACACACTGTTACTTGAATCTTGGGTCATAAGTACCACTTTCCATCAGTTCAACAAAGTAAAAAAGAAAAGCTTTTTCTGCCGCTTTTCTCCCAGTAATGCTCATCTGTTTGTGTGCATGTGTGAAGGAGTTTGACGTGGAGGTGAAAGATAAATTTGTGGAGGTGGAGGACCTGGTGGAGGATAAAGGGCAGTTGGTGCTGCAGGCGAGGAGGAGAGCAGACAAACTGCAAGAGGAGGCCAAAGAACTGCTCGCCCAAAGCAGCAGCAAGCTGCAGAGACTCGCAGGTAGCGAACACATTTTTGATGGTGTTTTCATTTTTCATGTTTTTCGCTTTTTCTGTATTTTTCATTTTTTTTTTTTCATGTTATGACTGACATTTTTATAGCATTACTTTGACTTTTTAAAACATTTTTTATGACATGCTAAACTATGAATTTCTTTTAAACTTTTTTATGACCTACTATGGTATGACTTTTATTTTTTTATGACAAACTATAGTAGGACTTTTTTGTTCTTTTTTTTGACATACTATACCATGACTTTTTTATTTTTTACTATTTTAAGACATTTTTTCAGAATTTTCTTCGACATACTATATTATGACTTTTAAATTACTTATATTTTACATACTATACTATGACTTTTTTCTGACCTTTTATTCGACTCTGACTTTTTTTTACTATATTATGACATTTTTTCAGAATTTTCTTTGACATATTATGACTTTTTATTTTATTTTGTTCGACATATGACTGACTTTTTTATGATTTTTTTTCGACACACTATACTATGACTTTTTTCTATATTCTATACTATGACTTTTTAAAATTTTTTTTACAAACTGTATTACGCTATGATTTTTTTATTTTTTTCGACACACTACTACGACTTTTTTTTTATTTTTTCAAGTCATAGCATAGTATGTAACAATAAAAGTTGAAAATAAGATATAAAATCATAGTATGGTATGTCAGAAAAATCACATTGTATAGTATGTCGAAAAAAAGTCATATAAAATCATAGTATAATGTTTTGAAAAAAATTCATAGTGTAGTATACTTTTTAAAAACGTGTGTATGACATACTATACTATGACATATTATACTATGTTATATGAAACAAAACAGGCTGTTTATATAGACTCAATAAAAAGAAAATCCAGCTCCACACAGTGGTGTAACTTTTGGTGTAACTTTTGATGTAACTTCCTTTGTTTCTGTGTTTCAGAGCTGGAGAGTTCTTACGAGGCCAACCAGCTCATCCTGGAGGCTAAAGCTGCAGAGCTGGCCGAGTTGGAGCGAGCGGCCCGCATGATGCTGGAGGAGATCAGCTACAAAGTGACGCTGTACAGCACCTGTCTGTAATCAGCTGATGCTCCAAACTCTTACCTGTCCTCTTGTGTACCGGCTGGGATTTTAATGGTGCCAAAAGCTTTTAAAGCATTTCAAAAATACTGCTCTCAGATGATTCCCTGAGTATTTTACAGCTAATAGGACCAAACACTGTAATATGTTTGACAAGCTCAGTGCCAACAACTTAATATTCAAGTATATTGGACAGCAGTGCCAAAAAGGATTTTAAGAATGGAAACAAGTTGTAAAGCTGCCAAAGACCATTGAAGTATTGAAGTATTGAGTCTCAAAGGAAACCACTAAAGCCAATGTGACCTCAGTCCTCGAAACCAAGAATGTGTAGAGAATATAGAACAATTTAGCTGTATAAGACACTACAATCTGTGTATTTAAATATATGACTGAACATATTTGATAGAAACATTTTAGAAGTACTTAATAAGCCCAAATATATGAAACATTATGTGGACCAAAAAGCATGTGTGGATGGTTTTGTGACTACAAATAAATAATAAATTTTGATTTGAAAATTAAATTACTGAAGCATCAGTTGTTTTTTTCTTTTCAGTAGATGGTAGATTGTCTAAAAAATGAGCTGATTTCAACAAGTTGTTTGAAGTTACAATCAAATTAGCCATAATTATGCAACTCTACATTCCTTCTTCCCTCTTCTAGCTCATGGGTTTGGTCTCAAAGCACATTTACTCTGCAAGTGAGCCTGAGATAATCGTGGCTTTGCACTTTTGTTGATTTATTTTTGCCCTCATTGGCCAAAAATAGACACATTTAGTGTTGTATACAAGACATTTTTGGGCTTCTTTAACATCAGCTTGATTCTTGACCAATTCCACAACTGAAAATGTTCAAGGTTTCCCCCCAGGAGGTTATTTACAAGATGTTGGTGGGTTCAATGTAGTGAGTGGATGAAAGGCTGAACAACAACAACAACAACAACAACACTACTGCCTCACAGGCAGAGAACTGCAACTACAGAGCGGATGAAGTCCAGAAGGAAAGGTTTGACGTTTTCATGCTCCTATCCAAATTTCCTATATTTTTATGCATGTTGTGAGAATAATCAATATATAAGCTGTTACAATGAGCCTTATTGTGTCCTTATTTAGTATTAAATGTGATATGAAAAATGTTATTGAATTAAGTGACTACGCATAGTATAGTGGCCAAATATTGTGAAATAAGAAGCAATATTTGTAAACCGAAGAGGAAGAGTACACCACCTAAAAGTGTGACAGAAGATCTGATTGGAGCAGAGAAGCGCTGAGAGGCGTGGCCTAAGTGCCAACAAGGGGCCAATAGGACCTGGCCCCAGCCAACCAATGGGAGAAGACTATACCTGAAAGGCGGCAGGTATAAAATATGTAGTAAACTAGAGATCTGTGAGACAGAGTCACTACTTTAATGTGGTCTGTGGACAGTGACATGGTCCTCAGCTGAGGACTTATGTAATGCATCATATCATCATGGAATAAATACAGTTAATATGAAGAGAAGTTTTCTGAAATTGATTGCTGTGATATTATGTGTGGTTAAAGACATCAAACCATATTTACAATAACAGAAACATTTTATTTGGCATTCAGAAGAATATTTGTTCCTGTTTTAAAATAGAGCATCCTCCGTAAAATAAAAATGAATTCAATATTACAAAAGATGAATCCTACAACACAGGTTCAACTCATACAGTACTTACAACAGATGAGACTTACATTTCTGTTCATCAATTCATTTGAAAAATGAACACCTGTGCTGTATTTTTTTTACTTGACAGTGATGTTATGGCTCTGTTATTATGTAACATAGCAGCAGAATTTCTGTAAAGTCTTGTTTATAATGTTTGCACAATGGTTAGATGTGGGGTTTTAAAGGCTAAAGCTGACATTGATTGTTTTTTGTATTTTATTGCCTCAAGAATGACAAAATATTGTTTTTTTTTTTAAGAGTTGTATTCTTGGAAGCAAAAGCTAATAAGAAAAAATAAATTCCAACTATTGTAGGAAAACTGAAATTTGCATTTTAATCAAATAATTAGCAGCTTGATAAGGCAGGGTGACAACACTAAAATGGGGAAATCCTCCCACAACACACTGGAATGATCTCTGTTTTTAGAAATCTGGTGTAAAAATATATGGAGTTGTGGTCAGACAGGAACCCTCACATGTGAATCTTCAATCAAAATGTTAACCCCAACAATACTCTTCACCAACTACAGCTTTTAAGTTTCAGAACATGTACAACTTGACAGACTGTAAAAGTGCTTTGGACCTTTCTTTTCTGTAACCTTGTGTCTAGTCCCTGCTGCGGGGGCTGTGAGGTGCAGGAGCTCCCTCCACAGGCGCAGAGCTGGGAACGGAGAGCAGCTGGCCGGCGTGGATGCGCTCGTTGACGCGCAGCTGACAGCCGTCCTGCAGCATGCGCAGAGCTATCCGGGCGATGTTGCGTGAATCGTCCAGCCCAGAGTGAGGACGACCTTCGTACTTCAGACCCAACTTCTCCAACATGGTGCTCAGCTTCGTCTGTGTGCGGGGGACCTGAGGGAGGAAACGGCTGGTTGGTGTCGTGTCTGATGGGGCTTAAATTAACCAAAAAAATCCTTAAATAGTATGTTTGCATTTCACATCTGCCACTAACAGCTTCATGATATACATTTAGTCACAATCTAGTCATTGAAGTGAGGTATGAGGGTTAACTGAAACTGAAACACAAAATTCATCAAATATCTGTATGATCCACTGATTACAAATTTCTGGTCCGTTTTTTGCCGATTTTTTTTCTTACAGCATACAAACATTTTAGAAATTTTTCCTAAATTGCAAATTCAATTGTATATTCATACATATTGGAAAATAATATTATTCTATACTGTGTGTAGAACTATTATAGAGTTGTCTATATATTATCTATCTAACAACATCCTTTAACATACACTATGAAGTTATATTATCAATTTTTATGGCAATACTATGACATTATTTATGACATGTACGTCTTTTTAATGGCATTCTACATGATGATTTGTAAACATTTATGTATTTAAGACATTTTATGGCATCTAAACTATGATTCTTTTGAATGTAATTTGGCGGCCATAGTTTTCTTTTCTCAATCATAGTTAAGAAAGAAAATTGTAATCATCAGGTCAGAAACATTTACACACATTTCCCATCTTAAACTGCTAAACACAAACCTTGTAGAAGTTCCCGTATGATTTCCTGATGTTTATCCACTTCTTTGCAAACTGAGGATATCTGATCCGGCTGAGCCGGCACTGGATGTTGAGGAACTTGCTCATATCCCAGGCCCTAAAAAACAAAGTAGTGTAAGATTTCACTCAAGTGATGAGAAGAGGCACAAATTAAGTTCAAACTCTGCAAACGTACCCGTCGGTAAGGATGGCGTATTTGTACTTGGTCCCGAGCTCCCTTTCCTGAAGCCAATCTACGACCCGCTGCAGGACGGCTGGAAACGGGTCTGCTTCATCCACCATTTTCTGCTCAAACAAACAACAAAATATTCATGTACACAAACTACTGATCACATTATTATGACACTGATATCAAAGATGTAAGTGAGCTCAACCAACCTGTGTTATTCCTGTTAACTTCACACAAAAGTCTGAAAGCTGTGGGTTCAACTCTGGTTTCACATATTCCTGAAAGGAGTCCACCTGCAGAAACATAATAAAATACATTTTTGTTGGAACTTGGATCATAGCATTTGTGTGTTATTGCTGTTTAAATGCAGGTTATATAATACATGGCCGGAATTCTGGAATATTATTGACATAAAAACCATGTATAATAAAAATGAAACATCTCAAACTTGACTTACAATTTCTAGGGTGTGCGTGTTGATGAGAACCATGGGGAACTCAATGATTTCATGATGGAAATCTGCTGGATTATCCTCTTCGCACGTTGCTTCAAAGTCCACCACGCAGATGTAGTCGTAGTAGGTGTCGGTGGGCCCTCCCTCGGTGGCAGACTGCATCAGCTTCTGCTTCTTATAATGGCTCTTCAACCTCTTCTTCATCACGTCCTTTACACCTCTTTACACACAAGAGAAAAGAGGTTTAGAAAACACTTCTGTGACGTGAAGTTCAGTAGCCGTCAATACTGGCTGTAGACATTTATGAACCGAGATTTCTGCATATAAACAACATTTTGTGTGTTAGTGCAATTTATTTCTCTCACTGGTGTATGACAAGAAAAGGATCCTGACTATTTTAAAGCATGAGGAATCTGGTGTGAGCGTTTTATCTTCAAACATTCACCAAAAGCTGATGTAGACCCTTTTAAACATTGACGCTCACGCAAAGTAATACATTTTGTTTTGTCTAGGCACTAAGGAAGCTTAAATTTACAACTATTTTTACTTCTATTCTTATTTAGTTTAATATTTATTTCATTTTTTACTTTCTCTATATTTACTTATTTTGTCCTTGTGCTGCTGCAAAAAGCAACTTTCCCCACTGGGGATCAATAAAGGCTTATCTAATGTTTACTGTATTACCTTGTGTCAAGCTGCAGCTCTGCTAACTTGATCCGAAGCTCGTCCTTGGACATGCGGTTGATGTGTCCATTAGCCAGAGAGATCTCCTTGTAGACCGGATGACTAAAGTCGCTGTTGGACTGAGACGGGGACACCTGAGGAGAAGATTCTCCCTCAGGACATATCCTGCTGCATGGCTTTGCCTAAAGAGGAATTAAATCAGTCATTATATGTCCCAGAAACAAACACACAGAGCATAAGTAAGTTGTAGATATGATTTGTTTACAACAGGAGACTAAAGTATAAATCTGTGTCAGTTCTGATCATCTGTAAAAAGGTGCACAGGTCACAAATGTCAATATATTTCGAAATTGACAGAAAACCCTCTTTGGTTTAAAGATGGACAACAATTAAATATTCAAATATTCAATATTAATTGCTTTCAGGGCAGCTTTATTGCTCCTAGGCAGAGATTTTCTCTTCTGGAGGGATGAACACGATTATTGTAGAAAATATTCCCTTCCCCCACCCATCTCTATTTTGACCAGAACGTAAAGAACTATAACAATGATCTTGTTTTATTTTACACCATTGACTAGAAATGAATAATACTTTACATAGATGAACATTAATGGCTCAACTTCTTCCTGGACATTATACTTCATGAACTATATGCTGCGAGGATAAAAGCAGCCACTTCTACCACCGTGGCTTCACGATAAGATGGAGTGGCTATGAAAGACTGCTTTAAAATAAACTATTTTCTCTTTAAATCACTCGTTTGTTTTTTATATAGCGTATATTTATAGTTCTATATTGTACTATAAATCATAGCATTGACATTTTACCTTGACATTGTGTTTTCAGTTGCTTTTGTATTACTATTTTTACGTATATTCTTATTTTAGTTTAACATAACTTATTTATTTAACCTCTCCATTTATATGTACATAGGTCATTGTGCTGCTGCAACAACTGAATCAAAAAAGACTTATCTTTTGATCCCTCAATGTGAATAACAAATTATTTTTTATGCATTTTTCAACTATTTTGTATTCATTCTTTTCTTCAAATCCTGTAGTTTTTTTTTACTGTGCAATTTTCATTTATTGTTTTGTAGCTCGATTCCCCAACAAAATCAAATCAGAGAACATTGAACAAAAAGGAGAAAATGGTCATCCTAGTTTTATTTACAATAACACTAAAATAATTAAACAATAATAACATTTTGAGGTAATTGTACATTACTTGAGTATTTCCATTTTATACTTTATACATCAGAAAATATTACACTGTTTTTTCTATTCCACTGGTTTACAGATTCAGATGAATACAAAATATTTTCCAACAAATAAAATAGGATATATTACCCTTAATAAGATATATAAACTACCAAACAGTATATAAATAAATATAAATTAGCCCCACATTTACCAGCTGCAACATAAAAGTGATGTACACATTAATGTATAAATAATTATAATCCAATACTATTGACTACTATTAGTATACTTTGATAATAACACTTATATACTTGTATTAAGATGTTGAATGCAGGACTTTTACTTGTAAAGTAATATTTTTACACCGTGGTATTGCTACTTTTACTTTTTTTGTTTTAAAATCCGAGTAGTTCTTCCACCTCTGCTAAAACACTGATATGACGTTTTACCATGTTTTAGTAACTTCTATTAAATCTTAATCAATCTAAAATACTGTAAATGTATTAACTGTGAGTAAAGTACTTGTTCTTAACAACTTTTAAGCTGTAATCAGACCTTTAAGATGCATGTAAGAAACTCGGCGTTAAAAACCTTGTATTTCAGAAAAACAATCAACAGTATTTCAAAATGAAGCTAACTAGCTTAGCTAGCTGCTCACACTAACCTTTTCATCTTCTTTTGCGTTAGACATCTTCACATTGACGTCCTTGGTGTGAATGTTCTCCTTGTGCTCATCCATTTAAAGTGGAAGTTAATCCAGAAGCTAGTTTTAAAAAAAAAAATAACCTAACGTGAACGTAACGTTACTATCTAACGGTTTAGCCACACCTGCTAACATTAGCTAACGGGGTAGCAAACATTCCTGTCTCTTCTTCGCGGTTGTCCACTTTGACGTCGACACGTACGACACTAATTCGTTCCGTTAGTATTATTACATGCGTCAAAATTAATCAAAATTAGCGCGTTTTATCGAAGACATTTCTATTTTAGCGGGCAGTTGAACAACAGCAATACAATGAGCAACACCAAACTTTTTTTTTCTGAAGTGGACAGTTATGACGACTTCCGCTTTGCGCCAAAACAAACGGAAGCTCACTGTCGCCATCTGGTGTCGTGGATGATACAAAACACGTCAAATACTGAACATTATTTTGAAAGTATTTTTAGAAACATGATATCGATACTCACATGCACTTACTGTAATTTATAAATGTTTATTTAATTTAACTTTTCCGTCATAATATCAAAATTATTTCTCAAATTTAATTGAAGATGTTGAGAAAAAAAACTATATGTCAATTATTTTTTATAATAATGTTTTTATTTTAATATTATTATTATTATTATTATTATTATTATATTTTGTTATATTTAACATTGCTTGCTTTCTTTCGTTCTGTAAATTGTAATTCTAATCTTTTTGTATCACTACATAAAGGGCAACAAATACTGCACATGGCCTAAGCAATAATAATATAATAATAATAATAATAATAATAATAATAATAATAATAATAATAATATAAATAATAATAATAATTTATTTATTTGTATTACTATAAGGGTAAACTGTCATATTTGATACACTTTTAGTTTTCCCGTTCAGTTTTCTTTCATGTATATTTAATATGAGAATATTCATATTGCTCTGTGTCCACACACTGTGCATTTAGAAATATGTTTTCAAGAAAAAATTTGTTTGCTGACATATTTCTCAAACATGTTCAAGCGTTTAGTGCTAAAAATGAAACATATCCACATTAGTAATGTAGTGGCTCTAGGTTGTGTTAATGAGATGGATGATATAAAACAATAACTTCCAATATATATATAACATATACATAAAATACTGTATGTGTAATGTATAAAATGTAACACATGAAGATAGGATGCACAAGATATATCAAGATTGTCTTTCATGTTCACTGTTGGTCATTTTGTTCTTATATAAGTACTATTGTGTATTTCAATGATAATTGTTTTTCTTTTGTTTGTGTACTCCTTTATCTGCTATAGTAAAATAAATGCCAATAAAGCATCTCAAATTGATTTCTATAAATATTGTTTGTAACACATTTTTGAGAGACATCGATGTGTAATTTGAAGACACTGCTCATATCTGACGCTAGGTGGCAGTCTAATCTAAATTATATTCATGAATGCATGAATACATATATACAATATAATGTGTATATAACTTAGTAAATGTTCTTAACTCAGTACAGGTGCTTTAAAATCAGTGTTGTGCCTTTCTGAGGGAAAATAGCTCCTGCAGAAAGAAAAGGAGCAAAACAAGCATCTGAATAATAAATCTGAATAAAAAGATAAAATATTTATGATCCACAACACAGCTGGAAAATGGACTTTCTACTTGTTCTATGTGGAATAAAACACATTCAATCATATTCCTCAGTGGAGCTGAGATGCTTCTCACAACATCAAATCACAATGTCTTGTTTTTAATGGAGATCTTTAAAAATGTATTTCAAGATGCATCTGTGTTGAATTAATTTCCTGTCAGTCACCTGTTTATCTCCAGAGGTGGAAGAAGTATTTAGACCTTTTAGTGAAGTAAAAAAAGTACAGCAGTGTAAAAAATACTGTTACGAGCAAAAGTCCTGCTTCTCAAAATCTTACTTGAGTAAAAGTACGAAAGTATTAGCATCAAAATATACTTAAAGTAGCAAAAGTAAAAGTACTGATTATGTAGAAAGGGTCATTTCAGTATTATATTTATTGATGCATTAATATGTACATCACTTTAATATTGCAGCTGGTAAATGTGGGGGTAATTACTTCGTATACTGTTGAATGGCTTAATCTATACTTATATATTTAATTTTTTTAATTATATTTTGAATTAATAAAATAAATCTATAAAGTGCAAATAAATGCAGTGGAGTAAACAGTACAATATTTCCTACTGAAATAAAAGTAGAAGGCTATAAAGTAGCATAACATAGAATTTAAGTAAATAAAGTAAAGTACTTCATATTTGTACCTAAGTACAGCACTTGAGTAAATGTACTTTCCACAAATACTTATCTCTTGGAAATTAAAAACATTTATTTGATTTTTTCTGTGGCAAAATATAAAAGCGAAAAGTGGATCGACTTGGCCTTCATTCTTAATTTAATTTTCAGTGATTTATCTTCTCTGCTTTTAGAAATAGGCGATAAAGACCCTGAAAGTTAAAGGAACCATAAATTAAAACCAGGAAATGACACTTACTCATGAAACATGCTGCTGCATTCGAAATGCCAGTAAAATCCTGAGCTACGACGCTCACCTTCTGATTTTCTTCTACAGTCCAAAACGTTGAAAAATAAAGAAATAAATCAATTCCATGTCCTTGGAATATATTTAGTCCCTGCACAACACGAGTCCAACTCTTCATTTCCACACTAAGTACATCTGACAGCACTTTTCTCATCTAACTCTTTGGAAGAAAGCGAATATTAATAATAAGAAATAAATAACTAAATAACTCAATATTTATGTGGCTTAGCCAACTATGATTTATCAAAAAAAAAATATAAGTACAGGCAATAATAAAATGAACAATTATTTAAAAATAATAAAAATAAATAATAATAATAAAAATAATAATAAAAAATAATAAAACTATTTCTTTATGGGAGCTACAATATCAAGGAACAATGTGAGAAAGAAAATACATTTCTGTGGCCTTGCTAATTATTTACGATTTATCCATAAAAAAGTATATAAATATATATAATATAAATATAAGTACAGGTAATAGTTAAATTATTTAAAATTCAAAATAACCAAAAATAAGTGTTGCAAAAGTATTGAGAAAAATGTAGTATGTGGGTTTTAATGGGGAGGCAAAAAATATCTATAATATTCTTTTGAATACTGGAAAAAAATATTTTAGTGGGTTGCACCACACGATGCATCTGAAGAATTCCTTATGAAGTTTGCAGAGTAGTTTTATCACATTACAGGCTGTCTGATGGAGCATGTATATTGGATGAGATGAATTTAAAAAAGAACTGATAGGAAACAGAAAATCTAGAACAATCATAGAAAAAACAAGATTTATTTTCTCATTTGAAAAAAAAAAAAAACGTTATGTAAAATCCCATAACCAAGAAACTAAAGCACATAGAAGAGACCGAAATGTGAAAATATACATTATGGACATACAGCTTTGCAAAGGAGGTGCATGTCTCTCCTGGAGAGTTCTTGAGCCGATTTAGGAGGAAAAAAACATCAAAGATGGAAGAAAAAAGATTTTTTTTTAAATAAAAAAAGAAGTAATTTCATTGTTACTTAGAAAGGCTTAGTGCCTTAAACATCTCCATATTTGGTTTTGAAGCCAGAATACAAAGAAGCTTCACATTGCTTCATGAAGCTGCATTGAAAGGTTTCTTTCCCATTTCATCCCCCTCATCATCATCATCATCACAGTGAAACAGGGCTCGAGAGCACGGAGCTACATTGTTCAGTTTCCTGTCTAATCTGTGACGCTGCATTCAAGTCACGTGGGGAAAACAGTCGCTATGGTGTTGATATTACCACTTATTAAAGTTTTAAGTAGTAAATGCTGCTTTAGAATTATTCTAGATTACTGACATTTCAGTATATTAGTGCAAGAACAGTATTTCAAATAGGGTGAAAAATGTCCATGCCAGTTTCTCAAAGTCCAAGGGTCTTTAAAAGTCCAAAACCTAAAGATATTTAGCTTTATATGATATAAAACCAACAGAGAAAAGCAGGAAATCTCCATGTTTGAGAAGCTGAAAACAGCATTTTATGTCATTTTTGCATGGAAAATGAATTTGGTAGTTAACAAAAAAAAATTTTTTTCTTTCAATTGACTAATTGTTGCAGCTTAACTAAAACAACCTTCATCGTCCAAGTCATCACAATTCATGAATCTTAAGTTACGACGGCAGGGCAGGACTTTCTGTGCTAGTTTCATCTCCAATGAATCACTTCCCCGCTGTGCGAGGGAGTCAAGTGTGAAAAAGCTGAAAGGAAATAACATGAGTGATTGAAATGTAGTAGAAGTAATATCTCAGTCTCTCCGTGGCTTAAAAACATGTTTCAACAGGTGTGAATCCTTTCAAGTCAGGACGCTGCTGCTGCTGCTGCTGTATTTCCCACGGAAATTGAACGCAGCACAACATCAATTAATTTGATCTGTTTGCCTTAAAAGAGGCATTTCAATAAAAGGTCAAACGTGCCTGTTTTTCTTTAATCGTCTCGGCCTTCCTCACAGTTTACATGCTAGCTGGTCGATGCTAAAGCTGCAGTCTTTGGAGTCGAGTGAAGCACGTCAACTCACTGTTACCCGAAAAACATGAAACTGATTTCACATGACGAAAACCCCCAAAACATGTAATCAACAAGACAGGAGGCAGTTTAAAAGCTTTCCTTTAAAAAAAAGGAATAGTTTGACATTTTGGGAAATATGCTTATAAGCTTTCTTTCAGAGAGTTACTCTCTATGTTTATATATATGTAAATATGAAGCTATTGCAAGCAGCCGCTTAGCTTTGCACAAAGACAGGAAACGGGTGGAAACCGCTAGCCTGGCTCTGTCCAAAAGTAACAAAATCAACCTACCAGCGTCTGAAAAGCTCACTAATCAACTTTTGTTTTTTTCTGATTGTGTAAAAACAACAGGTGGCAGGAAGTTAATGCTTCTATCCAGGAAATAGTCCCAAACATAACCCCCATAAAAGCACAAATTGTTATTTTTACATACATTGTTACTTACTTAATTAATATATTTATTAAACTCATATATATATATATAAATATATATATATAGAGTTTAATAAATATATTAATTAATTAATTATTGTTTGATAAATATATTTCTAATGAAAAAATTGAAAATGAAAATAAACGAACGAAACAGATTTTATATATATATATATATATATATATATATATATATATATATATATACACATATATACACACACACATTTCCTCTTGTGTCCAGTCGTTTATTTTCATTTTCAATGTTTTCATTAGAAATATATTTATTTATTTTCATGTATCTTTTTAGGTATTTATTTGCTTGATCTCACTTTTTTTATTTAATTTTTTTTTTTATTGTCTTTTAAAATGCAGTTACTTAACATCGTATGTTAAATGCATTTCTATAACCCAGTAAAGCACTTTGCATTGTGTCTGAATGGTGGTGAATAAATCAACTTGCTCTAGCTTCATATTCAGACATGAGTGGAGTTAATGTTCCCACAAAACTCTCAGCACGGAAGCAAATATTCCACAAAATGTGAAACCCAGTGTAGACACACACACACACGCACACACACACACACACAAGCACGCATACGGTACATGAACGCACACCCAGACAGACAAACACACAGACAGTTTAAAACAACGGCTTAAAAGTGTCCTTTTCAGTGAGACACTAACAAGAAAAGACTTGACATAAATACAGGAAAGAGTTCAGTACATGGTACAAATCAACCTTCAGGTGGATGTCACAGCTTCGAGACAGCCAGTGTTTGTTAGACATGAGGTGGTGCTAGAACAGACACACTTCCCTTTAAGGACAGGAAATAATCACTGTATTTCCACGCACCAATGAAATCCTCTATATTTAGATTTTAGTGTCAGTTGTTGCTATGATCCAGAATCTTCTGATGACCAGATGAGATTCAGCCGATTCATCGTTGGACTGTAGTGGTGCACTTTCATGTCAACAACGTCTTCACCTTCAGCCTCGTGCTTCAGCTCTGTCACAGTTGTATCAGCTTACATACATGTTGGAATTACAGTGGAGGTGCATTCTGGGAAAGGCTTTGTGTGGACTCCATTTAGACATGCAAAGCACAGCAGCCATAAATCAAGTCACCGTGGAGCCCAAAATCTCTGGGGGAACTCGGGCTGGTGTAAGGCTACATGTAAACTCCTCCCTGCTCAGTGCGGGAGGAGCAATCGTTCCAAAGCGCACTGTAAATGTTCCCAGTTCTTCCACAGCAGCGCTAACACGGACACGCCCACGCAGGTAAACACCAGGTGGAGGCGGCTACGCAGCAGCGGGGCGGTGAACTTGGCCGCCGTGGAAACGCACACCAGGATCACGGTGACGATAGCCAGCATGATGTTGATGCATTTCCCCAGCAGCACCTTGGCGTCGGTGTTTTCCACCTGGACCGTCTGCTGCTGCTGCTGCTGGAGCTCCAGCTTAGAAACTCGAGTCTGGCACGACTCCAGGACCTCCTGCGCACACACACACACACACACACACACACACACACACACACACATACACACACACAGACAGACACAATACACAAGTACACAGTATGGTTAAGATCACAGAAATACTGGAGCACAATGAGTCATAAGGGAAGGGCAGTGAAACTGGATTAGATATGAATTACCATCAACTGCTTTAGAAACTAGAAGCTAGCCTCCACCAGTTTACGGAAGTGTAAAATTATTTGCGTATCTGCCTCTGGATACGGAGACGCTCTAAAAATATAGTGGGTTCCCCCCCGTGGCTCATGCTACATCCTTCCACCAAGTTAAATTAAAATGTGGGCTCCTTGGCGTCGGTAATGAACGCTGGAAGCATCTCGTGGCTCAGGTGTGATTTACCTGCTTTCTTCTTAAAAACACACAAAAGCCCCAAACTTATAAATAAAAAAATTAAAAAAACAACGGGTGTACAATCAATTAGAAAAGAACAGCAATTTCCTTAATGTGATTTTACATAGAAATACAGGAAGTTCCCTGATCATTTAAGTTTTTTGTTTGGTCTGTCAGAGGCGAAGAATCTGAGTTAAAGTGAATTAAAAATGCTTAGTTGTGTCTTAGTTCATCCAAAATTGACCCAGTTCACAAACAAAGCATTTTCCACGCATGCGCACTCTTTACGGGAGGATAATCCGAAAATGCTTTGTATACCATTAGTTTAGTGATTGACTGGTTTTCGATGAGAAAGGATACAAGACAACATTTTGAGAACGTTTTTCAGACGTTTTATAAGCTTTTTTTGCCTCTGCAAAGTCGGTTTGTACTGATATTATTTCATTTTTTTTGCGCTCTGTTCTCCTTAACGCCATTCGTTGGAAGACTTTTTCAATACAATATAATTTTTATACAACATACATTGTTTTTAGGTGAACTATTCCTTTAAACAATTACTAGATTATGACTTTCTGTTCATCGTTAAATCAAAACATAATTTCAGTGCTGGAGTTAAATGTCTGTATACTCAAAACAGAGACGTTCCAGCGTTGTACTCGATGTTAAATGAGAGTGTGTGTGTATTATATAACTCGTTCCTTTATGTATGTATACAAAACAAACACACATTACCTGTATGTCCCTCGCCCTCTCGTAGGCCTGGTAGGCCACCTTCTCCTCGATACTGGCCAGCTCCTGCTTCAGGTTAATCGTCTCGTGCTGGTGGAGCTCCGTCAGGTCATTTAACTGATCCTCCAACCGCTCATACCTGACACACACACACACACACACATGTAGAGTAGGTGGAGGCAGAGCGCCAAGAAGCAACAGAGGGAGAGAGAGAGAGAAAGATGCATAATTGAGTGTATGTGTGGGCGAGTGAGTACAGCAGTTTTTCTACTACTGCAACTAAGCTGCTGAAAACATTTACCCTTGGTTGACTTAGCAACAGTCTGGAGGTTTGTGTGTAAGCTCTGCCTTCTATTTTTAGTCAACAAAAGCTTATAATAACTGTCAAAAGCTCTTTGAATTTCAACAGATGTACAAACAAAATGTGTCACTGCCAGTTAGGAGTGTGACTGATGCACCTTCAGCAGAGACACTTGAATATGTTTAGATATGTAGGAACAGTCTTTTTGGCTTGTGAGGCCTGAAAATAAAGAAGTGGACTCCTATAAGTTATGGCTTCAGTGTGGCCATGCATTATGAGCCGCTCAGCCGAAAAGGAATTTTTCCTTCTGGGATGCTTTTTATTTGAAGAAGGTCAAACAATTCAGTATTTTTGCAAGAAAAAAAGAAAATATATACGTAATAATTCCTAAAAAATGTTTTTCGGAAATAATCTTTATTCCTTGGCTTCTAATTCAGTATGAAAGTTGTCTTATTGCTTTAATTATTTTATTGTCCTTTAAACTGGTGTTTGTGTTTATTGTGTTGTTTCCTGGTTCAACTGTTAAATGTGCTTTAAAAATAAACTTGTATTGGATCATTTTAGGTTAAATTATATTTATATTATTTATTGTTAAAAAACAGTTTTTCTTTCTTATCTCTTTAATCATCTTGCATCCCTCAATTTTAATTTATTTATTTTTTTTTTTTTAAATCCTGCTTGACCCAAAATATATGGAAGTGCAAAATAAAAAAATAAAAAAAGTACTTTCTTAACTTACTGAGAAATAGTTGGTGTGTAAATGTGAGCTTTACATGTCTTTCTTAATGTAAATCTCACATTTAACATATTTTAATTAGTGTTGGGAAAGATTGTGCCGGCCTTAATTGATGTGCGTCACTGATTTCAGAAACCAGGTCATCATTTAGTTTTTAAGGCTTTGTCACCTTTTATACATTACAAATTATACAGTCAGGCTGCTGATGACCATTTACCCTGAACACATAGTGGACTAGAAACTATATTTTAATTAATTTATTTACATATTTGTTTATTTGAAATGTATCTTTAATAACTTTACTTTTTCTTACTATTGATTGTGTATATATATATATATATATATATATATATATATATAGTATATAAATATTTCTTCATCTTGTTATTCTAGTGATGTTTATTACGTGCTGACTGACGATGGATGTGGTCTTGTTCTATAAAATGAACTTCATACTATAAAGACTCCCATTCATAACCCACTGACGAGGCAAAACCTAAAACATCCACGTGTTTACTAATCTAATAGAGTGCCGTGTGACCTACTTATTCATCAACTCTACTTAGTGCATTTTAACAGCATTACTGCTGGAGATGCACCGATCGATCGGCCGGTTGTCAGCTGATCGGCTGCCGAGGCGGTTTTACGTTGCACACACAGCGGCACAGACAGTAACAACGTCACAGCCGCACACACACCACATGCACGTCGACGTGGAAGTCCTTCACACGAGTGAAGAAGACATAAAGTTTGCAATTTGTCCACAATAAGCGGTGGAGGAACAACCTTAAAAACAGGGTTTTGACTATAAAAAAGGGTCCTGGTTAACTTAACTTAACTAATGTAAGTCAATGCAATTGAATTAAAATTTTCCATGAAAGAAAAGTTACAAAAAAAGTTCACGCGTGCTGTCAATTATAGTTCTTAGGAAGAAAGAAAATCGGAATTGGCGGGTCAGGCTTTTAAAAAAAAAAAAAATCCAAAAATCGGCCGAGAAAATTGCAATTGGTGCATCTCTAATTTGCGGGAATGTGTGTCCTGTCGGGGTATAACATATATATATAATATTTACATTCCTTGATGCTCTGATGCCGGACCTACCTGTATCTCTCCTCCTGCATCATCTGTGAGAAGTAGCTGTAATCTCGTTTGAACTGTGTGTTCAGAGTCTCCATGTCCTCTGCCAGCTGCGTCTGAGCCTCCCTGATCTCCCGCACCATGTCCAGCACCTCCCCCAGCCGCCCGTTGGAGTCGGACCTCCCCGGGCCACCGGACCCCGCACCCGAGCCCCCGGCGAGGTTCTCGTTTGAGTCGGCGGACGCAGACGTCCCCGTGGAGCACTCTTCGTCGCTCTGGTACTTGGTCACCTTGGCTACTGTGGTGGCGCTCCCGCTCAGGCCCCTCGACGCGCCGTCCACCTGCAGCCCCGACCCCGCCTCCATGGAGCTCTTGAGGTGGGCGATGTTGTCGGCGCTTCCAAACTTGTTCCTTATGAGGTTGGCGAACTCCCGAGACTTGTTGAAGAAGAACGGTGGCGAAAGCGACACACCGGGCCCGATTGTCTTCACCTTATCCAGCGCCGGGTGCCGCCCGGTAGCGCTGACGTCCCGCAGGCTGCCCTCTTTACTGTGAGTCCCGGACTCCTTGCTGCTGCCATCCTTGTGGCTGTTCTTCCCGTTGGTCTCGCTGTCCTTCACCCGGCGGTGGTACTGCTCCAGCTTCCTCTGCAGCCGGGCGATGGTGTGCGCCGACTTCTGGTTCTTCTTCTCAAAGACCTGGCGTATTCGTCCCACCTGCTGCTTGTCAGCGTTGTTCACCAGCTTCAGGTACTCTGCGACGTTCTGGTCCCGAGCCGTCTGCTCCACCTTAATCTGCTCCGTCACCTAAAGAGACGATGAGGGAGAAGAATGGATTTTTAATAATGCTGGATTCAAAATAGTCAAAAAAAAGTCTGCTTTGCGAATGTTTCGAGATAAGAAATACTTTGCTTACTTTTTGTAATTTGTGTTTATTGCTTACTGGGAGAAGTAATTAATTAAATTATTGTTAATAATCTCTTCATTAGCTTTAGGTTATGGCACCAAAATACGTAGCAAAAACCACAAAATAAATTTGAAGGATGCCTAATGTTCCGATGGTGGAAATAAACTCCACTTTTCTACTAATTAAAAGATGAGAACAAGATGAAATGAATCAAAACACGGGGTGGACAACCCCCAAAGGCAATGTCTAGTTAATTAAACTAATTAATTCAATAAGATTGGCATCAGTAGTATTATAACTGAAATGTTATTGGCTCATTATTGGATGAAGACATTTTACCGCTCGACAAAGTACCACTGAACCGATCTAAGGAGGTATTTATTTTTGTCTTTGTGAAGTTTGTCCGGAGGAACCACGCGTCTCATCCTGCTCTGCAAGTCAAACACAGTTGATCCACAACGAGACCACACAGGAGGCGACTAACGTTTCCTCTGACCTTGAGGACCTTCTGCTGCAGGCTGTCGATACCCAGCGCTCCCTTGGTGAAATCCAGGCCCACTCCGTCATCCCCAACACTGTCCACCACGTCCAGGTTGGACTCTGAGCCGCCGCGACGAATGGGCACCGGGATGCTGAGGATGTTGACATCGCAGGCACTGCGCTCCGCCTATAAACACACATAGAAAAAAGTAAATAAGGGCGGATTGATATACCAGAGCACAGGCACTGCATCTTGTATATGTATGGGTGGATTTATGGACGTATTCTTTTTGAATACATTTTATTTTCTTACTTCTATTTGCACTTTTCTTTATGTATTTAAAAACATTTTTTAAAGCCTCATGTGGACGGGTGTTGTAAATTACCATTTTGCTACAAACTCTACCTCTACAACTCTAACTATCCCCAAATGTGCAGTTCACGGTTATATATGACGAAGAAAAGCAGCAAATTGTCACGTTTGAGAGCCTGTAACGCTTAAAAAATGACTCAAACAAGTATTTTTCTGTCCATTCACTGATGGAGTCAGCACTAAAGTGACCAAAAAGTTCAGCATCTGGAGTGGAGCGGATATCACGATGGTTTAAAAACATCATGGGACACCGTCATTAATATAATACTGGAGATAATAACTGCTGTTGAGATGGTATCTGAGAGGCACACAATTGTAAAACGCCTCATTACACAACTTCAGATAGAACATTAAAGCTCATTAAGTATAATATAATAACTTAATAAGTGGTATACTGACAATAAAACCTATCAGATTTTGCAGACAAAAGACAGACTTCGTCAGACGCTGCAGTCCGTTCAGGCTAAACTTTGTACCAAAAACCTGCTGCACGTTCTTGCGCCACTGATATGAAACAGCAGGTGTGTTTACGTGGCTTCATCTTCTCCGCTCACTGTTTTCGTTCCATCTCTTTCTTGACTGTCTGTCTAGTCTCTCGGAAAGAATAAAACGAAGATAGGAGCAGAGCTAAAAAAGAAAAAACACGAGGATCAAAAGAGTATTGAGTGCATAAGTCTTGAGAGGATTCTCGTGTTTAGACTGGAGGGAAAGAGGAGGAAAAAGGCAGCTGATGAGACAGTGAACCTGTCTGAAGGCTGCACAATGGTCAGTTAATGGAGCTCCAAACAAACTGCCTCCAGAGCCTCCTGCACTGAAAACCCACTCTCTCTCCGTATTGACAAAAGCAGACAATTACGTAAGGCAACCTAAAATATTAGTATGTGGTAAATCTTGTTGCCACGGCAGCAAAGCACACACAGACAGACTAAGCTTAAACACTCACACACACACACACACACACACACACGAGCAAACTGCTGACAAACCCTGAAGGCGTTTTTTTTTTTTTTGTTGGCTTTATCCTTTTTTTGTTTTTTCTTACACACACACAGACACACACACACACACGAACACACACACACACGAGCACACACACGCGCAGCAGAATATGTGAGACTTTAATTGTGGCTTTTTGTGATGCATCCGGCAGAGTCAGTAACCATCATCCCAAGCAGTGAATAATAGTTCTACAATATCAAACAGTTCCTAATCTAACATATGTTTTTAATAACATAAAAAGTCATTCACGTAAATCCTTTGGTCTGAATTAAACTGTCCTGAGTGCAGATGGCTAACACCCTCCGAGCATCGCAGATAACATCCAGACGGACAGAAAAGCAGCCAGAACAAACCTTTGCTGTCAATAAATGCTGATACCATCAACATGAAGTAAAAAAAAAAGAAAAAGTACAGATATATATTTGTTTGTAGCTTCACAAATAGAAGATTTGCTTGTTTTTCCTCTCTTTTATAAGCGGATAAAATAAATAATTCAGCGATTTGTTTGGCTGATGGTCAGATTCTGGTGAGATTTTAACAATGTATGCTCACCTGCGCCATGTTTTTTTTTTTTTTTTAAAGACCACAAAAAGGATTTGCGACATACCCATACCCTAGGAAATAATGAACTTTTCCGATGAATTAAATGCGTTTGAGATTGAATCTCTTTTGTATTATCTCTTTGCTCAGCTATACTCTATTTCCTGTAAATTAGTCTCCCTACATGATGATCTAAATGTGGCTCCCGACAGAGAAACGCTCCTAAAATTTAAATCTACTTATACAACCATATTCCCCAGACATAATACCACTATCAAAACATCCATTTACAATCTCTCACACAAATCATGTTTTGATATAGTTCAGCTGTTGCACATTTATGTCAATTCATGCTCACACTGCGAGTCTACGGCGAGGAACAAAACCCTGTGAACCATCTTCATATTGCATACATAAACCCTTCTGCTTTCGACTCACACACACACACACATACACAAAAGCTTGAATATTTTTACATTCTTGACCAGATCACGCTTTCATTTGCACAAAACAAACATTTTCGCCCTCCTCTCACATATGAACAGCCCGCTCATAAATCAGCCGCAGGGGACGCAACACGCGGCTGACACTCAGCAGTCCACACACGTATGGGAATGGGACATCCGTTGGAAAGTGGGAGCGAGGGTGCGAGAGTGGAGAATTATTAACATGCGAACGCACATAACACCATATGTCTCCGAGGGCACCCAGAGCACATATCAGGTCACAACTCGTCCTATGGCCCCGCTCTGCACCGAGGCCATTTAGATTATTATACAGATGGGTGGACACACATTCGAAACACACAAACAACACACAGCAGGGCATTAGTGGGAAATACGAGGGAGATATTCACATACGTGACTCTAAAACTGGCCGATTCAACTCGTCTCCAAGACATAAAAAATGGATGTGAACGCGGAATCTCTTAAAAGTGAAACATGGGCTCTAGGGAAATACTGGCCATAAAACTTGCTGCAAAAATGTTCTAAATTTGATTTTTCACAGCAGACAAGGGAAAAAGCTGACTGAAAAAATGAAATGTCCTGGTGGCTTAGCTGGTTCATTTACATAACATCTGCAGCTTCCTGGGTTTAAATCTAGTCCGGAAGCTTTGATGCATATAAAATAACATCTATATATATATATATATATATATGTTCCTTGCTACGAACAACCACACACACATATGAATACTGTAAATTATTTCTGAAGGATAAGTCGATTCATTCGTTTGTAGATTTGTCGACAGCTTTGGAAAATCCTTTAAGTCATTTGTCACGCACAACTTGTCAAATATTTGAGAATTGTAGAGAATTACATGAGAATACATGAGAATTTGCTTTTTTTTGCCCCGTCTTTTACAAGGTTGTAAAGTAATTATCTTTGTTTTTTTTGTGACCAAAGGTTCAAAAGTCAAAGTCTTGATGACGTCAACTGGTCTGGGAATTTAGATTGAGAGATTTTTATAATAATCTAAAAACAAGAACAAGAGGCTGCATTTTTTAACTAAATTCTAACATGTTCACAATGAGAATATTTAACATGTTGATGTTTAGCAGCTTTTTCTTTTTGCCATTTTCACAACGTTAGTTTAGCGTTTTAGCATGCTTGCTAATTAGCACTAAACACAAAGTGCAGCCGAGGCTGATGGGAAATCTGGAGGTATTGGGTCAAAGTACTGAAATGATTGTGTTGCGCTGATTATGACGCAGACAGTGTCAACAAATAACAATTCCTCCTGAGGGGGACTTGGAAATCCGTCCAGATACAGGCGTTACTATACAATATAATAATATTACTGTAAGCAAGGAGATCTACTGCAATTTTTAAAATCAAATTTTTGGAAAACTGTCGTATTATAAAGAACACAAGTTTACCTTTTTATACAATCAGTTGCATTTGTGTTAATCACAGTAACATCAAAACACAACACGATCTGAACCACTTTCTGCCACAAACCACATGTAAAGTATCATTTAAAAATGAATACAGTATCACAAAAACATAATATACTCAAGTGTATTTTATGCTAATCTATCTGGTAAATGTTGAGATACTTCAGGTCTAGAGTCACTGACCTCTTCCTTTCTAGAGCCATGCCGCCAGTGTATCTAAAAATAATCCACAGATGAACCGATAATGAAAATAATGATCACTTGAAGGCAAAACAGAACAAGTAACGCATGCACAATGAAGCAGATGTGTCTTGTGTAATTTGCATTTGGCTTTCTCTATCCAAAATCGTATTAGAGGCTGGAGAGGAAGCTTGTACAGTATGTGGAAAATAGAGAGTGGGCCAGCAAGTGCCACTCCAGCTCCCACTAAGCCAGCCCATTGATGGCGATGGGAGCAGGGACCTTGCCGTGGGGAGACGACGGCCCGACAAACACAAAACCTTTCTTTAGTTGCTCCCAGCCGAGAGTCAGAAGCTCGTTATTCCTGCCTCCGACCCATCAATTTATTTTCCGCTAACACGAGCCAGAGGTAGACACAAGTCAGAAACACGTCGTCCCTCATGAGCGACGAAATCCCCCTTCAGCCCATCAGAGTAGAAAACGCAGAGGTGACTAAACTATTTAGTCAAAAACCAATCAGCAGCT
This sequence comes from Bovichtus variegatus, assembly GCA_943593645.1. Lineage (NCBI taxonomy): Eukaryota > Metazoa > Chordata > Actinopteri > Perciformes > Bovichtidae > Bovichtus > Bovichtus variegatus. The sequence continues at coordinate 5,355,188 of CALSCE010000077.1, read as the reverse complement.
GCCGCCCGTGAAAAATAAACAAATCGACCCCCAACCACTAATCTATCAGGTCAAGGCCGTTCAAAAAGGACAAAATCCCCCCTGAATACTCGTTAAAATAAGTACTTTGCATAGACGTCATTTGTCAGTGTCAACTAGTGCAATAGCATCACACTTAAGATGTACATATTAATGTGCTGATAAGACATCATACTCCTGTATGTGTGGATGTAGATAACCTACAGGGCTGTAAGGTAAAGTAATAGGCTGTATTATGCAATAGAGCTGCAGCGATTTGTCATCTTTTAAGCAAAAATGGCAAACATTTGCAGGTTCCAGCTTCTCAAACGTGAGGATTTGATGCATTTCTGTAACATTCATGATAGTAAACTGAATATTTTTGGGGTGTTGGACTGTTGGTTAGACTAATTGACATTTGAAGATGTCAGCTTGGGCTGTGAGGAATTTTATTTTCTGATATTTTATTGACAAAACGAGAACATAATCTCAAGATTAATCAATAATGAAGTTAATTGTTAATTGCAGTCCAAGTTAAAAGTGGCAGCTGCACTTTTAAACAATTAGTCAATCAAATGAATTACTTAATAACCATTTATCAAGCAAAAAATACCAAATATTTGCTGGTTTTACCTTTGAAAAAGTGAAAATTAGCCTTCCCCTGTTTTTTTTTTTGGACTACAAACAATTAGAAGATTATATTCCGACAATAAACAGACTAAAACATTAAATCGATTAAATAAAATACATCAATAAACAAATGAATTAGTTTCTGATTTGTATCAGAGAAAGGAAAAAGAATGTAGAGCAAAATATTTGAAAGGGAAAGCCACTAATGTACCTGAGGTCTTTAATGCTCGTCTCCGTGACAAATTAGTTCTTAAAAACCCTGAATGTAACAGAGATTATACCAAATAAATCATAAATTAGTCAGCTCTAAACCAGCGTGGAGCCACACACAGTCTGAACCAGCACGCCAGATTAGCATTAACTGGTGTGTGTTTGAGTGTTGGGGAGGAAATAATGGGATTGGGAGATCAAGAGATTTAGTGGAGGAGATGTTTCAAACCAGACTTCTTAAGCCAATAACAGGAAGCTCGCTCAACATAGAGCGCTGACATGTAACTGCTCTATACGTGGATGGAGGTTAAGGGCTTGCATTGCTAAACAAATATATATTTATGACATAGGAACCAGAATATAGCTCCAAACAATGACATAGCTGCAAAAACAAACGTGGCGGCAATGAAATGAACACAACTTGCTATATTTCACACAGAAACATGCTAATGGCTCTGTGAGTTTTGCAGGTATTTGTTCATAAACCAAAAGCAGGGCTGTCACAATATCAACTTTTCACTACACGATTATCTTGGCCAAAATTATTCACAATAACGAAATGATCACGATATGTATTAAAAATAAATAATGCTATCAGTAAAACTCATCTTTATCTTTGTTTATTGTGCGTTTTGTCAATTCTGGCTAATTAATTACCCTTAAAATACGAGTTTAGGGAGGTGGAGAGAGTCTGTAACCACATGTACACTTCAGAAGCGCTGGATTATTTACACAATACTATGTGTATTATTAACATATCATCATTATTTAAAAACACCGCTATATTGCTACACCCCTGAACCAAAGTATTGGACACGATAAAGCTTTAACCTGGTGGTGGCGCTAGAGGAAAGTTCAGGGAACCACCAAAGTCAGTATTATTCATCCTCGTGGCCCCATGGATGTTTGTACCAAAGTTCACGGCAATCCATCCGACTGTCGTTGAGATATACCAGAGGATAGAGCAACATTGTCGAGCAGCTGACCGACATCCCTCAAGCTACAATCGCCAGCGTTTTGTTTTCTTTGCAATCAGTTCTCCTCCAGCATTATCACGTTCTTACCTAGCAGCACAGAATATACAGCAGCTCTTTGGACAAATATGGACATGTACTCAGACCCCAAATTAGACACTGGAGTTCTGAAAGGTTTATTAATCCAGCCTTGTTAGGGTTTGCCAAGGCCACTCTGTTCCAGCAGACTTCGGAATAACACAGATAGAGTATCCCTGGTAGTTTACGACGACTGTACTTCCTGAGGTGCTCCAGAGAGACGCTGGGACACCGAGCCGAATGCAAAACGCTGCCACAGAATAAAAGGTGCAGGTTATACAAACCACTGCACCTGCAATTGGGATTCAAATCCATTCAACCTGTGAAGCACAAATGTTCGCTGAAACTCCTTCTGCAGCAAATCAAAGAAATGGCAGCAACATTATTGTTTGTGCTGTATGAATAATAAATTAAACAGATTAGAGATACTGGGTCTCTAACGGAGCTATTAATTATTCAGAATACCGTGTGCACTCTGTGGACTACTAAACACTGCGGCGTGTCATTTTTCACATTATCTTAATGCTGTTTCGTGAACTTTTACACCACTGCTGTGATGTGTTTAAGTCATTTTTTGATGTAAAAATGGAAGAAAATGCTGTTTTTCAGCCTTTCAAATGTGGAGATGTCCAGTTTTTCTCTGTTTTATATCATATATAACTGAATATCTTTAGGTTTGACTGAAAAAACAAGACATTTAAAAGACATCTCCTACTCTGAGAAACTGGGAAGGACATTTGTTACCATTTCCTGACATTAATCTAGAAAAATAATCAGCAGATTAATCAATAATGAAAAAAAATCATTAATTGCAGCAACTACTCCTCAGTTGATTTCAGAAAAACGGAATTAAATAAATCAAGTCCCTGTATTGAAGTGTGCAATCAAAGGGAAACTTCTGACCGTCTTAACACATAATGAATAATTGATTATTGTCCAACAGTTAAATTGGAGTGAAAATCACTTGTGCCAGACTTGGTTTGGTGACGTGATATCCTTCAGGTGTGTTCATTCAACCGTTCCCATTTTTAAACTGTATTCAAATCACGTACAGAGGTTGAAAAAAAGTTTTCAGTTCACCAATGATAAAAAAAAGAGGACATTTCAAGGTGAAATGAGACATTTGGTTTGTGTGTGTTGGACTGGAGAGGCTCCGGACTGGAGGGGATCAGCCGTGACTCTGTGGCCAGAAAAGAGGAGCCTCCTGTGGGGAAGAGGAGCTGACAGACAGGCACACCACCTCCCCATGGGGCTCCGGAATAACCCAGGAGAATAAATGGAAAGCAAAACACCCACAGAACAGACGGAAAAATGGGGAATGGGCTAGAATACAAACACAGCTTAGGAAATATTCAGCATTGCAACAAGGGCTGAGCGTTAAAACCCTCTGGCAAATTAAAAACAATGGCCTTCTTATAATTAAATATGCAACATGTGTACATATATGTACAGAGTGTATTTACATGTACATTTGTGTATATTTACATGCGTGTTATGAAATGTTATCCATCTTTTATTATATTGTATTACCTCCGCCATGGAGGTCGTGTTGTCGGTTTGTTTGTTGGTCAGCAGGATTACGGAGAAACTGCCGGTGGAAGGGTGAAGCACGGGGCAGGGACGCCATTACATGTTGGAGCAGATCTGGATCACACACATTATATATGGAAACAGGTCAGCGCTCTTCCATGTTTCTTCTATTCTTTTTGTGAAGCACTTTATAAATGACTGATTTTGTGAGATGCCATGAACATATTATTATAAATGTGGATGAGAGCCACGCAGAGATCCACACGGTCGGACTTAAAAAGCATGCGATCCAAACAAGGAACTATATATATGGTTCTGCCCTCGCTTTGCGCTTCACTTTTGTTCTACCTGCGCGCACACGCAACACACACACACACACACACTGCTGACAAACCCTGAAGGCGTTTTTTTTTTTTGTTGGCTTTATCCTTTTTTTGTTTTTTCTTATATACACACACAGACACACACAGTAAGTAAACAGTGTGTCAGATTACAGGCGGCTCTCCGCACACACCCTCACATACTGAACATGACGATATATATGAGACCATACTGCAACAAGCTGCCATATTTAATGGCTCCTACGTCACTTTGCTTTTGATCAACTGTAATTATTTACAAATCTCTTTCACATTGTGTTCAATGGCCATTGTAATTCCAATCGGTACAGCACTTCAAATCAATACCGCTTTCACCGCTTAATCCGGCTGCTTCGAAAGCCCCTTCATTTGATTCAAGAGCACTTTAAGCATGTGTCAAATAGTCAGAACTAATTCTGTATTGAGGAGCACAGTTCTCCATTAATCACAGAAGCACAAAAGAAAACAGTGAGATGGTGACGAAGACTTTAGGGAATGAATGATGGTCTGGATAGTGTGCTAAAAATCAACATTTTAATTAAATGTGTAAAAGGAAAAACAGTCAACAGAAATGTCTATGCTGTGCGCATAAATAAATGTCGGGATAATCAATACAAAAACAATTCTGTTCCTGAAAGAGCATTTCATCTGAAAGCAGCTCAATATTAAGAGATGGGTCTTGTGTTGATGGCTATTCAACTGATCTCGAGTGTATAACCTTTTGCAGCTTCTCCCTCGTCCTTTATAGAAATACACAGTGTCACGATTGTGTTATCTGCGTATAAGCCTGATATTACAGGGTGGGAGGATTAAAAAGTAAACTTCCACAGAAAAACAACAGAAAAGTTAACAGAACTGTTTGGGAGTGAGCACCAAAAGTTGAAACATCACATCATTTTTGTTAAATTTGCATAATTTTCTCAGTGCTTTTCAAAGCCTTCTGTGTGCAGTGTGTGTGCTATGATGTAAGAAAAGCGACCGGGTTTCTATTCGCTCTGTAGTTTCCCAGAATTTATGACATGGCTGAGCATTATTAACAAACCACAGATGGAGGGATGAAAGGATGAAAGATGTCCCGCTCTCATCCTCTCCTTATGTATTCCTCTTTACACTCTTTGCAAATGTAAAACTGTGATTAGTTCATGTCCCCAGAGGAAAGATGGCTGGTGGAGACACATAAAAATAACAAGTTTCAGGCCTATGTTTTTCTAAAGGGAATTTAGTTTTAGAGGTAAAATGTGAAGACTGCTTAGAATAAAGATATTGGACATTTTGCTCAAACTCCAGCGCTTCAGAGAGGATTAGAGCCGACGAGTGCCTTTCATAACGACAATGCATTTTAAAGAATGAAGTCGAAACTATAAGCAGAACAATACACAGGATTTAACGGCGCGTAACATTAAACAGTGTGCAGCTGCCAATCTTTTCAGTAATCTGGCTTTGTCTGTTTGTAGTATTAAAACTAATTTCTCTAAATGAATTAAGCCAATGATCCTTACTAATAAAAGGCTATATTTAGAGAGACATGTATTTCTTTTTAAATAGAGTTTATATTGAACATTTCCTACAATTTAAGGGATAATTTACCCCTTTAAAAAGTAGCTCAGACAAAAATGTCTGGGTAAAAAAACTACCATAAAAATATTATTATATACATTATATCTTTTAAAAACTTCAGTCCTGATCATCACTACCAAATATACATTTCAGATGTTTAACCCTTTATATGCCAGTTTGTTTACATGATGCCACTGTTGTTTTTTAATGAAAATAAATTAATCCTAAATTGAAATCAAATCAAGTTTATTTATACAGCCCAATATCACAAATGGTGGGATTCTTTGTTTTTCTATATACTAAAGGCAAAGGTTAATTATTTCTTCACAGTCTGGGATATGTCAATGTTTGGCAACAAGATTGATTTTAAATTTGTTTTACTTTTTAACAGTGTCCCACTTGTTACCTCAGAGGACAACAATGTCCCCTTCCTAAAACCGCTCTAAAAATACCATATTAATATTATTTTCCATTTAACATTTTGAACCCACTTCAATCCTGACCAAACTACCAAACTACCAAATATTCACCCATTTTCAGAATTTAAACCCTTTAAATTCCAGTTTGTTTACAAAATGCTAAAACTAAATACTAGAGATGTCAATGATGAGCAAAAACATTGCTTTGAAAGAAAAAGTAAAAACTAAAACACAGGGCTCTGGGTGATTTTATGGTTTAACGGCGGTAGGATCAATAATTGTGGTTTTAATGGGTTTAATTTTTGTCCTTAAGGGTCTGAGTGTCTGTATGTTAGATACCATGTTCATTATCGACTTATTATAGGAGCTGTGGTTCAACTTCCAAAATAAAAAAACAAACCAGGAAATACAGAGAATCAATAAATCACACCGCAGCGAGAAAGAGAAGCGTGAATGGATATCGAGTTAAATATCAATGAACTGTTGGCAATCCATCAACTATACAGGGAGCTCAGCATCAGATAATGACTTATTACATATAGAAAAACAACGCTGAGCACAACATGTACTACACAAGTTTAAGGACCCTGTGTATGTTTGAATATGACCTGCTTTACACGCATGCAAAAAAAAAAAAAGAAAGTTGTAATCCCTCCTCGTCCCTCTCCTCATGTAATCTGAGATTTTAATCTGCCGCTTTCATGAACGAAGATTACCCAGCAGCCCTCGCTCCCATTCTAAAATGCTCGGGGAGGAAAGACGGAGAGAAAACGATGGGGTGAGGATACAGATGTGGGAGGTTGTAATCTTGAGGGGGAAAAAAAAGAGACAGAAAAAGTAAAAAGGAGAATAAGAAGGGAAGTGGTGGAGATACAGAGTGAGAGAAGAAGAAGAGAGAGAGAGAAAGAAAATCCAGCTGAGTCGAGGTCAGTGTTTGAACGCCACAGGTGGAACAGCAGATTTGGATTAAGGTTTTATATTATTCAATCAAGTTAAGGTCAGAGTGCAAACGGAGGCCTTTAAGGGAACAATTGCTCATTTCAAAAATCACATTACTAGCCCAGTTCATCCAAAATATTGACCATATGTTTATTGAATATGTATGACCCATTTCATGGGATTATTCCGAAACATGAATCAACAACAAACCCCCTCCACCAAACAGCACAATATATTGACCTCATAAACATGTTTCTGGGTCTGCGCTCTCCAAGTGCCATTCTAGTTTTCCCAATTTTTTATTTTGTGGGAAAAAAAAGGACAAAAATGTCAAATTCCCAAAACTCAAGATGGCGTCTTTGACTTGTTGTTTTGTCCAGTCAGTCAAAAATACTCCGTTGACTATCAAATAAGATAAAGAAAACCAGCACATTCTCACATTTGAGGAGCTGAATGTTTTGCATTTTTTGCTCGAACAATAACTTATATAAATGTGATTCATACGAGGTTTGTATCTACAAGTTATTTTTATTCCCCTACTCCAAACCTCAGGAAGATATTCAGAAAATACAAAAACATGACGAAAAGGTTTTCAATTAAAGCTCAATAATCATCAAATATGTACATCTGTTTCTTTAAATGTAATGTGCGTACTATAAGACGCTCATGACGCACACACTCATCCACTCTGTATTTAGAAACCAAATATAACAGAGGAAAGAGTTCGAGCTGCATTCAACACCTCTAAAGAGAAACACTCCATTTTTAGACGCCTGATTCATAACACTGCTCTGCTCTGCACTTACAACACACACACACGCACGCACACACACACACACCCACTGACACACTTATGTACTTACTAGAGCCGAGTACACTGAAATGCTGGCATGAGTACAAGCCAGACTTTGAAATGTGTCCACAGTCTGAATGACCCTGCATCCTTCTGTCAACACACATGCAAACACTTCCTGTGAACTACATAACAGTGACTGCAGGCACAGACTCTTCTCTTATTTATTTATGATACAGATGTTATTTACATTAGTGCTGAAACACTTGAAATCAACTGTTGTGATCATTCAAAATTATTAATTTATGTCTTCTTTTTTTTTAAAATTTTTATTACCAATAATGCCAAATTTTCCAGCCAAGATAAATACTTTTTAAAAATGTTTTTCTTTAAATTCTTTCATGATAGCATGTACAATTTTTGGGGTGTTGAGGCTGCATGTCTGACAAAGAGACATTTGAAGACGTCACTTTTAGTTTTGGAAAACTTTGATGAACGTTTTTCACTCTTTTCTGCCACTTTTAAGACAGAAGAACGATTAATCCAATAGCCTAATTAATAATAAGAGAAATCCATAGTTGCAGCACTAATTTACACGCTTTCTTTTTGCTGATTAAATCGATAAATTGTTATGTCTACAAAATATAAGAAAATAATGAAAAACACAAGAAACCATGAGCCTAAAGTGATGCATTTAAGTTGCTTGTTTTGTCTGAACGGCAGTCAAAAAATATATAAAATTTACAATAAAATAAAACAGCAAATCTCCATTTTTTTTTAGAAGGTGGACTCTACAAATATTTGGCTTTTTGACTTAACAAATGACGATTTACCAAACATCCGAACTGTCCAATTATTGAATCGGCAGTAAACCAGCACTGTGCTACAGGCTAATGTTGCACATTTCCTGGGTGTAAACATAAACTGCTGAGCCACATATTTCCACATCAATGTGTGAATTTATTCATGCATGTCTCCCTGCATTTACATTTTTTATATTTCTGGCGAAACTATTATTATCACAGGTTGTAATGATTATGCAAAAGCTGGGCTGTTTGAGAGGTTTTAAAATAAAAATGCTAAAAAGGGGCAGAACCAAATTTAGTCAGCAGAAGCCTAATGCGTCTAATGTGAGAGTAATAGTTGCCAATGAATCAGCGTTATATGATATGACTAGGGGGTAAATCAGCGGTGTGGGTGTGTGTTAGCCCAACACAGGATCTCTTTGATGGGCAGAGTATTTGTGCGTTGGTTAATCCGCACCGTGTTACTCACACACCCGCCATCGCTGCTGGTGTGTGTCGATTCACTGTCGGTTCATCCCGTTCACAGTAAATCACTAATCCAAAAGCATTGCGAGAAAGAGATAAACCTGTGTACCTACATGTGAATCGTCTCAATACTTTACATTTCACAGATTATACGTCGTCCTCTCTCACGCTCACTTCCCTCATTTTAATAAGTTAAAAGGGAAAGTTTGGATGTTTTGAAGCGGGGTTGTATGAGGTAGTTATCCATAGTCAGTGTGTTACCTGCAGTAGATGGCGGTCAACACGCCACCAGTTTGGAGAAACAGACAAGAGTGGAAGCAAAACAACACACTGCTGTGGACGGGCGGCACCAAATTCCTTTGACAAAAACAGTAATTTTATCTTGCAGATCATGGAAGTTGCTGCCTCGATCAACCAGTTTGTTTGTGTTGTTGTGTGACTTTGGTGAATCTGAACCAACCCTTTAAAAACACCAAAGTCACACAATAGCACAAACAAACCAACCGATCGAGGCAGCAGAAGAGCAGCAACTCTCGTGGTCTGCGAGGTTAAATTACTGTTTTTGTGAAAGGGAGTCTGGTGGCGTCGAGGAGAGCAGAGATAACGGCTTCAGTTCACCGTCTGACAGCAAGGAAAAGCGGTGAAAATATCCTAAATATAGCATACTTTTAAACTGATATTGATTTTAGCTATCCCTTTAAGCATCACTTATTCTGGGATACGACACAGATTCCACCAGCACCACCTCGCACCGTAATAACCAATGGAGCGAGTCGAAGGCGAATAACAACAAAATCAGCTCCCATTCAACGACATTCACTCCTCCCATTCTGTTCACTCTCAATGGCCAAACAAAGGCCACGGCTCAGCTCATCACTGTGATTTGTGGTGCCGATGGGGGATTTGTGTGTGTGCGTGTGCGTGTATTTCCCATTAAAACTAGGCCTACTGAAAAAACTGGTTCCCTGTATGTTACAGAAAGAGAGCAAACAAACAAGCTCTGACTTGTTGAATGTAATTAAATGTTGTGTTGATCAGAGCAAGAACCATCAACACCCAAAACCGGAAATATAATCTCTTGTATTTACTCACTAATTTGTCCATTTATCCATCCATCCGTGATAATTTAAGGAATGCGTCATTTCAGTTTTAATGAGAGATAACAAAAAGGAAGGCATGGCTGCAACTAAGGATTTTTTTTCCTCGTTAATTACTCGTTTGCTCAATAAAGTGTCAGAAAATGTCATTACCAATTTTCTGAATCCAAAGTTTATGTCTTGACCTTGCTAAAACAAATCAGTTTACTTTCACATTAGACAAATTAATGAACAGTTTCACAGTAACAAGGGAAAGTTTTGTATTTTTGCTTTAGAAATGGCCCCATCAATGATGAAAGTAGTCATTTAACTCTTAATGTCGGTTAACTCATCTATTAGCTCAAAGCCAAACCACAAATTTCCCATTTGAATCTACAACAAGTCAAAAAATGTGTAGTTTGAGGTCAGTGTGTAGTTCCCATCATTGCTATGGGGAATGAATATTAACCCTCAGGGCAGAAAACGGTCATAGCCAGTGTTGGACGAAATCCAGAAAAACAAACCGTTTTGTTTGTTTTGTTCACACACTAGTTCACTTACATTGTTGTTTTTATTAAATCGTTGCCACTAGACCACCACAAACACACCTCGGGGAGTGCCAATGATTTAATAAAAAAGAGAAAGTACAAAAACATTTTCCGAGCGCTCACCGAACATGTGAATTCAATTGACTTCTGCTGCTGGAAAGAGGAGATTAGATCTCAAAAGGTGACGAGAAAAGCCTGTTCCTTTGTTTTGTGTTTGATGCGTCAGCTGGATGTCACGGGGCTGTGCTCACCGTTATTTTTGACAAATCTCTTGAATCCAATTGGAGGACAGTTAGGGTTAATGAATTCAGAACAAAATAACTTTAGTGGAGGGAATAGCTACAAGACAAAACTGTATCTGAAAGTAAAGAGCATTTAAATGTGTTGAACAACCACACGGAGAGAAAGATATGCAACACACTATACTAAAGGGGGATAAGGTGGGAACATGGATCATGCACAGATTATTTGCATATCCTGGGTGAATAATGATCCAACACTGAGGCCTGCTGGGGACCGTCTCCCCAGGGTGCCTTACAGAAGTCTTTGCATGATGCATTTCTCAGCCAAAACTAACCTGATCTAACTAATGACAGACAGATGCTCTATAAGAAAACACATTCCTGTTATCTCTTTGCCAAGAACATGGAATTAGAGCTTGAGCTAAAATAACCTCTTCTTTATTGAAATGAATCGAAAGAAGAAGAACAAGAATTTTATAGAAACACACTGCTGCCCAGAGGGGATATTTATCAGGGAAACACACCCTCATCCGCTTTCCTCGAGATCAAACACAAATGCACACACACACACACACACACACACACACACGTAAAAGTCCAGTTTGGGAGGACAGAATATTCCTTTTTTGAAAGTGATCGAATGATAGCTAGAAAAAAAAGGCTTCACTTACACACCACCATTTATGTAAACCCACACAAGACCTTTAAGCACCATCCACACAGACATTTAAATAAATCAGTTCCTCTACAGTCCTTTTACCTGCAAACACAAGTCAATTTCCTCACTGATATCAGCCGCCTTCCCTTTGCGTCACAGAAGAGGGGAGCTTGGCATGTCTCCCGAATCTGTTTGACAGTGAACACACACACATGCCAGGTTGGGAACCCTCTGAACTGAAGAGATGCCGAGGAAATGCCACATGTTATATCGTGCATTATGAATGATGGGACAGAGGCGAGGTTGAGACATACATTTTTCTCGCTGCTGGAAAATCTACGCCCAACCATTAAAAAAAAAAAGATCCTGTAAAAAAGGGAAAGTAAGGTTTAACATTAAGCCTTATCCATTGAACAACATACTGGAATGGTCCGAATATAACATTAAATTTAATTCTGGATATTATTATTTGAAAAGGTGGGGGTCGAATCAAATTCAAGGATTTCACATTTGCGCATTCGCAACATCAAATACGCTCTTTTAGATGCAGAGAGTATTAGTTCCTACAGAGTGTTGCATTATGGGATGGTTGTAGTTTGTAGTCTTAATGTTGTTCGGTTAGTGAGTTTCTTCTAGTCTGTGTATAATGTGTCTTTTAGTACATTTGCTGCTCATGCGCTCAGACGAAGTGTACCGAGGAGGAACGTGAACCAGACTAAACAAACGGCGCAGGTTTGAACACGCACCTATTAGTCAACGCCGTGGTATTAATAAAGTGATGAAGGTGGTATAAGGCGCAATAATTACTCACCTAATAAGAAGAAGAACATAAATAATACACTGGCTAAGTTCAAAAGGACATAATAATAGTCGTGTTTTAAAATGTGATTGTTTCAACTTATTTTCTGTATTATTTTGTTAACTTATTTAAATGTTCTTTAATAAAACACACTGTAAATATTGGTTATTTATCGTTTAATGAATTTGTTTCTGTAGTTGATTCCTTTCCAAAAAACTAAATGAGGGCTTTTGGCTTTAAAAAGTTTAAGTAAAGTTAAAAGAATAAACTCAAAAGCTTTTTTATTTTTTTTTATATATAATTTGCTAAACTGCTCAATGAGTCTTTGACTTGAATCTGTTGCAACAATCAGTCCATTATTCAACAGTAAAATAATTTTCAACAATTTTGACAATTAATGAATTATTTTGTCATTTTTCAAGAACAAAAACATTTTCTTTGCTTTTCTTTGTTATATATGATAAACTGAATTTCTTTAAGTTTTGGAAAGTTGTATGAATACAACAAGCAATTTCAATACATCAACTTGGACGTACAATACATTTACAAGCATTTTCACTATTTTATAGCCAAACGTTTAATTAAGAATATAACCGGCAGATTATGAAAATAATCGTTAGTAGCAGCTCTACCTAAAAAATTTTTAAAGTTCTGTCCCAATTTGAAACAAGCGGAGAATCACTGGCTACCAAGATATAATGAAATTCAGCCAGTTAAAAGAAAGACGTATTACAGTGGAAACACAACTTCAGTGTACAGATGCTACTCGCTCTGCTCCCTCCGCCTCCCTCCTTACAGACACTAGACTTTCCAGCTATTGTCTGGAAAAAGTGCTTGAGGAAAATGACTAATGCTATATCCTTGCACACAAACGACCACTCGGGTGCCCTTGGGCAAGGCTCTTTATCCTGCACCAACATCGCTCATGCAGAGCAGTTACACGGGGAAAGATGCTCAGTCGACACTTCCATGAGCATGAGTGTTGTCAAATAAAGGTTAACAACTGAGGACAGGAAAATCTGCCTCCAGTCCCTGAACATCTCATAAAGCCGTCATGAGTTGAAAAATGCCTGCGTGTGTGTGTGTGTGTGTGTGTTATCTCGTGCCCCTGGGTGTACCAGACAGCCGGACTATGTACCAGGGAGACTTGGTCGACTGTAGGGCGGGAATCGAGAATCCGTTCAAAAGCGTGGCTGCATTTCACAAGAGATGACAACAGCGCAAGTTGTAATATTTGCAAAATGTCAATTTCACATTTCACCAAGGGGGGAAATACTAGCAATATGCAGAAGCATTTGTCAACACATAATGCCCTTAAAGTGCAGGAATGTTGAGTAGTTCATACTCTACAGGCGAGTACTGCAAGGTGAAATCATGTTTATTAAAATGACATTAGAATAATTTGTTTTCCTGACTAAGAAAAACGAATGCTTTCACTTTATGAATATTCCCCGTTTTATCAATCAAAATGTGTGGTTCCGTTCAGAGATTAAGAAATAAGAATACAGTAGCGCTAATAAATCGATAATGGAATCAGTATCAATAAAATCTTATAAATTCCCATCCCTAGTTGACTGTATGTAGGCGTTAGCTGCCACAAAAAAAACGTCACTGTAAAATGATTGTGGCGTCTTTGACATATATATTCAAATTAAGCCAAACTGTAGAGGAACATTTCTCCAAAAGTCTTTATTTAGACCTCCCCCTCTTTTGAAAAATGTCAAACTCTTAGCCTAGAAATATGTTCTGCACAGGGCTACATGACAAAGCAGCTAACTGTACTGCGAGCCAATTATAACTGGGTCAGAGTAAAATCTGTTTATCTGTCATAACACGTCATGTTATTCAACCTTCGGGAAGAATATAGTGACACAAGCATGTCACCATAGCATGTGTTGCATCCATGCAACAAATAACAGGAAGGCACAAACTACATTCTCCTTCCAACAAAGAGCTCTACAACAGAGCCTTTGAGAAAACTATTTCCATAAACTCTCTAGATAATTGAATATAATAACAACCCTTAAATAAATGCAACACCTGCATACAGGCTGGATATACCTAGCTCCACCACTTGGCTCTGCCCGTGTGTCCATGTAATGTCAGGGTGATAAAAAAAATAAAATAGATTGTCGTCATCATAAAAGGTGACCTGAATGAGCACAGTGTCAAAATCACTTAAGATCTCATGACATGTTCACTGTCTGGTCTGCAGATGGTCTGTAAGAGGCCAAGTGCATCCCCACCAAACTCCATTAAAATATCTGTCAATTTAATGCTGCCTCTAACACACACACACACACACACACACACACACACACACACACACACACACACACACACACACAAATTGGATAATCAATTAATCATCCAAGTCATTTTTAAAGCTTTCCTGCAAGATGTCCTGCCTTTCTTGGTCTAGTCTGCAGAAGAGCTGCAAGAAGCTCGGTTCATCTCCACCAAACTCCTTTGCAAAAACTGTCAATTTAATTGCGCCTCACATGTATGAGTGCAGATACTGTAGTATAACATGATATAAGAGCTTCCGGATCTTACACTTACTTACTCCACACACCGTTTACCGCAGTGCATTTGTGTTGCACACGATTGTGGCAATAAGAATATAGTAAGACACCGCCACATAAGCAGAAATGCTCCTACAGATTATTGAGGAGTGTGTGAATATGTCAGTGTATGCACATTATTATTGAAATGACATCCTCGCAGAAGAAAACACAACGTGTCGGAGCTCGTCGACAGAGAAGCAGCTCGTCAGCTGTTGAGAGGCTTCTTGGAAAAGAGGAAGATTTCCAACTCCTCTTCTCCTCCAGTGACAGAAACTCGACGGTTAGCTAGTTTTAAAAGACATTAAAATAACTTGTCAACTCTTTGAATGCCTGTTGAACTGGACCTTTAACACCAGGTTTAGCCTTTTTTTATCGACGTGGCTAGAAGTGACACAATATGGAGCTTGTTTTTAAAGCATAAATTAACCTGTTGACTGGTGTTACTGAAGCTAGTAAAGCTAACGTTAAGCTAATAGTAGAAAAACACATATTTACCATATTAACGTTACCCCCGCTGGTGTAAGAGTCTCCCTGCTCCCGGTAAACTTTTCTCCACAGCAGCACCACCAGCTCCGGACATAATCTCGCGACTCTCCCGGTTTTGTTGACCTCAAATTGAGAGTTGACCGTTGTCCGTTAACGTCGTCGGTGCCGCACAAGCCATCACGGCTCCCGCTCCGCTGGAAAAACCGACCGACGGCGGCAACGGTGTGATTCGTTCCCTCCGCCAGCCCGCCACGGTAATCCGTCTGAACCCAGCGAGCCGGAGAAGCACAATGTGTGATTAGGCCCCGCCCACCGCTTTGCACAGAGGGAGGGGCTGCGGGGAGATATCGAATACACCCACATGAATTGATTCATAAGCTCCAAATCACAGTAGTAGCAAATGTACTTTCTGCAAGACTGGGCGATAACGTTTGATTAATCTTGGGTTTTATGGTTGCACATATTGGATGAAAGTCATAAAATGTCAACCAACTTGTAATACAAGGACTGATCTTAATGTAAGGACAACATTTTTGGTCAATTTCTTGTAGTTTTGGTCAATTTTTTATAGTTTTTGAGCTATTTTGCTTCCATACTATTGGAAAGAAAACATCAACAATACACATTTAGGTGTTTACTTTACTATCTTTGTCTCTTTGCATCTGTAGATTTATCCTAAATTCACCAAGAGTTAGCATTCAATAATGCCTCTTTTGCATATTTAGATATAAAATGTCAACTTGGAATACAAGGAATGATCTTAATGTAAGGCCAACATTTTTGGTCAATTTCTTATAGTTTTGGTCAATTTTTTATAGTTTTTGGGCTATTTTGCTTCCATAACATCTTCTTTCAGACTATTGGAAAGCAAACATCAACAATACACATTTAGGTGTTTACCTTACTATCTTTGTCTCTTTGCATCTGTAGTTTCTCTGTTTCCAGATTTAAACATAAACATAATACAAGGAATAATCTTAATGTAATGTAATAATTTGGGGTCAGTTTCATTGTGATATATCTTAGTTATTTGTACCCTATTAACCT
>CALSCE010000077.1:5292305-5325125 GCA_943593645.1 Bovichtus variegatus | reverse complement strand
GTGTGTGTGTGTGTGTGTGTGTGTGTGTGTGTGTGTGTGTGTGTGTGACCAAGGCTGGACTCTGCACCCACTCCCACTCATCATGCTCAAAGGCATATGCTTTACAAGTGGGTGTGAGAGCACGGTCAATGTTGTTTCTTGTCATCCAGCCAACCTGAAGTACATTGATCTTTATCACCAACTTCACTGAACTGAAGTTAAATCTCTGAACCAACTTCAGTCCTGATCATCACTACCAAATATGAATTCATTTTCAGAATGTAACCCTTTGAATGGCAATGTTAAAAAATACAATTGAAAAATCACAAAAATGTAATTATTTCCTGTATACTAAATGCTAGTTTTTTTTCTTTTTTCTTCAAAGTCTGGGATATGTCTATGATTAGCAGCAATATTGATTTAAATTAGGTAAGTACAATTTAAAAGCCGGGCTCTAGATATGAAAGCCTAATATAATATAATGCATATTGTATGCTGTTATTGCTTTGGGATCAACACATTGTGACATTTCTGTCCTTAAGGGTCTGAATGTCTGACAGTTTGTTATAGGCTTATTATAGGAGCTGAGGTTCAACTTCCAAAATAAAATTAAAATAACTCACACCCTTGCTAAAATGTATGCCATATACAGCCAAAATGATCGAAAAATTTGTAAAAGTCAAAAAGCCAAAAGGGCTCATTCAAGTAAATCTAGTTTAAAAAACAAAAAAAAAAAAAAAAGCTTATACAGTGTGACACAGGGGAATAATATATAATATATCAGGCTGTGGTGATACTGACAGTTACTTACAATTATTAAGTCTTATCCTATAAAGTAATAACTCAAGACATGTGCACATAATCACAGCCCACTTTGTGCTTTAGGTCATGAAGGAATATTTTTCCCAGCAGGACTTGTCTGCAGAAAAAGCACAGGTTACTAATAACCTTAATTAAGCAGAACTGCAGCACCTACATGTCATCCGGCCTTAATCAACGTAATTAGTTATTCATGCTCTATTCTGTTGGGAGATGTTTGCCATGACAAAGAATCATTTCCTAATAACACAAAATGATTTGTTCTGCAGGAACAGTGCACCACCTACAGGCCAAAGAGGGAATAAGACATCGCTCACATGTGAACTATGAGAATTACAAAACAACAAAAGATTACGAAAAACATTTAAGAAAATCTTGAAAGCTTTAGCTTGACTTTTCCTCACTTCTAGCTCAGAGTTTCTCCCTCTTGTGTGCAGAAACACACAGAGGAAGTGGACAGAACAGGGGTGTTGGCATTTGCTCACAGCAAAAACGCTAAGAGGGAGGCCTTAAAAATAAAAGACCCGAGGCACCGACCCAATAAGCAACATTAGGAGAATTAGAGATAAAACGGGGAAGCCTGAAAATACTCATCAAGGATCTCACACTCAAATCCACGCATTGGGAGCAAGTCGGGCATGAATGATGCAAGAAAAGAGGACGGGGAGCGAAATCCAGTGATGTTAAAGAGATGAGATGGAGGATCAAAGAAGAGAAGGAGGAGGGGATGGACTACAAATGCAGATCAGAGATGTGACAGTTGGCAGGAGGGAGGATAGAGGCCAGACATGGAGCGTGTCAGGACACCCAGGCGAGTCACACGACCCTCTTTAGCCTCTTTCTGGTACCAAGCTGCCATCACGAGCAGCTTCAGCATGCTGCTGCATCAGCACTTTTAAAGGCAGCGAGAGATCATCCGCTCCATTTTGCAGAGGATGATTCAGACAATAGCAATCTGCTGCAGCGTTAAACCAGAAGAGCACCAACCCAACCGTTCATTGAGCACACATTTAAAAGCCACTCAGGCCTATTGTCATCCGGCAAAGCATTTTTCCTTAATTAATGTCAATGATTTTGGATGAGGTGCTGCCTCGATCCATTCTCTGAGCGTAGTCTCCTCTGGTTTCTAAATAAAGACGACAGAGTGCTGACTCCAGAGAATGCCAGAAGCCTTTTTCACTCTCTCTCACTGATCTTGCACTGATACAGGGACAGGGCGGACTCACAATGCCAAATCACAACCACAACTGAATGGATATTAAACACTGTTTCAGACATGTTGTGTGCTGAAACTTACATTAAGATGACTTTCTTCTTCTTTTTCCTCCAGAACATCCCCTCGAAGTAAAAGTGATGACACAGTGAGTCTCCTCATTTAGCAGCTCCAGATCCCTGAAACTAGAAAGACAATGTCTCAACTGCTGAAACACAAATGTAGAAGGTACTCACATCCTAAAATGAGTTATTAGTAAAATGAGCAAGTCCTGCATTCAAAATGTTGCTTAAGTATTGACATTAAAATACTCACAATACCAAAAATAAGAGTACTCATGCCGAATGGCCCCTTTCAGAATCATATATATTATATTACTAGATTATAATTAATAATGCATTAATGTGTTCAGAGCTTTTTATGTTGCAGCTGCAAAGGTGGGGCTCATTTTAATTACTTTAGTATTTATTTAGATTGAAGTATGTACAAATAATCAGCCATTAGCCTTTAACTAATAAAGAAAGAAAACATTTTCTGCATCAGAAAGTAATATAAATAATAATATTAATAATAATTAATTAAATAAAAATAATTTTGGTGACAGACTTCTTCAGACAAACAAGTTCATTTTAGCTTCTTACATGCATTTCTAATTTGTCACAAAATAACATTCTACTTAAAAAAATAGAAAACAACTTAAAAGAGAAATGTTGCTATATGAATATGAAATGTCCCAAATAAGATAAACAACAACAATAAATCACATTCGAAATAAGTAATCATATTTTTACCTTCAATACTAATTGCCCTGGGCATAAAAATCTATTTTAATCTTTAACAATACAACATAATAAGTTTATCGATTATATTTTGTATTTATAATCTGAATCTGTAGCTAAATATATCAGATAAATGTAGTGAAGTGCAACATCTGAGAAAATGGAAAATACGGAAGTAGGTTAAAATTGTACTAAAGTAGGACAGTATTTGAGTAAATGTAAAATTAGTTAATTAGTTAGTTAATCTCCAGCACTGGTAATAATATTGTAGCATCATGTCAACACTAAAAACATAAACACTTAAGAGTTCACAGTCATGCTAACTGCTAGTGATGCTAACATACGCACAAAGAAATCCAATGCTAATATGCTAATGTATCACCGTCTGCTGTTAGCATATTAGCATGCTAACATGCTAACATATGCTAATCTGCACAGAACACAATGTACAGCTGCAGGAATGTCATTAGCTTTGCAGATATTCGGTCATAAACTAAAGTAAAAATGTAAAATGTTGACGTGGTGAAGGCGCTGGATGAAAAAAAACATTAGTATTGCAGCCTTTTAATGGTACATATAATTTATTTTTGGATACAAAACCAAAAACAATAAAGATTGAATATCTTCAATTACCTTGGTAAAAAAAAAAAGTCTTAAAATGACATCTATCTACTTCCCTTATTGAAATGAATCTATTTAATATTGTTTGTTCATTATTTAGGTACTTATCTATCATGTATATGTTTATATTGTTATAATAATGTATATCTGTTTTTTTTTTTTTTATTTAAATAAAAAGTTGAAAAAATAAATGCAATAAATCCTCCCTTCATGAAAGTTGTCTTTCTATTATTAACTCACTGATATAAACAGATTGGTCAAAAATATTAGAAACACTCATCAAAGTGATGCAACACAATTTAACAGCAAGACAAATGACATCCTGCAGCAACATAACCACAAAGTTGAATCAGCACCTCTCTTTACCAGGTCCAAATTAACCAAGCAAAACTTAATTATATAAAAGTAGCATTCATTGCAGGGCAGTTTTATTAGACTGCGTTAGTTTTAGCTCAATATACTTTATTTAATACAAATTAACAGGTGAAAAATGCTCAAACATCCACATATAATATTCAAAAAGAGGAACTAATAAGCAAACACAAACCTCCTTTTCTGCATATCAGAGCACTGCTGGTCCTGGCTGGAGTTTCACAGGGACTCTGAGTCATCATGAGTGTGTAGCATATCCAGTAACTGTCCCACAGTGTGACCCGTCAGCTCTGGAGAATCTCTACTCGCCTCGGTGTGAAATGCTGCATGCTGCAACTTTCCTTCGGCTCAGCATAATCCTGCAGTGATCATCCCGCAGCAGAGACACAGTGTAAACTCACTGTTACAGTCTCTGCTGCTTGTTCTGACACAAGGCTGTCTTCATAGTGAGACTGAAATATAGTACAGACCAGTGGTGGAAAGTAACTAAGTATATTTACTCACATAATGAGCTTAAGAACAATTTGAGATACTTTTACATTTTATGCAACTTTCTACTCCACTACATTTATTTGACAGTTTTAGTTACTACTTACTTTTAAGATGAAGATTTTACACAATAGATAATATAACATGCTTTTAAAACACTAAACAATTGTGAAAGACTAAACTAGTGGTTTCTAACTTTAAGCTGCGTAGTCTGGGTCAAATATCAGATGTCTGAGTTGGTGTTTTTTCACAGGAACGCATTTTGAGAATAAAAAAAATCCTGTATAAAAAGAATATTACAATAAATTGTACTGCAGTCCACTAATAAATTTTTCTTTGAATTGTATCAGTGACATATCCTCTTTATTAAACAGGCATGGAAATGCTGTTGAGGTGGATTTATAATTCTGAGAGAAAAAGAAAACCTATTAAAAAGAAAACACATAAGTATTTTTAAGGTTGGTGACATACTAACAAAGCATTAACTCAAATGTCAGATATTGAAGCTTAAACCATAAATCAATCAACACTGCTATTGTCAAAAAAAAGGTTTATGTAAGAACTGCCACTCCCATCATAAAGGTCTATATATTGATTTTATTCAGGACATGTTGGCAGGATAACATAATTTACAAATATGCAGTCAGAGTTCACTGAGCTTTGGGTGGAACCCACTCGTGGATCTTCTTGCTGGTGGTGGGGAAGGGCACGTACTGCTGCGAGCTGCCACTCACGTTGAACTGGTGCACCTCAGCCAGGAACTTCTTGGGCTCTGGAGGATGTGTGGTGGGGGGGTTGTCTGTCATACAGTGCAGCCAGCGATGCCTGTTGTGCAGAGAACGATTAATTGAAAAGAATATCGGCAGATTAAACAAAAATTTAAATAATCTGAGGGTGCAGCCTTAATTAATTGTATAACAAACTGCAGGTCGTACCATTCAGCTGGAACCATGCTGCCGTCCACCTCCCACATGGTGTTCTTTCCGTTCATCTCTGTGGTGTAGATCACCCAGCGGTGACGTCCTGGACACGTTTTTGACAGGGACAAAAGATTTTATTTACCAAATCACACATATGTCAATCTGAAACAGCATTTGTCAGCAAAAGATTTGATGTAAAAGAGTGAGAAAAAGGAAAATCATCCTGAAAACAGCAGACATTTGGTGAAAATGTCCATGCACATTTGGAGAAACTTGACTCACCAAAGAAGTAGTTTTTGCTGTCCTCAAAGTATTTGTTTCCATATTTATCCACGCCAACCAAGGCTCCTGTCTTTACATCATTCACCCTGCCAATGAAATGATGATTACAAAAAGGTGCACACACTCAGTAAAGCAGGTCTGTGCTAAATAAAGGTAATGTCAGTCAGTCCCCTTCAGTAGGTTTAACTTACACTGCTAGCAACTCACTTAAATTATGACTTTTTTTTTTTTAATGGAGTTTGGCGTAACATCCCATTCACACACATTTACATGTTTGACATAATTTCACGTTTGCTGGAGGTCCAGACTCCGTTAGCTGGCTGGTTTACAGTTAGCTGTCAACATGCTAACTCGGCTCTAACCACGAAGATCCGGGTCACACATCTTTATGACGCTCTCACCGCCATCAACGGTGGTTTATTATATACAATAAAACAATTCAAATAAACTGACCTGAACAACTGAACCAGAAACCCTCGGACTCCACCGTGACCTCCTAGTTGTCCCAAAGCCCTTCGGACGATGTTTGCATACTCCGCCATCTTGAGACGGAAGAATTACGGAGACGGACGGTTGTGCATTAAAAACATGTCCGGGTAACACCATCAAGCCTGTGAAACTTTAGTTCCACATATAAAAAAACAAAATGTGTGTTTTATTTATATGGTGTATGGTAACAGTAGTAAGCTACTTATTTAATACATGCTAAATAATAATAATAATAATAATAATAATAATAATAATCAGAATCAGGATTTGGTATTGCCAAGTAGGTTTTGTTTCAATTAATTTGTACATAGACAAGAAACATATAGAATAAAAAACAATAACAATAGAAATATTTAGAAATACTATTTAAAAAATAAGTACAAAGTAACTGTTACAAAAGGAAAGAGCTAAGCAGGACGGTGCAATTTATTATTATTTATATTTATTTATTAAATTTATTTTCGGGGATGTGCTAAGGTAATATTATACTGTATATCCCAGCAAATTATTTTTATATATACACAGTATATATATATGCAAAGTCAGCATGCGACCCTGGAGTGTTCAGCTTGTGACGGTGTTTCTTAACGTGGACTTGAACTCTCTTTAATTGAAGGACAGTTTTTTACAGGCTTTATCCCTCTACTGCCCAAGAGGGTGGATCTAACGGAGTCCAGAGTCGTAGCTTAGGGAGATACGAGGGGAAATAGAGCATAAAGTATAATTCAGTGCTTCGACATTGAGTTACTCATAAAAAATGCCTTATCTTTCGAACCATCGCCTCCTCAAAGAGAGAGCCAGACAATAGATGCACACAGATACAAACTCTGCCTCCCACATCTGTCTGCACTCTGCAATTAAGTTGTGACAGGTCTGCTTTTCATCCTTTGAAGTAACAAAACAGGAAATTAATACAGGAGGACAATATATTTATATATATATTTTTTATTAGAAACTGTTGCCTGACAGTTTAAAATCATTGTTTATAGGAGACTAACTCTGATAGAGTAGATGTTTACAAATGGTCACTGTTAATGTACAATCATGAAGTAATGCATGCGTGGCAGCTCCTCACTAACACAAATCTGAACGAGGCACACATGAAATTGTATGACAACAGCAGCCAAAGAGCTACAATGACAGAATTAACCGTTTTATTCCTTCACTAAAAAAAAAAAAAAAAAGCAGGATTTGGGTTTCTCCCACTGTGAAATGATGGGGTAGTGCAACATATGGCAGCCTAACCAAGAAGAAACAGACCTGATAAATTACTGGTTTTAAAACTACAAACCTCGAGTACCCTGGCTAGAAAGTGAGTAGTCATGCAAACCGGATGCTTAAATTTGTCCTTATTTAGTGAATGTCAAACAGAGCACCTATATTATTGCAATTCATCTCAAAACAGGAGATATAAGGCACAATGTCTGCAAAAACAAGCATCAAAATTCAAAATGTTTTCTTCCTTTTGAGCATTTCCTTAGAAATATAGTTCATGCATACTTTCCACAGTATTTGCCCATAAAAAAAATCCCCTTTTTTCTAAGAAGTTTTCTTTTAAATTTAAAAGAATAACTGATGGAAACATATTTCCTAACAAACCCTGACTCCCAAAATAAGCGGCAGCCTGTGCTTTTCAAACAATAAATCTTCCTATTTTATAAATATTAGCTCTTGGCTTTGATATAAAAAAGGTCAATGTTGCTCTTTCATGTCCATATACACAGTTTTAGCCATTAACCATTTCTAATGTGGTTAAACAGGCAAAAAATACATTTTAAAATTGTATGAAAAATATCTACATTATTCATGACATTTCCAGTTTTCTCCAGGATGTTGTTTCTTTAACCCATCACGTAAATGTTTTGTATGTTAAATGTAAAAATACAGGAGTAAAATCTCTTAACCAGAGAGATCAACCTAAAGAGCAGAATATCAACTTTCTGTTTCTTTGTAGAAGTCGGATTTTCACAGTAAAATCCCACCTTGTTACATCATTAAACTCTTGACAGACATCGTGATACTTTTCATCCATGATTCAGATGAAACATCCTACCAGTTTGAATATTTTATAATGTGTGTGTGTGTTTTATTTTAAATTCTATCTTTAGATTTTGCCTTAAAAGGGATAGTTCCGATGTTTTGAGGTAGTATGAGGTACTTATCCATATTCAGTCTATTACCTACAGTAGATGACTGTCGGTTGGCCCCCAGTTTGACAAAATGAACAGGAGTTACGGCACGGAAGCAAAGCAATGTACTGCTGTGGACGGGGGCAGCAGCAAAACAAAATCAACTCTACTCTATTGACAAAAAAAGTAATTTTACCTCACAGAATATAGGAGTTGCTGGTCTGCTGCTGCCTCGATCAGTTAGTTAGTTTGTGTTATTGTGTGACGTTGGTGAATCCGAACTAACCCTTTAAAATACCAAAGTCACACAATAGCAAAAAACAAGCATGAAGAGAGCATAGATAACGGCTTTAGTTCCCCGTCTGAAAGGGCAGCAAGGTAAAGTGGTGAAAATATGATTGACCGTCATCTACTGTAGGTAACCTCATACAACCCCACTTTAAAGAATCCAAACTACGAAGTGTAGCCAATATGAACATGCTTGAATGAAGGCAGTTTTGTACATTTTGTTTCACACAAAAAAAGTAATTCCTTCATCCGTTTGCAGTTAAAAATAATTCCCAGACTTCCTTTAAATATTCCTGACAACTGTTCTGTCTCACTTCCACAGACGTGCTTCTGGACTTGACCTTTGACCCACAGCTGTGACAAAATCCTAACTCTGACCTCAGCTGAGCATCAGTAGCTGTTGTTGGTACACAATAATGTTTAGAGAAACAAAATCCAGTTCTGTGAGGGAAAAGCAGTCTGGTTTCCCCCACATAGAGTAATGTGGCGTTCTGCAGTGGGTTTCTGTTTAAATTGAACAGTCCATCCGGAGTCTTTCCTGAGCTGGTGACCCCTGACCTGAGATCAATCAGGGGTCGTAAGTTTTCTATCAACTGGCTCCGGGGCTGTGATGTGACTTCACTGCTGCAAAACCAAATTACTGTTCAAGAATCATTGCCTCTTGGAAGGCTTCGATCCATCTAAAGACAAAAATGCAAAACAGAAAATTAGCCACAATTGTGAAAAACACACTACAATATATATATATATATATATATATATATATATATATGTTTCACATTAAGAGCTTTAACCTGGTGAAACATTACGTTGCTTTTATTGTGAAGCAGTCACAGGAAATGCAATGTCTTTGACTACATCAAAAAGCCCCCCCCCCCTTTTTTTTGTTAATTATTTATCCTTTTTGTCTAAGTTTTATCTCTGTCTTACTCTATTATAATTAAGTTTTACATTTTTTTATTAAATGATCTGTTAACCATATAGATACAGATAAAAAAAAAATTAAAAAAAAGTTTGCAAAATTAAGTTGCTAAAACTGAAATAAAAACTTTAAATAAAACAAAAAGTCTTCAAAACAAGACTAATTTTTTTTAAGAGGCTGTTTTAAATATTGCAGGTAGTGCTAAAACAAGGGGCTGTACACCTTCAACACCTCAGCAGGGTAACACACTTTACTGTGTCCTGTTGTTGTGTTAAAACTACCGTGTGCAGGATCAAATCAAATCCCGGTTGTAATCATTATTGAATGACTTCTGAATGACTTCTTTATTAAAACGTGAGTTTGTTTGAGTGCGCTGTAAACAGACACATCAGCTGCTCTTCTGCTGTGCTTTTGACAAATGGAATTAAAACTTCAAAGCGCTGTCTGACATTTTAATTCAGATACCTCTGGGCGGTGGGGATGTCGTCAGCTTTAAAGATGTAAAACAGCGTATTTTTGTGATACAGCTTGAACTGCAGCTTCTGAGCCGGCCCGTTCTTCTCCTCCCTCAGGAAAAAACCGAGCAAGGGCTGACTCTCCAACGCTGCAACATCCTACAGGGAGAAATCAGAATGACTCAACCAAAAAGGTATAAAAAGCTGCGGAGTTTATAAAAACAACAAAATACCACAGTGTGCATACCTCGCTGGCAGCGTAGGTGTACAGGACTTTATTCTTAATGACAAACCACAGCCTCTTCCACTGCTTCTTGTTGCCCTTTGACCTGTTTAAGTAGCCGCTCATGGAGGAATTCTCAGTGTTTGCGGAGACCTGGAAAAACAGCATTAGAAAAAATAAATATATCACATACTTGATATATTTGAGATGCACAAAATTACACCAAAACGTAATCAGCAAATGTCGCCGTTAACTTATGTTCCTTACCTCTTTTAGTGCAGCAGGAATCTTCTTCTGTTTTCTAGTGAAGGAGAAAGCTCCAGATTTGATTGGAGAAACTGATGTTGAGGCACAGCGGTCACCTAAAAAAATAATTAAAAAATTAAACTCAATAAATAGACCAAAACCATATGAAGTAAATAATCTATTTTATGTTAAAGGATAAGTCTGATTATATTCTGTATTTTTGTTATTGTCAATATTGTCAAAGACCAAAACCAACAATGCGTTAGGTCAGTTTCGCCAGTTTCAGCTGTTTTTAAATCTATAAAAACAGCTGACAGATACAAAGTCTCATCTTTAAAAAGACTACATCATTTCCTGACACAGATGGACACTGATAGTTGATGCTAGAGTATTTGGGTCGGCAGGAGGGCGTATGTGTGATTGAGTTTAAATGAACTACAGTGTGTGTTTATGGTGATGAAGGAACATGTCAGTGCAACAGTGAGGATGATTGATGTGTTTTTAATCGTTTCTGGACAACAATGGAGCTCTAGCGCGCAGAGGAAACAGATATAGGATTGTTGCAGTTCTGGAAGTACTAATACCACACTGTTAAAATAGTCCATTACAAGTTAAAGTCTCTAAAAAGTCGACTTTTCATGAGTGTCTCAGAAAAACAGCCCTGTTTTCAGCTTTAAGACGATGCATTTTCCAAGAGGATTTAAAAATAGTTTATTTAGCTTAAGAAGTACGAGGATTTTCTCAACCCATGAAGGAACAATTCATCTTTAGTTTATCTGAAATATTTAAAACCACAAAATTTGATGATGCATGATTTTCAATGGACAGGAAGGGGATAGAAAACAAAGCTGAGAGACAAATGTAGTGGAGTAGAAGTATAAAGTTGCAAACAATGGAATACTCAAGCAAAGTACGTCAAATGTGTACTTAAGTACTTGAGTAAACATACTTATTCCACCTCTGCAAATTGAGTTTTCAAATATATAATATCATCAGACTTTAAATTTGATTTTGTGCGGCTGAATTTCCAGAATAACTAAAGTCCATCTTTACTTACTGTTCTCCTGCAGTTTGGCAAAGCAGTGGTCACACACACGTGCCGGCTGGTTCTTCAGGTACTCCAGGTAGTACTTATTGGCAGAGCATGCCTGACACACCACCTGTCAGATAAACATGTAACTGTGATGAGAAGGGGGTTTATTATTAAACAATGTGTTGTAGGAGTAGCAGAAGTGGTGCAGACCCTGCCACAGGCGCGACAGTGATGCCTCCTCCAGGTGAGGGTGAACTCGCAGGTGCAGATCATGCACATGGTGGCCCTCAGGTCAGGGATCCAAATGGGAGCCTTTGAACCCAACGGGGCCCCGGTGTCAACAACACACTCCGCCTGAGTCGAGACAGATTCAGGGTTAACATACACACATTCAGGGTGAAATTTAGAGCTGAATTAATTATTCAATTAATGGATCGACAGGAAAGTAACTGGCAACTATTTTGATAATCGATGATTAGTCATTTTTCAAGCAGAAATAGTGAAACAATTCCAATATTCTCTGATTCCAGCCTCTCAAATAATAGGATTTCCTGCTTTTCTTTGTCATCTAGCATTGTAAAGTAAATATTTTGGGGTATTTGGACTTTTGGTCGAACAAAACAAGACATTTGAAGACGACACGTTTGTCTGTGTGAAGGTGTGATGGCTATTTAAAAAAATATTTTCTTTTATGTTTCACAGACTAAACGATCATCAATTAATTGAAAAAATAATCAGCAGATTAATAGATGGTGGAGATAATTGGTTGCAGCCCCAGTGAAGTTGTTCTCAGAAACACTGAACACACAGATTTAAAGTTTTACCTCCTCCTGACTTCGACTTGATATGAATGTTATTTTCTTCTTTGTGTAGTCGTCGATGGCCTTAGCGATGGCCTCTAACCACTCGTCTCTCTCTGTAGCGGAGCTGCAAACACAAAACACATGAGAACTCTCAGCTACAGCGAACACAACTAACACATTTAGAAATATTTATAGCTCTTATGTGCAGAATCTGATGATTACTATGTGCAGACCTGGCCGACAGGATGAAAGAGCGTTCAACGCTTTCAATGTTCAGCTCGTTCTGATAGGCCTCCTGACTCGGTTTACTCACCTGGAACACACACACACACACACACACACACACACACACAGACACACACACAGACACACAGACACACAGACACACAGACACACAGACACACAGACACACACACACACACATTACCACCAGAGATCGTGCACCATTTAATATGTATGAGCAATGTTCAAAAACTGCTGCTGCAAACTCAGGCTGAATAATTCATAGTATAGATGAGCTCTTTATAGGACTGGGAATCAAAAACAGAAGTACAAACAGACATACAAATGCAATATGCAATCAAATATTAAAAATAAATAAAGAGCAACATCTAACAGAGGAACAAAATCTAAACAAACAAGACACACAGTCAGTAAGAAAGGGAATAATCAGTGCATGATACACACAGAAAACATAACCAAACTGAATATATAAAACAAACTGAAAGTAAAGAATGGAAATAAAAAATATTTATACTTCCATTATTATTATTATTGTTAATATTAATATTTGTGATTCAAGTAATCAAAGTAAAAGATTCTCTCACTATTAGAAATTGATTTGAACCTGGACATTTTTTTTGTTTGCTTGTTTCTTTCCATTTCTATAAACTCTTTTGTAGTCTTGTATAATGTATAATATCTACAACAGTATTTGTCTTCTGTAAATCCTCTGGCTGGCAATTAAAAAACAAATAAAAAATGCTTGTTGTGTTTGCAGCGAGTCTCTAACCTTCATCCCGGCCAGAGAGAGGACACTGTTGAGTTTATACTGGCCGGACTGGACCGGAGTGGTGTACATGAGCGCATCATTAAACTGCAGACACACAGGACACAATAAGAAAAAAGGAACATTTACAGAGCCACAACAAAAATGTAAACATATTTAAATCAACTCCATTTTAAAAGGAGACAGGAATGTAAAAGCATAACATAAACTTGATTTAGTCGCAGACATTTTTTCTAGTAATCGCTCACCAAGAAGAAGACCCGAGGCTGCATGACTTTCCTGGAGAGCTTCATTAGAGTGCCCTCCTTCAGAAAAACCTGCAAATGTGGACATGTTTGGTTTAAATAGATGCATTTAAAAAAAACACAGACAGTATGTAAAGTCCAGTGGCTGTATAATAATCTTTAATGACTTGATCAAACATACATAATTATAAGTGTTAAATGTGTTTTTCTGCACAAATATTCATCAAAATTAATAAAAAGACATGTTGCGCCAAATGTTTTCGGCTATCTTGATTTCATTTTGGCGTTTCAATTTTGAGGGACTTGCATTGGAGCTCACACTGGTCCGCACCGTGCTGTGTGTGCAAACAAAAAGTTTGAGATTTCTGCAAAAAACTCCTAAAATTTGAATGCTATGTTTCAGTGTCTCGTTGTATTTGTTACATAGACAAAAGGAAAGATATTTAAAATATCAGTAACACTGGTATTTGTCAGGCTTCTAAGATCATTTTTACCTGTGTGAAAATCCTACCACCGTGACAAACCTAACTGGGCTATAAACTTTGTATTTAATTTTAAACGCAACACTTTTGAGACTCACCCTGCCTGGCTGAACGATCTCATGGTGACCGTTGAGACTGTACTGAATCTGCATCAGCTTCTGAAAGTTATCCTGAAAAACAACATCAGAGCGGTGAGGAGAAACACGAGGCTGAAGTCGACAAAACTTAAAGCTTTGTGTGGAATAAGGTCTTACCCCTTGTTTCATAATGTCATTAGCGTGGTTGGCCACTTCTTTCACTATGCTGAGGGCGGCTGCACGGATAGCAAAGATTAAACATTAGTGTTTGACATACGTTTTCTCTGTGTACAGCACAAATGATCACCCTGGTAGACACTAACAATGAGTATCGTCTAACCTTGTGTGTCTTTATAATCCTCAGAGTCCTCTGGAAGGTTCTTCAGATAATCTGGAAAAGATAGTTACATTTATTTTGAGCAAAAAAAAAGAAAAAAGAAAAGGTGGATATTGGGCACGTCGAGCCCCAACTGGGCAAAAGATGCAGGACAAAAAACAGCAACAAAAAGGAAAAGTAAAGTCTGTTTGCCCACGGAAATATGCAAGATCCCAGAAGTTTTTATTAAAGACGACGTTTCGAACAGTAACCCTATCAATTTACTACGTACAGAGAACACATCATGTGCTAAAGAAAAGACTGTTGCCCATAATCAACATGTAATACACTTTTTAAATGTTTTTTTAAATGTGTGCATTGTGCAGAATATGCACGGGTAGAAACACATCAACAGTCTTGGCACCAGGGGGAGACATAAAGACAAGTCTTATGAAATGTAATTCCCTTTATTCCTTCCTTGATGATATGAGAATGGCTTTATGTCACATTCCCAATTTCCAGTGTGTAGTCAGTGTCTCCTTTTTCTTTAAAATGATTTAGAATACTTGAAATCTGTTCTGCAGCATTTGTCTCTCATGTCAAATTGGTCCTTCTCAGGTTTATATTCCCGTTACTGTCCACAGGGTGTCAGTATCGTACCAAAACAAAGACTTTCAGTCCCAAGTTTCATTCACGTGCTGTCAATAAAGGAGCGCCATGATTCAATAAACCTTTGACCCTCAGCGTGCAGAGGATTGTAGAGCAGAGCAGAACGTGGAGTGAATGTGTGTCTGGGTGCTTGTACCTGTGAGCAGCAGCTGGTACTGGGGGATCCTCTGCACTGGTTTCAGCAGGTAGTGTTTCAGAGCCAGGCTGGCACATCTTGGACTCATCTGAGACAAAAACAAAAACACAAACTCTGAAGTTTCCAATTAACTGCGTGAGACACGTGTCGTGTTTTCATGGCCGCTACTGATAGCAAGTCTTTGTTGAAGCTGCAGAAATCTGAACCACAAGTCTGTAGTTATTGTGAAGGTGTAAATGCATCTGAAACAGTATTTTTCACATAAAATAACAAACAATCCCCATTCAAATCCTGCTTGAAAACACTGCTGATGTCATTTAATCTACCAAGTGATTAGTTATTTGAAAGAAAATGACAAAAAAATTATAATTCAAGCCCGATAAAGGTTAATTTATATACCCGAAAAAAATAATAATTAGCTTATAACAGCATTATAAATTAAAATTGAATGAGAAGAAAAAACCTATATCGTTCAATTGTGAAACTTATTGTTTACTGGAGCCCTGATTAACAAATAATGCAAAACAACAACAAGAAAAATAATGATATTCCAACTTTCACTGTAAGAAAAAACACAAAACACAAAATACTCAGGAAAAACAAACTTCGTATTTCCAACTTTACCTCAAACTCTTTGACAACAGCAGCAAACGCGGTGTTTTTCCTGCACTGTTCGTCTAACAGAGCCACGTTGTTGTCAAACTGTCGGATGTAGGTGGAGTACATCTTCAGGTAAGGACCCTTCTGGACGAAGATGTCAGACAGTCTCTGGTGATCGCTCCTGTAACCAGACATAAACAGATCAAGAGATTAACATATAATCAGCATAAGAGAGTAGATGAAATGATAAATGTAAGATAGAACTCCAGTTGGTGATCAATGAAAGAAAAAAGTGTTATTTGTTAAATGTAAAATACTGACTTAGTATTAAAGCTTCTACTTACTGACATAAAATTGCCATATTTTTGTTGTTTTGGACATCATTTCAAGTGTTTATGAAAACATTTTAGTCACATACTCAATTGCTAAGATGTAGGGATTCAGATCTGAGAGGCTGTAAACAAACCTCCAGTTAAACAAAAAGAAGGTAAAACAATTGTTTCGAAGAAAGTGAAAGTACCCGAACTGTCCATTAAAATAGTTAAGAAAATTAAGTTTTTTTTCACATCCAAGCTTTTTTCATGAAAATTAAGTTTTTTTTAAAAATAAAATAAAATAAAATAATAAAAAATAAATGTTTCCATGAAAATGACGTTTTTTTCACATCCAAGCTTTTTTCATGAAAATTAAGTTGTTTTTTTTACTTAAAGCTTTTTCTGTGAAAATTAAGTATTTTGACATCCAAAATTTTTTGATGAAACATTTTTGTATTTTTTCACATTCAAGCTTTTTTCAAGAAAATTAAGTTTTTTTTAAAATAATTTTTCCCTATGAAAATTAAGGTTTTTTTCACATCCAAGCTTTTTTCATGAAAATTAATTTTTTTTTCACATCCAAGCAAACGGCCCCCAAAACACATGAACGCCCCCCTTTCAAGAACAGTAAATACGTCCATAAATACGCTCAGAATCATAGAACATATAACTCCAGAACGTGCCTGAGAAAGTTTTTAAGTAATCCAGTGATAGTTGTCTGTACATCTCTGGGTACACTGCAAATAGGAACTGCTAATACCAAACGTGGCACACTTTTAATGGTGCTAGTTTGTCAAAAGGTTAACAAATGCAGGCTAAAAAACACAGGGCTCAAGTTGTAGCCCACATCATAACTCACTGAATCCGTAGCAACATCCCCCAGAGCATCATGGGAGCTGTATTTCTAAAAATGTGTGTGTGTGTATGTGTGTTAGTTGTGTGTTTACCAGTGTGCCACTCTCTCCTCCAGCTCCCTCAGCAGGTCTCTGTTGAGCTGGTAGAGTTGAGGCAGGTAATACAGGATCTGGCTGAGGATACGCTCGTCCACCACCGGTTTCCCATTTTGACGCGTTGCCTTGGCGACAGCATCCCGAAAATCCTGTAGAAACGCAGAGGGGGAATGCTATCATTATATCTCTCACACACACACACACACACACACACACACACACACACACACACACACCTGTACAGGGTGGGGTGACACATGAAAACATACTGTATTGCAGCTGAACAGGAACACCTGGTTATCACCTCATAAACTGCCCCCTCCTCCACCCTCCTCCACCCTCACTCACACACTCACACACCTAACTCAGCAGTCTTGACTTTGTCCAGTGTGCCAACACACACATCCACCTGGAAGGAAGCAGGGAGGCTGTGCGGGATCCTTATGTCCTGGTTAATATGTGCTCTCCCTCTCTCACAGACACACACACACACATATATATCCCCCACATGAATTTACTGCAACATTAACTTTCAGGTGACAGAGTTCATTCACCAGTAAAAAAAAAAAAAACCTCTGATGAAGACCGATTTAGATTCAATTTGATGTCATGTAATTGTTTGTGCATCTCTAGTTCCCTTCATTTGTGCAGAAACAGATAAACAACTAACCCAAAATAATACAAAAAGGCTTACCAAAGAAACCAACAACAACCTGAGCATATTAAAATACATCACAATGTATTCATTATTATGCACTATTATCACAGCTTGTACAACAACCACTTGTGTACTTATAATATGTTTGTCTTGTATATGGACCCAAGTTAACGCTCTGACACAAAGATCTGACAAACAGGGAAAAAGACTTTCAGGTAAACTGACAAACCGCTGTCTTAATATCCACAAAACACATATGAATGTTGGCTACAAATAAACCAACTTCCAAAAAGGGACCCAAAGAAACGTAAACACATCGGCTGGACGACTTGCCACAAGTATGCACACGTATAGTCACCAACCCACGCACCCACGCACCCACCTGCACATACAACACACACACTGGATTATCTAAGGTATGTGCATGTGTGTGTGTGTGTGTGCATGTCTGGAGGTCGTCTCTGTGGCCTGAGGAAGCAGCTGCTGGGCGGCCAGGCCGTCAGCGGAGAGAGAAGAATTCGATCTGACCTCTTTTCTTGGACAGAGCGCCGAGCCTCGCTCTCCCCCGTCTGCCACAGGGCGACTTTTTTTTTACTAATCCTGCGGTGGGCTTCACTAAAGCCCCATCTGAGGCGGCCGGACAGGTGGACCCTCGACCCCTTCTCACCTGGGATCTCCCTCAGGACAGACCGACTACAGAGTCTGTCTTTGGCTTGAACAAACATATCTAAAAGGCAGAGCTTCCCTGTCAAATGTTACAACTAACAAACTTAAAAAGACATAAACAGTGCTCTAATATATTGATAGCATTACCCGCTAAATTTACAAATATTGACATTGCTCATGTCAGTGTGTACAGTTTTCTTTTTTTACTCACTTCCCCTAAAAAAAACAACCTTACAACAAACAGTCATCCAGTCACATGGTTCCTGTTAGGCTTCATTCAAAACAGAGAAGCCTGCAACATGGGGAGCGACAATGCAGCATTTCAGCATATTCCTTTGAAACTACATTTTTCAGCAGAGCATATATTGCAGACTCAAGGAACCCTAACAACCACAAGTCTGTTTTAAATGTATAATCAATCGACTTTTGTATACATCACCCAGCTTTACCTGGACATACTAAACAATAAAATCCACAAAATATATATTTTCAGTGCGGTAAAAGTCCCTTTTTAAATACTTTTTAGTAATGGCTAACCATTTTCATATTTGATCATATTGCCAACAGATTAACAAAGAGATTTAATATTTTAAATATATTTTGCACTTTTGATACATTACACATGGGGAAATGTATTAATATGTTTTACTTTCTACTACTAAAGAATGAATGTCTCTTTAAAATACTCAGGGATATCCTTCATGAAATCTTTGTAATGGAAAGAATCACCTTCTCCACAAGGCTTTAGGAAATTAAATATGAGGAAAATGGAACATAGATATTTCCCCAAAACCCCCATCTTTGGTTTACATTATTAATTTTTTTATCTCAATGAAAAACACCCCATGTTTCATTTTTGTCAACAAAATAAACCGCCTGTATATGTGTGCCAATAAGATGTAGCCCTATGTTATTTAAAAGTATTGTTTTGCCTATTTAACCCCACTTATTCAACATGAAACGATCAATAAAAATAAACATTTTGGCAAGTAGACTCACAAGACAAACTACACAGCTGACTTTAGTAGAGCTAAACCAAACCTTAACTAAAGACTCATGCTGTCTTTTCTCGCACAAAAACACACACACACCACCCACTCTCGCCTGACAGTGTTTCCCTTCAATGGGACTGATCAAAGCCCGCCTCCCTACTTGTGGCCGTGCATTTACCTGCCCACTGCCGCCCACAGGAAACCAAAACCCTCCATTTTACAGCAACTTAGAAAGCCTCAGCAGCAAAATAACTGCATTATTCAACTCTGTACTGCCACTTGAGCAAAGACAACACCAGCCAAGACCTCATTAATTCATGTCCATCCTTCGGAAAAAGCTTTGAACACCATTCAAAAACAGTCACAGTGTCGGTGCGGGTAACAAAAAAATACAGAACGATTTATTATGTTGGGCACTCTTCTACCCTCGAGAACAACTGTTCCTTTAATGCAACTCTTGAATAAATAAGACACTTACTATGTGAAGAAGCTTCAGGACATCCACAAACCTTAAACAAGAAGAGAAATACATCAGTTAGACAACCATCAAACACAGAATATTGTCATATTATGTGTTCCCGGTTCAGTATAAAACCACTCACACTTTCTCGGAGCTCATAATCTCCTGGGCGATGTGCACCACCTTCTTCCTCTTCATCTCATCTTCTTGCTGAAAGAGGAGAAACACAAACAGCTCAGCGACGCTACAAAAATGCTAACATCGACTGACTTCACCATAACACATCACTGTACACTCACAGGCTCGCTGCAAATCACCATGATCCTGTTTTGCTCTGTAAAACCATCAGGGTTGAGTTAACAGACTTCCAAAACAACAACTCAATCAGGCCCGAAAGTAGAGCGCCAACCTTTCCCTTCTCCCTCTCCTCTCCCTGTGTCTTTCAGATTGTGTGTGTTGTTGAATGGTAATGGGGCGGTCTTTCAATGACTTAATTTGGACAGTGGCCTTGGCCCCCCCGCCCCCCCCCTGCTCCCCGCTCGACTGAAATGTCCTACTGGTCCTATCGGAGCCTTTATTAGTGATACCCTGGTGGTTTGAGGGCCATCAGACACAGGTGCTGACAGTATCATCGAGAGGGTCACACAGGACGAAGAAAGAAAAAAGAAAAAAAAAAGCTCATTGAGAAAGCTATTCCTGAACCTGTAACCCTTCCCTGTTTGCTCACCATCCCCCCTTTCACCACACACATATACACACACACACACACACACTTATGGAGAGCTGGGAACACACTTGGCAGCAAATGTGCACACAATCTCCAGTGGCTGTGACAGTTTAGTCACAGGCAGTGATATGAGACGTCTATTGTAATCTGTAAATGCTCTGACAATTTTAAATGTGCATGCCCGGAAACATAGTCATTTTTCCATAAAAGCTGCTCTGGTCTTTTTCTTAGGACGTAGTTTCTTCTGTAGTATTTTTCTCGTCGCTGAAGTGTGAATTAAAGCAGCCACATTGAAGCAGTGGTTCCCAACATGGAGTTCAGGAAACCTCAAGGGGCCGCAAGATAAATCTGAGAGGTCCAAACATTTTTGTTGCACAAAATATGTTTTTAAAAACTGTTGTTTTTTTAATTTCTTGCTAACTTTTGCTTTTAAGAGCTAGTTTGAGTGAGTTAGGGTTTAATAAACTATTTAATATCTTCTGGTTTTGGACTGTTGGTCAGACAAAACCAATTTTGAAAAATGCCACCTTGGAACCTATAATGGACAATTTTGCAGTCATTTTATAACCAAAACAAATCTAATCGATTAATCAACAGATTATGCTGCAGCTCTAATACTATTTCTTTTTAAATGACTGGCCAAATATAGGACGTTCAAGGATGTTTAACCAGATGCATGTCAGAATAAGTCAATTTTGCTGGTGGAAACCAGAGGTATGTTGGTATGGAACAAAATATATTTTTATGGTTTTGGTACCGGCCTTAACAAGTATGGAAAAGATCAGGTGCTGGTTTCAGTTTCAGTTTTATACCTAATTAGTTTATCACTTTATAATCATTGCTGTATAATGAGTTCAGAGTGAGGTGATTACCTGTCGGTCTGCCACGTCCAGGTGCTCCTTGCTGGAGGTGGAGCTGTTGTCCTCTTCATCTGAACTGTGGATCTCCTCCTCCTCAGAGTGGACGTCCTGCCCCAGCCAGCCACTGCAGACACCAAACATTCAACACAACAAACAGAGTCAGTGATTAAAGTAGCAGAATTTAGCTTTGCTTTAGAAGAAATGTGTAAATGTGTGAATAAGAGGCAGGGCAGGGCTACAGAGGAAAAACACACCCTGGATAAATACAGATTAAAGTTTTGAGCAAGAGGGAGACTTGATAATAAATTGAGCAGGCTTAATCTTTACTGAAGAGAAGCACATGAGTCAGTACCAGAGCAAAACTCATTCAGAGGTCAGCATATTGATATCACTGTGACAACATCTATAACAAATAAATTCAATATTTCCTTTTTTAGAGGGTTAAAGAAAATACCAACACTGGTTGAGTAAAATCGAGTAAAATAATTATTGTTATTAGAGCTGAAAAAAATGACAATTAATCAATTAGTCAACGGACAGAAAAATAATCATTCAATACATTTTTCATCAAAAACAGCGAGTTGTGATAGTGAATAAGAAGTTATGATGTGAATTATTTTTCCTGTTTTTTGACATCTCATAGAATAAATGATAAATCAAAAAATAACATGCAGTTATTTCGATAAAAAAAAAAAAAGAAAAAAAATGGTTAGTTGCCCTAATTATTATGCAATGACTTTCTTATTCAGGTCAATACGATGATATCATTTTACAAAATGTTGTTGTCCACGTTACTGATTTCAACCAAGTAAAATATCATGATATATATTGATATTATTTTATTGTAATGTTTCAGCCATACTGCCCAGTCCTAATTATTATTATTATGTTTTAGGTAGGCTTATATCCATAATATTTTTTATAATATTCTTTATAAACTCACAAGAGACAACATGCTGGTTCTGCTCTACCCCAAAGTGTTGTCTGCCAGGTTAGTACAAGCAGCAACCTGCGTTTGTGTGTCACTAATGTTTTGATCTTTTCTATACAATTAAGCGGTCTGATTTCAAAATGTGATGAAATGAGGGAGAATTAATGTGTTTTGACTCCTCCGCTCTGTCCTGCTTAAGGTTGCAAAGGGTCTGAAAATTTCCCAGGGAAGTTCAGCTCGGGAATTTTTGCACAATTTCAATACAAAATTCTGAGCCGAAAGAATACATGCTTTCACGTACGTTTTGATTACATTACTGGAGTAAATATGTTTGATACTTTTAATGATATTTCAGTTAACTTAGCCTAAAGCAACGTTAGCTGGGATGTAGCTTAATGGAGCATGCTAACTCTAGATGTTGTATCTTGGAAAAAAGTGTGATGGCTCAGAATAAATTTGAGATGGGAAAGACTGTGGGACTCTAACAACTCTCACATTTCCTTTTACTCTCATCAGCAATAGTCCACTCTCTCCACTTCCTTGTTTTTCTTTATGTGTCTCCCTACAGTTTCTTATACCTTACTCGTAATACACACTCAGTCCCCCCCCCAACTTCTTTCTCCCTTATGATTTCTCTATAGTGGAGCATTCCAACACACTGGATCAGGCACAGAGCGCCACTTGTTTACAGCCTGAGGCTACTTACATAAACTTAACAGGCTCAGATGCCTGGGAAGAAAATACAGATTTGCTCGCTCCCTCTTTCTGCTCTGCAACACAGAAACATCCTTCCAACATGGCCGTGATTTATGGTAGGGACGGTGGGGACGTGTCCTTACCACCTAAAATTGGCGTTATGCGTTTTAAATAGAACATAGTTTCCATCGGCTCGACAAAGGGTTAAATCCCTCCAATGAGAAATAAAGTTCCTATTGGTGTTTGTTCGCTTTGGTCCTTAACATGCAGCGACGGGAGAGCTGGAGTGAAATTTGGATGTAAACGCAGTGCTTACAAACAAAAATAGTTACGTAGCATCCATAGCCTACTTAGCTAACATTAACAGATAACGTCATTAGCTGTAGGGTGATTTGTGCAATCAATGTTACTTATGACTTGGGTAACAGCTGTTCTTGTTCTACTGATTGTCCAAATCTCTGTGTGGCTACAGCCTAGGGTTACTCTAGTTAACATTACAATTTATTATTTTCTGATGACTGATTGAATCTCCTGCAATATTTCGTCTTAATTAGAATTTATGTCCGCTCCACTTTCCAAATCAAACCTACACCCTTGCCTGCTAACCACCGCATAGCAGACAGAAGTAAGGATCAGGGCACGTCTTTATTGTTTTAACGGCTTCCTCATCGTCACCTAACGTGGACTTGACTTCAGCACTTGTTGCACCACTGAGAGAGGAAACAGGAATCATGCCATCTATCATGGGAACAGAACGGCTCCTCATCAACAGTCTGAACAGGCCTAAAATCAAGAACAGAGTGGCTCAATGGGATCTTAATAGCATCAATGTGACTCGGCAAATTGCTCGGGGTGTCCCTTTACTGTTTAATTAACACGTCTAACACACTGATTCTGACATCATTTACCGAGCAAAACGACAAAGATTCTCCAGTCTTAGTCTCCTAAAGCTGGACTAATCAATCATTTTTTTATATTATAAGTTGCAGTTCAATTTAAAACCACCTCTGATGTTTTACCTTCCATAGATGTAATTCTTTTTCCTAGTAGTCTGAATGAAAAAAATCTTAATAAGCAATTCATTAATACATTTGATGAAACAGCAAGTGAGAAACATTTTCATTGCTGGAGGGGGTTTTGTAGGAATAAATGTTTTTGTTGATTTTCCAAAGATAAATCATGTGCAAATTCTTTAATATGATATTGTAATTTATGTATTTATATATGTTCTGTTGAATCTCCTTTAGAGTGTGACCCTATCTTTATCTTCAACTTAAATATGTTATATTTTCTTTAAATATTATACTTTTCTTTCTATTAATAGCTATCTGCAAACTGCTGCTTTTCAACAGGTGTGATGTAAAAAGATAATTTACTTGTTCATTTACCGGAATGAGAAAAAAAACTCACTTCAGAGACACAGAGGAGAAAAATGGAGTGATGAGGTTAGGAAGAGGCTAAACACAGTGCGAGGGCGTGCAGGCTGAGGAGGAGGAGGCTGGTGGTTGCTGGAGGTTTATTTTCCCTGTTCTAGAGAGCTGTGTGACGTTTCTGCGATTCTCAGACATTTCCTGCCCTGGCAACTGAAAATAACCCACAGGAAAACAGGCCGACCTGCTGCACATCAATGCTCTATTCAAATTCAATGCCACTGGCTCAAAGGCTTTCACACTGTTGTGAATGCAAACCACTAATGTCACCTGTGCAACCTGTCGCACACAGCGGTTCCCACCCTGAAGCTACGGGGCACCTGAAATCACAGGCTGGCAGCAAGTGTTGCACAGCAGCTCTGGACTTCAGCCTACATCGACTCTAATTCACACAAACACAAGCCGCCATTGTTCAGAGGAAAGAAAAGTATTTTTCTTGAACTCTGCTGGTAAATTTGCTGTTAAAAGGCATGTTTTCAGTCTTTTCTATTATTATAATAAGGGATTTAGGTTAACCTATTAGTTGGTAGATAAAATATACAAATCAATATTA
The DNA here is from genome assembly GCA_943593645.1 of Bovichtus variegatus. Classification (NCBI taxonomy): domain Eukaryota; kingdom Metazoa; phylum Chordata; class Actinopteri; order Perciformes; family Bovichtidae; genus Bovichtus; species Bovichtus variegatus. Next base: position 5,300,292 of record CALSCE010000077.1, on the reverse strand, counting down.
ACCATTTTAATTATCGATTAATGTTCATTTAGTAGATTCATTTAGGAAGGAAAAATGCCAAAACATCTGCTTATTCCTGCATAATAAATATGACAATTTGCTACTTTTCCTTGTTTCATGTCACTGTTAATTGACTATTTTTGGAAAGAAATTTCATAGACTTAGACCCGTCATGATAATTATGTTAACAACTTCACCTAAATCATTTTTGGTGACCTCGATATTGCACGTTGTTTTTACATGCGTTTGTTTACTTTAGAATGTCTCCAATATTTTACATGAGGGCAGAATAAATAGCAGGGTTTTCCCGACCATTATAAGACTTGGCATTGTGCCGACATTGCAGAGCCAACAACTTTATTTATCGTTTTGGTTGTGTGGTTATATTTTATTGCTTATTATGCTTTATTTATTTAGAATATTTAATATTTTTTTCATATTCCAATTCGAATGTCTGAATATTCTTAAAAGTTAGAAGTTCATTGCTCTTTGAAAGGGTGCAGTTGCATTATTATGCTATTATATTATCATTATATCAGTGGCATAAAATGGTCTTAAAATGACAATATTACAATTATTTCTTGGAAAATGGTCCAACAGGCCTACATAGAATAATAATCAATTTATAAATCATAAAAATACATGAGATGGGGCACCACCCTGGTGGGTTAAGGCAATGTTCCAGATTTGAATCCAGCTTTGCAACCTCTGTAGCATGTAGTTCCACATCTATCTCTTCCCATAATAATGATCCCTCTACTGTAATCTCTCTGATAAAAGCATAAAATATCACAAGAAACAGATATGCATTAGTTGCATCCTTAAACAAGATGTTTACTAACATCTAAATATGCAAAATACCGTACCTCTCGTATTCATGGTTGTGGCACCTGTGATAGGGATCCTGCACTTCATAGATGTCTGAATCTGCTCCATCGGGGTCATGAGGCCAGCCCAGCCTCGCGCTGTGAAACGGCAGGTTCATGTACTCTGGGATCTCCTCATACAGAGGAACGTTCTCATACTCCACTGATTCCTCTCCATTTTCCCCACAAATATCAGCCTCCACAATGCAGCTTTTTGGCCGCTCCAGGCTTTTCTCCACCCGGTTTGACTCCACGCTGGTACAGTCCAAAGACTGCCCTCCCTTGGCCAGCAGCTTTGGCAGCATCTTGACAGACAGCCGGAGCTCAAGCAGCTTCCGGAAAGAGAGGCTCCTCCTATGAGAGTCAGACCGGGTTGCCAGGTCAGCTGCAGAGAAAGACTGCGCCCTCTGCTTGCCCCCCAACGCTGGAGCTCGGCTCTTTGGCGGCACACTGCTCCTGCTGGGTATCTGCCGGCTGAAGAAGGTCACGCAGGGTCGGGTAAAGCGCCAGGCTGTTTTCTCCTGAGGAGGCGCAGGCAGCTCCCTCATCGGGGTGTTAGCATGTGGAGGTGCAGGAGGGCAGAAGGAGGGTGGAGGGGGTGATGCTGGCAGGCTGTGTCTCTGAGGTTTCCTGGGCGGTGCCCTCGGTGACTGCTGATCCTCGGCAGAAAAGGCTTTCCTCGCATTCGCCAGAGGGGGATGACAGCCCAGTTTGATTTGTTTGGGGAGGCTGTGAGTGATCGGGTAGCGCTCAAAGTCGCCATACCCATCCTCTTCATCCTCCTCCACCCGGTGCTCCTCGCTCCCTTTGTTGTGGGTCATTGAGTCAGCGTGTGAGAGCAGGACTAGGGAGTGGGAGGTGTTTTTGTTTAGAGAGGGCAGCATGTGCACAGTTCTTTGAAGGCGAGGCGAGAGGGAAGTCTGTCGAGGAGGAGGAACGGGCGCGTTGGTCTCATCATCTCCCAAACCGGAGTCTTTTTGGAGTAAAAGGTCATCCCATGTGTCCTGTTTGAGCTCCTCACTGTCTGAACTGAGAGACAGACAGGCTAGACTCAGTTTCCCCTCATCCTCTTGCATCTCAAGCTCCTGTTTTTGTTCCTCCGCCACCTGATCCTGGGCACTGCCCTCCACGCCATCCTGCCTCACCAGGGCTGGCTTTTTATGTTTGCGTGGGTGAGGGACCGGGAGAGGCTTACTGGGGGCAGCAGGGACCTGCAGATCAGGGAGTAACCTGGTGGGAGATGCTTTGCTGATAGGCTCACTGTGTTCGACCTGAAAGCATTCTGCAGAAAACTCACGAGGAGACATGCTTGGGGAGATAATGATGCTGCCTGCAACATCCCAGGCTGAATCTGTTAAATCTGTGTTTTGGGATTCAGTCTGTACATCCGCTTTTGAAACATCAGGCTCAGCAACAGCATAATCCTGATGTTTTACAGCCTCTGAAGCTTTCTCAGTCCTCTGTGGCTCTTTGTTAACCAATCCCCTCTCCAGGTGTCTCTGTCTTTGAGGTTTATCCCTTGGCTTTTTGCCAATCCCTCCACCTTCACCCTTCTCTACAGCTAATTCCTCCTCCCGGTTTTCTGCCTTCTCTTGTGGCCTCGTTTCTGTAAATCCTTCTGTAGAAATCCCATTCTGCAACAGCTCTTTGTGAAAATCGCTCCCATTCTCGGTTGTATTTCCATTTTCCAGACACTGCCACTGGGAACAGTCCTGGAGCCCACACGAGCAGGTAGGAATGATGTAATCCGAGTCGCGTTTGTTCGTCTCTGATAAAATCCCATTTCTGGAGTTGAGAAACGAGAGACTATCGCCTAAAGCTTCCTGCTGTTCCTGAGATAGGATAAGGGGTTCACTGGGTTTGGGTTGCGGGGGTGAAACAGGGGAAGCTGTGGATTTGGGAATGCATGGTTTGGGGGCAACAGCCGGCTTTGTCCTCTTGAGAGTAGCAGGGGAAGGTTGGGAGAAGACTGAAGACTGGGAGGAGAGACCTGGTTTGGGGGCGATGGGCGGGGGAGAGGGTTTGGTGGTAGCAGGGATTTTAGGTTTGGGAGCTAATGGAGGCTTCTTCACACCTGCAAGTAAAGAGGTGGGAGTAAATTAAAAAAAAAAAAAGAAGTCTAAAATCATTAACTCACACTTCCTTTTAAATGAATCATGAAAACACCAGCACAGCACATAAAAGCATGCTTCATCTCCATCACCTCCTCGAATAAAAGCAGACAGCTGCAAGCTGTGGTTAGAGCTCGGGTCAAGAAGTCACTCTGAGGGTCAGAGGGGGGGAACTGAGGACTGGAGTATGTGTGAAATAAATTCAGGGATGTAGTAATTATCTGATAAATGCGTACTGAAGGGCTTACATCACAACTTGTGGTAGAAAATACAAAGTAAAACTGGATTATTCAATTTAGATTCACAATTGAATTTGTTCTCTTCTTCCTGTTTGAGAGCTTGGAATGTCTTTACTTCTGCTCTAAATGTAATTGTATAAACTACACCAGCGGCAACCAGTATAAAATATAATATTTTTGCTTTGCCCTCCCATTGGCAACTGTCTGCTTCTAAAAGTGTGGGTTCTTGTATAACAATCATAGGTAAACTTACTCTTTAAGCTCTGTTTGAGTCATGCATTGTTGTCAGAACGGAGTTACACTGAAGTATTTCATGTACTCTCCCCCAACATGGAACTACTAAATATTTACTATAAATAAAACCTACTATTCTAATATTTGAAGTTGGTGAGGCAATCAGAACCTCACTGATAAACTGGTTAAATAAAGTTTAAGTTAAAAAAAACATAGTTTCTACACTAATAAAAAGCTGTGACTTGAGATTGTAGGCGATATTTTCCGCTCTACTGGCTGAAACTCCTGGCTGGCCGACACCACGAGAAGTGGAGTCATCGAGCGGATGTTTCCGAAAAGGCCAACGACCAAAAATCGCTCAGCCCCCGATACATGCTGCTCTGCCTTTGCAGATAGAGCCATGCCCCTAACTCTGTTTAAAAAAAAGCATGAAGTATAAAGGAAAAAAAAATCCAAAGTTGTGGGACAGTAATTAACATTTTTTCTAATCATTGAGTGCCACTTTTCCATTCGGCATAAACTTCCTATTAGAAAATGTCCACTTTAAGAAGTGGTTCACCCAAATGTATATCAAAATTCACCATGGATGGCGGTGAAGAGCAATGAGAATCAATGTAAAACTTTATCCAAATATTACTTGGTCTATTTATATAAGCCGAATTGGACAGTACATGCTAACGATGCCATCAAAGGTAATAATATATGTCTTTGGAGATATAAGCCTTCTAATAAAACCGAAGTTACATTAAATTGACGAATTTTTGAGCGGAGTTTGGCCTTATGTTTTCGTTGTAAAAGGCAACGCCAGGTATCTGGACTAAAACCGCTCATATCGTTGAAAGACAAACAAACAATCATAATAACTCTATCGCACATATCCAATTTCACAGATGGTATCCCTCTTCATCCAGAGAAATGTTAACTGTTTTACACGAGATGTTAACTCTGCAGCTTGTTATCGAGTCCGACTGGTTACATCAACAGCAGGACAGATGTTTTAAGACAAAGGATTTAACCCCCTCCAGCTGTAACAGTAGCCGCAATATCAAACCAAAAGAGACGTTTTTGATTGTGAATTATGATGGCGTTTTAGAAAGCACTGAAATGCCTGTCCTCTTTATATCATTTTGAAAGCTGTTATTAAGAAAAACTGTAATTAGCTGTGGCTGAGAAAAAAATAGAGTGGATGCTGCCGTCCGTTATAACAATAAACGTGCATAGTTTTCCCCCCTTCTGCGAATAACTCAAGAAGTAACGTTATTTGCATTTAGTTTTAGCTAACCACAATATGTGCTTGCACAGCAGGATTTTGCTAAGTTAAGTTAGCTCCCCCACGAAACAAACCTGTGCTCATGACTCCCGACTTGCTCCTTTCTCCATGAGTAAACTTTCAATGGAATTGCGAGAAAAACTCCAGTGTTTCCTCCTTCGACACCATTGTCAGTAAGAAAACCACTTCATGGAGAAAACATGCAGAACCATCGCTGTCGCTCCTTATCTTGCCAGCGGATGCATGGATAAAGTCTTTACGCCTGTTACTTTTTCCATTTTTCCCGAAGTTTTTAGCCACGGTGCTTTTCCCAACAATGTCAAGTAGGACACAACAACATAACCCAGTTCCGTTTATACATTTCAAAATAAATATGTTGTGAAAGAAGATCTGGTGCAGTTGTTGTAATATGACGTAAAGCACAGAAGTAATCATAACATATGTTCAACTGTATATTTTCAGTAAATAAAATGTTTAAAATACTGATGTTTTGTTGTTATTCTGATTCACAACAAATTATTACAAATGTTTAATTGTTATTTTGAAAGGCGTTTCCGGTAATGTTCTGGCTGTTTTCCGCTAACTTTCCCTGCCTGGTTTTCCAAACGGTCGGTCCGCTGCCTCTCGCGCCCACTTGAGGCGCACTGGCACGAGCGCCTGCTCGTTGCTTGCGAGCAAGCGGCCGTTGAAGACGAGCATTATGGGAATTGTAGTTTTATGCAAAGTTTTAGCAACCGGCTAACTACCAACTTCTCCACGGCTGTTCCTGACTACTGTCGCCTACAACTTCAGAATGCAAAACGGGCTGTGTATAGATGGCGGAGAGCAATGACTGAGGAGTTTGATGAAGATGTGGTATTTGAGGTTTGTATTACAGCCGCTGTTTTTTTAAATCGAAACTTACAGATGCTTTGTCATACCTCCCGAGTTCTGAGGTAACACAGACGGTAGGTTCCCAATTTAATAACGGCAGCTAGCTTACACAGATAGCCTAGCAAGCTAGTGGGAATGCTAGCTTCTCATAAGCAGCCGTTTGCCCTGTTGCCATGCATTGACAATCCAAAACAAATCCACATATTTGGCTGGCTGCTTAACTGTGTTTCTGCCAATGAGCTTTGGTGGTCATGAGAGGGAGCTGAGCTGTACCAGTGTGCGCATTGTTGTAGGTGTTTCATCATTAATAGTCCGGGAGTTCGAGGTGGGGTGGGGATGACCAGATCCAATGCGTCTGTTCTGGAGGAAGAAAAAAAAAAAACATTGACACACACACCCGCAGCTACGTCTGGATGGTGATAACATGAGCTGCGACATCGTGTGACAATGCATGTGAGTAGAATTGAATTGTGTGCTATCTCGGGATATAGCATGTTATGATGGGTTAATTACAATGAACTGAGATGCTCCTGTGCAGCTGTGCACCAAAACACAGCAGCAGAGATGCTAGGTTTCCCCAGCAGCTGGAGGAGAACTGGGTCAGACATCTTTGGGACAAATTCTAGTATGGGATGTGTTTCCTCCTCTCTGCTTATTTCATGACTGATTTGATTATGAGCTTTCTTTGTCCAGGGTAAGAAACAGCAACGCCTGTTTTTATCCCTTTATGAATAGATAGGATTGTTACATGATGGTTTGAAAGACAGTCCTGGCATCTGTTTTATCTGTTTCTGTGAGTGACTTAGGTTTTACAGCATTCCTCCCAGAGCAGAAAAAGTCAGCTGCGTAAAGGAGAGATGGTGCTGTGGGTGGTGCCTCAACTTCATCTGATGAATCCTGAGGGAAAGTAGACTGGCTTGACGAATCAGTTCCCTTGCTTATCGGTGTCAAGACGCCATTGGATTTACACTGGTGTAAAAAACTAGGACAGAATCAGCTCAACCCGCATCAGCCTGATGACCTAATCACCAATTTTATTTTTCCTTACTCTGCTATCTGGCACTATTTTATGTCCCCCCCACCCTCTCTCATCGATCATTCCTCAACTACTTCTCAATCTGTCTCTCTTTCTCTTTGCAGAACTCACCTCTTTTCCAGTACCTGCATGATTTAGGTCACACAGACTTTGAGGCATGTCCAACGGCAACACAGGAGGACGAATATGGCGGACAAGAGGGAGACCTCACCTCTCCCGACGAAGATCCACGTAAAACTCCAGTGAGTTCCTCCCATCCTCGACACAAACATCACGCATACCTCTCCTCTCTAACACTTTCCTCTCTTAAATAAAGTAATTAACGAGATAAAAAAACACATTTAACTTTATTGTCCTCAAGGAGAAATGTGCCTTGCAGAGCCATGTGAAACACAGAAAGCACATGGACTTGAACATAAAACATAATGAAATGCATAAATGAGTTTACATAAAACAATGTACATCAGTGCTAGTATACATAAACATGTGGCCTGTATTACTGGTTTAACCCTGGGCTTAACCGGATATATCGCCATGGTAACTTATGTTGCCCACAGGCTGAACACCTAACATGTTCTGTAGCGACTTATGTTCGAGATAACAAAGAAATGCATAGAAAAGCACCACCTACTGACCAATCAAAGCTCGGCGCAGGGATTGGGAGAGGTCCTTAGTTGGGCAAGTATGTGTAGAGACTGGCAGTATTTATACATATAACAATTTTATTATTCTTTCAGCTGCAACCCAAGTGGTGTGAAACAGACTTGGGAGCAAATATAAAATAAATACAAAAACATAATTCAAAGTGGTAAGTAGGCTTACTTTCATAGAGAAACATTATACATGCATTATATGAGGTCAACAAGTATTCTGGGAAATGTGATAGGCATTTTCTTATTCTTTTCTGACTTTTTATAGACCAAACAATTGAGAAAATAATTCCCATCCCCATTCAAACAATGTCCCTGACCCGGGGCACTGTGTGTCTGTCACTGTGTGTCTGTCACTGTTTTGATTTGTGCAGTCAGACAGAAAGTAATTAATTTGACTATTGACTCCGAACAGTGACACATATTGGCACACAAACACTCACAGACCGCTATGTGCTCTGGTTTATAATATGCTTCGCTTCAATCAGACAGGACATGGCAACAAGGGCTTCATACACAGAGGTGCAGGTATTTTACATTGCATGTTCTTTACTATGTAATCACACACAGCAGATGTTCTGATTCTAGAAGAGATAGTCCAAATGTGATTACTGCAACTCTTGTCTCTCTCTCCCTTTCTCTCTCCCTTTCTCTCTCTCTTTCTCTCTCTCTCTCTCTCTCTCTCTCTCTCTCTCTCTCTCTCTCTCT
>CALSCE010000077.1:5250195-5291905 GCA_943593645.1 Bovichtus variegatus | reverse complement strand
TCTCTCTCTCTCTGAGATGTTATGCTTGCCTCTGTGAGCATCCTCTTACAAATTGTGTTTTGTTGATATTATACATGTTTTAATGGACCTGTGTGCACTTAAGCTCTGCAATCAAATGAACTTGTACTTGTGAACTTTGAATACCAATTGTATTAATCCAACCGTCAATGACTGTAGTTTGAGTCGACCTGTGATTAATTCAGACTAGTAATATGTCCCGGGAAGCTCGGGATCACATGACTTTGCCTCTCTTCATTCTCCCCCAACTCTTACGACGGGAAACAGTTTTGTGTTTGTTTCGTTCAGGAACTTTCCGTACGTGTCATGCTTCCTCTCTGGTACGCTGTTGTTGTCAGGAGTTAAGGAGGATGAGGGATTTGGACGGGACAGGAAAGCTTTTGGGTCGTCCCTGTGTGACCAGTTTCCTGGAGCTCAGATAAAGTCGGAGCCGAGCCAAAGACCTTAACCACGTAGACAGACCACAGTTTGTCTTTCTTTACATAACCAGTAAAAGGTCTTCCTGAACACAGCTTGCATACACCGTTAGTGGTATGTACAATATGTGTGCATGTCCTTCTCCTGATATAGTCATCATTTTGGAGGTCATGTAAATTAATTTGTATGGTAATTCAGTAACATAAAAAGGCAGGATTAGCCCAAAACATATGCAAGTGGGACGGTAATTGGGCTGCAAGTTCAAACCCTCAGACGATTTATAAAAGTATTTAAAAAGAAAAAAAAAAAGTTTTTTAATTCATATTTGAAATACTGCAACCACTTAGTTTTGGACATGCTTGCTTTGAAAAATACTTAGTTAGTACAACCCTACTAATAGGTGGATTTTGTTCGGAGAGAGCCAGGTTAGCTGTTTCCACTCTTTGTGCTAAGCTAGACTTATCCTTGTGCTAGCTTTATACTAAATGGACAGATATGAGAATTGTATCAACCCAACAGCTGTCGGTGCTGAGTGTGTCCATTCCGTCGCGTAGTAGCAATCAGTCGAGTGTCTGGAAGCTGGAGTGTTTTCTGTGTGTGGCAGCAGGAGAATACTGATGAGAAAGAACCGACTGTGGCAGGATATTATACAGTAGTGAGAGAGCAGACATCTGTGAGTTAATCTGTACACGGTTTACATCATCTCTGGTGGTATCGGGCGGGATTAGCCGCTTTGATGCTACAGAGAAGATGGAACAGTGGTTGTGGTCTACTTTGAGGCTGATGACCAGTGCTGTGTGAATGCGCGGTCCTTAAACTCAGTCTCAAATCAATAATCAATACGACTGCGCCCCTTTAGACTAATAACACTTGTGCTTTTCCCCCCAGAAAAGGGGTCAGCTAGCAGGCTGCCCAGTCTGAATCAATAACCCCTGGAGCTCACTACAGGATGTTGTGATGCTGGTTACTACCGGATTCTCAGTTTTTTTAAAAACATTTACCAAACAAAGCATTTTTCAAAATGAGTTCCATTTCTTAACAAAGCTTTTCACAGATGCCACGAAACACTTTAAGCAAATTAGTGAATGTGAGATCCTATTCATGATTAGGCATTACATGGTTTGGTATTTTTTAAGGCTGTTAAGCACTTGCAAGAAAATCGTGCGTGCACTAAAAGAATCTTTCCTTTCCGCCTGTCAACCATTTTGAAAGAATAAAAAGCTTGAGTTTTATTGATGCCGAAAATGTAAACATTTAGTTATAACACCAAATTCAACTAATGGTTATGTGATTTTTGTGCTAAGGCAGAGCTATATAAGACCCGGGAGTGAGTGTTTTTACAAACACACATTGCACTTATTGTTGTTGCCTGAAAGAGATGGTCTCCTGGGATACTCCTTTTGACCAGGAGTGCGTGTGTGTGTTTTTGAGTGCACAAAGTTTTTTTCTTTTTATTGGATGTGTGATTCCTGGAAAATAAATCCAAGCTAGAGGAAGCACACCAAAATGACAAAGACTTGCATGTGAATGATTTAGTATTTTAACGTCAGAATTTAATTATCTCAAATATATATATATATATATATATATATATATATATATATAATCCCTTTGAGATGTATCATCTTGATCCCAAACAAATAAACAACTGACCAATATGAGGAAAAAAACAACCAGCAAACTAAATAACATGACAAAAAAAAGAACAAAAGAAAATAGTTACAACCATTGACTAGACATAATCAGAAGAATAAGGAAAGGTATCAATCTCTAAATAAAGGAGCAGTTTCCTTTTTATTTTTACATTTGTTTCGTTTTATTAAAATAAATTGCTGAAAACATAGGCAATTTATTTGAATAAGATAAAACTAAACATTTTTAAAAGAGCAAAAATGAAAACATAAACATAAAAGCAGTTTTTACAAACTTCCTTAGATACAAAGTGGACCATAAAAAGGATCAGATCAGATAATCTGGAATGAACTGTACGTCACTGATCCACTGGGGCTGTATCTGGGCATAAAATAACGGAAAGCCCTGCATTACTGGATTCTAACCTTTCCCCCGTGTGTTTTGCAGGGCGGACACTTGTGGAGACTGGCTGAAGCGCTGTGGAGATGGAGTCCGATTCACCAGGCAGCTGCATCTCGTAAGATGGGCCAACAGCTGGTACGTAGAATTTAAAACAGAAAGGAATGCTGGCACTAAAAGGCATGTCTTCTTTTCTACCACCTTTTTTTTTCATTTTTTTTTTTCATGTGTTTCTATTTTCTTGTAGGACTGTGTGTTCGGCCAGTACTCGGTGAAGTGCATTCTGGACCAGGACGTGCTGCTGCAGGAGGATGTGGAGCTGATCGAGCTGTTAGACCCGAGTCTGCTCACCCTCAGCTCGTCTGCCTCTGGCTCATCCAGCCGAGCGAGCGCCCTGCCCAGACCGAGCCTCATAGCCAGGCCCTCCCTCTGGTACATTGTTAGGAAACAAACCAGAGAATATAAAGCATTCCAGTGGACCGGCACAAACTGAATGCATGGCCTCTGAAACATTACGAAGAGTAAACATGTAGACTATAATACCTTTTTGAAAGGAAAAAGAAAATATATTGTGCGGTTCCTCTTTGTCTATTCCATGTGTATTAAGATTTTTGTCTTTGACATGTGAGCACTGAATCTAAGCTGAAGTTTTCATCAGTTACCTGCAGAAAAGCAACTTTTGATAAGGCAAGAAGATAAACATTGTAGGTTGGAGATATTTTGGAACAGTATGCTAAAACTAAGAAGGATAATTATAACGATAGACAACATTTTCATTGAATGAAATTTAAAATAGTTGGCAGAATATAGTAGATTTATTTTATATACGTGTTCACTACAGCCGTGGCATTCTAGCAACCCTACGAAGATCACAATACTTATTGGAAATTGTCTGGTACAGGTCTCGCACAACAACAAACAAACAATACAACCAACATAATACCTCAATATACTGGTTTAAAATCACAATTATTTCACAAATAGTCACAAGTCAGCCTTATAATTATACAAAATACCCTTTGTTGAGCAGAATTTATCCAACTTATTTTAGAAGAGTGATTTTTCTTCACTGCGTGTGGAATTCGGGTGAACCATCGACCACCAAACCACTTTCCTGGATTTAATTTCAGTAACCACCCATCGCCCCACTCACTCATGCTATGGTAATCTGTAAAGATGAAAGAAACTGTGAAAAAGTAATAGTGTCTTTGTAAAGTACATTACAAGTGTGACTTGTAAATTAATATAAAAATGTAAAACTGATAAATTGGCCCTTTTTGATCTCCTCCCTCAGGGACATGGCGGGGCTGGTCGGCCTGGCTGCAGTGCTGCTGGGTCTCTGCTCCGTATCTGAGGGCCTGTGGTCGCTGGCTGCAGCCCCGTGGGGCCTGGCTCTGCTGGGCTGGCTGGGGCTGAGGGGGGTCACGCTGTGGAGACGGGGCCGCATGCAGAGAGCCGTCCACACCCGGGCCATGCAGCTCCAGACTCTCGTCCACAATAGTAAGACTCTGACCGGGCTGTCTCGCAAAGCCCTGCGCCTGGTGCAGGAGACGGAGGTCATCTCCAGAGGGTTCACCCTGTAAGTATGCTCGTTTTATGTCTACATATCACCCAATCACATGATGTTCATGTACATTTCCTGTCATGGCTCCAACTGTCACTGCTTGTTTCAAGCATGCTCCGTTAATTCACGCTTTTGTCGGTTAACTTACCTCCTCAGGTAATGTGTCTGTAGGAGTTTAAATATTTATGTTAGCACTTGTTTTTAGAACACTATTTGTTTTGTTAAGCAGTGTCTATAAAAACACACCATAGCACTCAAGTCATTTAAAGGAACAGTCTTCCTTTCTTGCAGAGAGTTTTCATGCCTGTACCGTAAATATGAAACCAGCGGTTAGCTTAGCTTAGCTCAGCATAAAGATAGGAAATGTGGGGAGCTCACCAAAGTCCTACCAGCATGGCCTTTTTCCACTTTTTGTACAAATAATGATATAATATGTTAATTAGTGAACTTGAGAGGTGCTGATGGGTGGATTTTGTTGCATTTGGACAGAGCCTGACTAGCTGTTTGACCCTGTTTCCAGTCTTTCTGCTAAGCTAAGACAACCAACAGCAGCTGTAGTTTCATATTGAGAGTGCTATTAAGCATATTTCCTAAAATAATAATAAACTTTATTTTGAAACACATTTACAAATTGCTTTAAAGAGTCGAGACAAAAAACATACGACCTGAATAATAACCTATTATAGAAACAGGTCAACTAAAAGTGATAAGAGGGATAAAAACCACACAAACAACTGATTTACTGGAGAAAAGCTTTGACATGATTTAAAAGAAGGCACTGTTTTTGCTAATATAAGCGAGTAAAATGTTGAACTATTCCTTTAATGGCATGTCATATTGTCTTGTCCATCACATCTGAGTTTAACACTCCTGTGTAGTGCTCATTGTCTGTGTTGGTTTCGTCTCGTGTGTCGTGTTTCGTGACGTGCTGTTCAGTGTTGTGTGTGCCCCCTGCCTCTTTGGGACGTCTCCACAGTTGTATCACATTTCACTTGTCAAGTTTGCTCGACAGGGTGAGTGCGGCCGGCTCCTTTAGCAGGGCGGGACCGGGGGGGGTGCCACGAGTCCAGCAGCTGATCGGACTGAGGAAGGCTCTGTACCGGGCGCTCCGCACCGCCTTCAGAGCGTCACGTAGAGCTACATGCCACATGCTCAAGGCATATCCTTAATCACGAGAGAAAGACTTGATCGCTCAAATAAGTGTCTTCATGCTGTTTTGGCTTCTTTTGTGGTGGCACTGAGGGTAACTTGGCTGAATTTGGTGTTATTAGCATAAAGCAGATTCATTGTCATGCAGTGTCATTTAACATTTGAAATACCCCTCTATAAAGTTAGATTTCTGTGAGGTAATCTTTTTATGGGACACAAATGGGTGCACACATTGTTTACATGGAAGTGCGATGTGTCCTTAACCCCTCCCAACGTTCCCTCTGAACTCTGAGATCGATAATGTGACCAACTACGTGTCTGCGGTGCCTCTGAAGGAGCTGGGGCTCGGCCTGGGGATTGAGCACCTGGGTGATGAGCAGGCTCAGGAGCTGACGGACGACTACAGCCTGCCTGCCCTGAAGGTAAAGACTGACGGAGCCAGGCGAGCCGTTTCCCCCATTTTTCAGGCTAAATCAGGGTAACCTCAGAGCTGGATTATGAGACAATGGTCCCCTGGGCACAGACGTGCGAAAGGCCCCACCACATTGGAACAAGACACAAATACTTTATTGTTGTTTAGCCTCGTTTTGTGTCACTTTGTAGTGTTTTTGGTCTTTTTGTAGTCGTTTTTTGTCTGTGAGGGATATTTTGTAAGTGAAGCCCTAATACTTCTGACCCTGGACCTGCGCCCTGTAGGCCCATTCAGTAATCCATTCATGGCATCGGCTTACAGACATGGGAGCGGAAATTATCTTCTCATCTAACTCTCGACAAAAAAGGAAAGAAGCTTAATCTTAATCTACTTCATCCACTTCTCTGCTGTATGTCCTGTACGATCAGTATCTACAGTTTTTGTCACACAGCCTATCGAGTGTATTCATGAACTTCATTTTGCCTCTTGAAGTAAAAGGACTGAAACGAGCAACAATTGACGGCTAAAAAAGCCAAAGAAAGGAGTTGTACTGGTGTTATGATGAAAGGCTTATCTGCATAAATGTTTGTTGCTTTGTCCTCCTGTAGATGCTGTTCCAGCTGTGGGTGGGACAAAGCTCTGAATGTTTCCGTCGACTGGCTCTTCTCCTGTCGCCCCAAAGAATAGAGGAGCCAGAAGAGGTCGGACCCGATGGGGACGCCTCCCCTCCTCCTCCCCCGCTGCACCGCTCCATCATAGCAGTGACCGAGCCTCTCCATCACGCTCTGGCGAGCTGCCTCTGCGAAGTGCAGCGCAGCTACGACTTCCACCGACACTTTGAGACGCAGCTGAGGACGCCGACAGGCTCGGACAAGACCGGGAGAGTCAGGGAGAAATGCCGAGAGCTCAACACCCTGCACACCTCCATCCGAAGCCTGCAGCTGCACCTCAAGGCCCTGCTCAGCGAGTGAGACACACACACACACACACACACACACACACACACACACACACACACACACACACACACACATGCATACATACATACATACATACATAGGAGATGAGACTTTAAGGATCAGTGTGGAGAAAGCAAAGCAGTAATAAGAAACGAGAGTAAAGAAAGTGGGGTTGCAGAGATGTACTAAGATGTACTACTAGATTACACAATTTCCACTGTGTGCTAAGTAGTGCTGCGATAAATGCCCCGGCATCAAAGTTTACTGTTATAGCCACACATTAAAGCCATAAGAAGAAAGGGTAGTGGACATTTAAAGATCAGCAGGTTTTCACGTTTTAGTTTTGAAATGACGACTTACATTTTAACTGGATTTCATTGTTTGTGAAACTAATAAACATTAAGACAGAACTCAACTCAACTCAAAGCAGCTAAGTCTGGCTTTAGTTTTGCTCTCTCTGTTTCATGTGGCAACGTAACATAATGTAGTGATGTCTCGCGACAGTCACCTGCTTTCAGTCTGTACCGTCAACACTTCTGTTTTTGATATCGTCAGGATGATCATCCTGGAGGACGACCTGGAGAAACTGATGGTGTCCAAAGAGCCGACGGAGTTGACATTCGAGGGCTACCAGGACCTCAGTGACCGTCTGCACCAGCTGCAGCCTCACATGCAGGCCAGCACCGGCTGCTGGGAGGACACCATCTGCCAGGTGGAGCGCATGCTGAGACGGGTCAACGCCTGTCCAGGTGAGCCGGGTCCAACACTCTCATGGCTGTCGGTTAAATACGAAGCCATGCAGAACAATGACACGTCCTTAAGCAGTATATTAGTTTCTATATTTACACAGGGCCTGTAGTTAGTGCAGACTACCTCCTTCCTTTACCACGACTCAAGACTTGACACTCGCGGAGGAAGTAGTTCCTAAAAAAATGTAGCACAAGAAACCGACCAACCAGAGCAGGGCAGGCAGCACAGAGACCAAGCTACAGTACAACGTTGTTGAGCTCATCTGTTTTCTGTTGCAATAACATCAGTCCACACCATCTCTGTAGGTAATGCTGAGGGTCTGCAGTGTGGTCCCCCTGTACCTGAGATTCCTGCTGCTCCTCCGTCCTACCCGTTGATCCTGGACAGAGACCCTGTCCCAGAAGAGCTGGTGAGACGAAATGTCCTCCTTCCATCTTGCATTGTGTGCCTCTGTTTACACCTAATTTACACCAAGATTCCATCTCCACTAACCAGATTTATGGCCTTTGAAACTGACATTAAACAACTTGTCTCAGTCATCTTCCTTCCTGATCGGTTTTCCTGTTGTCAACCTCCTGTTTCATTTGACCAGGAGTGGGAAGCCTACGTGTCCGACTCAGACTCTGACGGTGAATGCAGAGGGTCTTGGTCCGACATCTTGTCACCGGAGGAACGGGAGCGGCAGCGGCGGGAGAGGGAGGAGTCCCGTCGCGTCCTGTCGGAGCTCAAAGCTGTGCTGGGCTTCCGTGCGTCGGAGGGGGAGAGGATGAAGAGGAAGCAGCTGCTCTTCAACGACCAAGGTCTGCACTGACCCATGTCACCTCTCTGCTGTGATTATTTAAAGATGAGGACATGCGAGTTTGGCTGCTGGTGATTTTGCTGGTATCCTTTTTATTGCGATTTATTCCGAAAACTAAACACACAAAAACACATTGGATGCAAAAGTGAAATCAAAGCAACTTTACAAAAAAAGAAAGTTTGACAGGTGCAGTCCAGTCTTTCAGAAAGGGTTTTCTCAGTTGGACTTTTCCCATTAACAAAGCTAATTGTGTATGAGAGGGAAGTGATAAAGTGTCTAACAAAGAAAATCTGAAAATACCTCTAAAATATTAGAACAAAATAAAGCATTGGCTACGCCCAAGATAAATATATCAGGTTTCCTTCCTTGATTTTGCACAAAAAGTATTTCCATGTTATTACCAGACTTTTATTACTAGAAAAATCTTTAGACTTGCAACTAATGATTATTTTTTCTTTATTATTTAATCTGCAGATTAATTTCTCGATTAATCATTCTGTCTCCACGATGTCATAAATGATTGAAACATGCCCTGAAGTTAAAACTGGAAATCAATGGATCAGTTCAGCCCTAAATGATAGATTTCTTCTTCTTTCTTGCAGCTGCTGTGACGCCTTCGGCTCGCAGTGAGAGTTCAGATCCCGCCACAAAGCCGTCAGACGCTCCGACTTCTCTGGGATCTGTAGAAAGTAGCGATGAAGAAGAAGAAGGAAACCACTTTTCAGAGTGCTCTGCAGGAAACGAAGGGGAGGAAAGAGAGGAAGGGGAAGGAAAAGACGGCAGGGTGACGCCTGACCCCTCCGCAGAGCCGATGACGGAGTTCAGCTGTGGTTTGGAGAAGGAAGGGGATTTGGGAGGACCTTCGGTGTGCGTAAGAGGAGGAGGAGGAGCGTCCGAGCTGCACCAATACGACGGCGTCCTGGAGGAAGGGGAGGGTCAGAACGGACTGGACTGCTTCCTGAACCCTAAAGTCCCCGCTGTCTCTGTGATGGACAGACTGACGGAGATCCACGGCTCCGAGGCTCTCAGCTTCAGCTCCGCCCTCGCCGCTCAGGTGGCGGCACGCTCGCAGTCGCTCATCACCATGGAAGAGCAGACGTTCGGAGACGATGATGATGAGGAGGATGACGACGAAGAGGAGAACGACAGACGAACCCCTGAGAAGGACTTGAATTAAAACCCCCGCTGCTTTAACTAAGCACTGAGCAGAGACTGTATTTATGTCTGATTGTCTTTTATCGATGGGTCTGTGTTATCTACTGTTTCTGGTGTGAAGGCATATAAAATTTACCATCATCCGTCCATTTTACTGTACATTACCCACAATTCTTACTGCTCTTTCGCTGTTAAAACTCAGGTACCAGAACCACTAATACAAAATATGACCTTACAGTGTTGAGGTGAGAAGACCAGAATGTTAAGAGGCGACTTGGTGACATCTTCAGTAGGTGTGGAAACAAAGATTGTAGGAAATGGGTGATATGCTCCATACATAAAAAGAGGTGTGATGGAGTTCGTCGAGAGGAAAATGGTTTTAATTGCAGTTTTCGAAACACTCCACTCTGAGTTAGTCAGGAAGTTTTGTGCCGGAGGAGTTCAAAGTTTGACAGCAATATCCTGAGACTCAGTGGTACGTCTCTTTGTTCCGACAGAACGCAAAGTTAGATAAAATATTTTGAGCGACTAAATTCAAGCTTATCTCGGGGCTTTATGAAACATACAGAGATCAGAGGCGACCATGTATTCACAATCCTATTTGAAATACAACACTATTGTATTTAATAACTATTCATGAAGACTGAAACAGTCCCATTTTTCAGCGTCTGTGTTTACAGGGGCAAACTCGGCAGAAAGATCAGGAAGATTTGTTTGCGACTCGACACTTAACGGACTGAACTGTGAGCTGCTGTGAGGTTTAAAATCAAATGCCTGCACGGGTATAGTAATAAAAAATCGAGGTTGATTTTCTCTCATGTGAGGGCAATCTATAACTTTATGTTTCATATGATGTATGTTGCCATAAGAGTCTGACAGCCCTGGTGTATACCCCCCCCCCTTCCCTCCTCCACCTTCCCAGTCTTCCTTGTCACCATGTCTGCCTTGTCCTGACCCCTCCTTCACCCTCTCTCTGGGTGAGGTCTACCCCCTCCTGCATTTTCAACGTGAAATAAAATACCGTTCTGAAAGTGTTCGATGTATCCTCAAGTCTTTTCTGACGCTCATGTTTCACAGGCTCTCACGGTTTGTGGTAGAGAAACTGGTTTGGTGAGTTACTTGATATGTTTTTGTGGGATTTTACATTTGTCTCACCCACAACAGCTGCTGCGCCACTTTAAAGCCTTTCCGGCCTTTGAGGACTTACCCACTGACCTGATGTAGTGGACTAAAGACTTAACATATAAGTGCATATAAGTGCCTCTGTCTTGGGATTTATTACACTTAAGAAGGGAAACACTATATTTCAGTAACTCTACCTCTGACATTTAAGTTTGGCATTAAACACATCAGACTCCCACTATAGCCGTCCATACTGAAAATGTCTTCTGTGCAAATGTGCATCAACTGGCAGAAATACTTCTAAATATAAAGCACCACACAATGCTATTGGTGACTATTTTATTAGATTGTTAACTGTTATGGGTTTGCCACCTAGTGGTCAATTGTGTGACTTACAGATGTTTGTGAAAATAATGCAGGATTTTTGCTGCAGATATTCGTGTGTAAAAATGAGCTCTGTATAAAAAATGATATATAATGTTTTACACTGTTTTAGTATTTAAAGTTTTACTTATTTTGCTCTCAGATCACATCTTTAATTTATTTTTTTTAACCCTTGTAAATGTTTCACTTACATGATATTTACGTGATTTTGATGATATTGTTTTATAAGTGTATTTATAATCTTCACAGGGTCACTCATTAGGGTCACTCCCCAGTGCACGAGCTCCCCTTCAGCTGATTCGGCATGTTTTTACTTTCTGCTGCCTTCACGTGCTCACATCAAGCTCCGATTTCTGGAGAGCCATGTTTAAAAGTCTAATTATGAAGTAGAATTAAAACATATATTAATCACACAACTGTAATACAAAATTGACGATATAAAAAGTTTTTTGTACAATAAACAACACTTTGTTCATTAGAGCAGAATGAAAAAGACGACACAAACTTTAACACAATCTTTTTCTCATGTATTTTTGCATAATGACACACATATGAAATGTGTGCACAACAATTAATTGTTTTTTTTGATGCAAGTTTGCAGTCGAAATTGTAATTTATTTATTTATTTCTTTTGTATACTGATACTGATAGTAGTACTAATACTACCAATACAAATAGGAAGATGAAGAAATTGTCACCGAGTGTCCCTGAAGGCAGCTTCACACACAGCACTCCCACAGTCCCTCGCGCTTCCTTTTCCAGCAGCGCCTGTGATCATGGCGGACGTGGTGGCGGAGCAGGTAGCGGAGCAGAAACCAGTCCCGGACCGGGAGCTGAACGGGGTGGCGGAGGACAGAGAGGAGGCCGAGCCCGTGGGGGAGGCAGCGAAAAAGAAAAAGAAGAAGAAGAAGAAGAACAAGTCCGCAACGACAGGTGAGGCTGTCTCGAGCAGTTTGTTGCTAACAGGCTAGCAGAGCTAATGTTACTTATTAGCAAGTAGTAGAGCAAAGGTAGCGGCAGTTAGACGTGACTAACTCGGAAGTGACGGGAAAGGGCCTTCAAAATAAAGGTGGGCAAGTCTTCGCTTGTGGGGAACGTTTTTTTTTTTTTTTTTTTTTTTTTTTTTTTTACTGGGTTGTTTAAAAATGTATTGACCAGAATATAAATTGTAAGGTCCATTAAATTGTTATTAATCCATCAGAAGTAGTGTGGACCTTTTGCGAGGGACATTTCATTGAATTTGTTCAGAATCACTTGAATCATTAATCAAATAAATGTCATACAGACTTAAATGTACTGATTTTTGGGAGTTGTATTTTCCTTTTCTCCAATAAATTTAGAGAAATAAAACAATTATCAATAACTGAGACCAGGGATATTTTTTCTTATGCATGGAACATTATTAAAGTATTTTTAATGACTTCATTTGAAAATCACATTTTCATCTCAAAAACACATGGAAAACACAATGGGTGAGGATTGTCTAGTATTAAAAGATACATAGAAGCAAATAGTTTTACAAAAAATAATAATTTAAGGTAAATACATTTTTTTTTTAAAACGGTAAAGAGCAGATACTTATTTATTTATAACAGTTTACTAATTGTTTGAAGAGGAGATTGTGTCAATGGACTGTTTAATTTCAATAATGAGTATCAAATAGCATTGAATTGCATATTTAGACTCGTTAAAATATTAAATTCATTAAATTAATTTTTGCATAGGGATATAAAATAACCAAATGCATATTAGTTTCTGTGTGGCATTTACAAATAGTTCTGTGGCATTTCTTTCTTATACTTGTTTACATAATTTGGCACCCATATTGACTCATTCAGAAGAATAATTTAATCAATTAATATTAATAATATTAATTAATGATTGTCAGTGTCCCTTTAGCCAGTCATACCTTGCATGTCTTGCATTATATTTTGTAATCATTTCGTGAAGAGCAGTACTAGGTGTGACGTTTATTTTGAACGTCACCCCGGAAGAGGGGTGTTGAAACATGTATGACTTGACTTGATTCTCATTAGCCATGCGGGTTGAGAGCAGTGTGGGTGGTGTGTTGCTGTCAGGCCTTATAAAACACGCCGGGCTTCAGTCACAGCCTGATGCATGAACTGTGACATTTAACACAGCTAATACCAAAAGTCATTTACTGGTTATTTTGAGAGAAAACACAAGGGTTTGCTGATATAACTGCTCCTTTTAGTAACTGTCCTCCTTGCCGACTGCAATGAGCCCCAGCCAAGTTTTCCTGTTTCGTAATTCCTCGTTTGCCAGAGTTGTTATGTAAGAAAAGCTCACTCAATGGATCTTTTAATAAATCACCCACACCAAAACATTATGCCCCTATGATCCCTGTACACTTACGAACCAAACGCCATTAAATTACCTGCAATATAGAGACAATTTACCAAACGTTATAATGTTCATAGCTTACAGAGTAAACCCCAGGACATTTAAAAGAGGTGTATTCGTGATAACAATGCACCCTGTTTATTACATTTATGTAAATGCATTTGTTGTTTAAAATATTACTTACCTGACTACCTAATTGTTGTGGAGAAAGAACAAATAATTGCTCCTACTGGGGCTGCAACGATGAGTGGACTAATAGATTACTGGATCAATCGTTATTAACTATTCTGATCATCAATGAATCGTTAAAGTCAATTTAAAATGGCAAAAAATTCTCACACATCACCTGTGAGAAACTGGGATGGACATTTTTCACTAACTTACTAATTAATTGATGATAATAATATAAATAATCCCTAGTTTTTACCCATTTTAGGAAGTGATTGCCACACTATTTAAGAAAACCTGATGGAGACTGTGTTTGGGCTGAATTGTGGGAAAGCAAGCAGTGTCAACTAATTATATTTAAACTCCCCTTTCTACAGCTGAGTCAACCATATTTTTGCCGAAGTTGATTCCCTTAAGACCCACTTTACATCCATAATGGTTAGTTAAAGTAGCTGCCACTTAGAGAAAGCAGTAATTAATGTACAACAGTTCCTCTACAATACACTCAATATTGTCTCTTTTGGATTTTATTTTCCTTAAGGTTTTTCTTCTTAACTACAAATCATGTATAATTTACTGTTAAGAATGTTTTTAATGGATGCTGAACCGATATTGGGACCGATTCAGTGAATTTATTGAGTGGATCGGGTGTCGCCCATGATGCGACCGATCCACATCAGATACAGTTTTTATTTGTCAGTTTCATAATCCTGTGTTCACACTTTTACAGCATTTTCTTGACCCCGTTAGTTGATTGTTCATTAGTCTCATTATTTTTACATGTTGTTCATGATGTCCTCGCTGCTGCAGGTGCTGAGGCGGAGACTGATGGAGTGTCCGAAGTGACCAAACAGCTGGAGAAGCAGGCGATAGAAGACAAAGAGAAAGAGGAGGACGGCGAGGAAGGTGATTGTCTAACGCCTGATGTGTCATCTTCTTACTAAAACAATGTCTGTACATCCCGTGAGCTTCACACTTGATGGTTGGCGTAACGGCAGTATTTTCACTCGCACAGATGGAGATGATGGAGAAAACTCAGCAGGGAAAAAGAAGAAGAAGAAAAAGAAGAAGAAAGGACGTAAGTTGATCACATGTAAATGAGTTAGTGCTGCAAAAAAACATAGTTTGGAGTAAAGCTCTATTTCCTGCTGTAGTGCTGTGAAGAATATGACTGTTTTATAATCTCACAGCAAAAAGAGCACTCGCTGTCCCTAGTTGAAGTTTTGCTGCCTCGTGTCTGCTGGATTCAACCCCAGAGTCAGTTTGATGCAGTTTCCTCTTTTCCTTCCAGCCAAATCTCAGACTGACCCGCCATCTGTGCCCATCTGTGATTTGTACCCAAGTGGAGTATTCCCCATCGGACAGGAGTGTGAATACCCCACCTTACAGGACGGGTAAGAAGAGCACACACGCCTACAGCTCTATTAGTATTTGGGCCAGTTTCCTACATGGTTCATCGATCCTGTTGAAACTAAAAGAGATTTGGAATTTTGCTGGAATTCACACCATTTGTTTTCTAAAGGTTTTTCTTGATTTCATCAATTTAATTAGCAGGTTTTACAATTCTGCTTGCTGCATTTGTATTGTTTGTGTCTTGTATCTTTCTTTTCCCTTTTTTGTCTTACTGTTAAGCAATTAATTAAATGATGCTACATATTAACAAAATAAGAGGATATCATTTGCAGGGCATGTAAAAAAATTTTTTAAAAAGACAAAAATTGTGAATTGATAGTATCCTGCCTGCAGTTCTTTAAAAGTCACCATTTTAAGGTGTTTTTCATTATTTGCTTTAAAACTGCTTACAAAAATCAAGGTCAAATATTCAAATCAGCGCGTTATTCAAAAATGGGGAGATCACGTTGCAGCCGTCTACAGAACTGCACTGTGCATTAGCCCTTGTCAGATGACAGTGGCCATACAAGTCAGGCGTGTTGGTGTGGTTATGTTATAAAACCAGTTACAGCCTGCAGTGTAATTATGTGTACTTTCCCCTCTGACTGTCCAGAATTGCCCCACTTATAATTAATCACTATTCTTGCCTTGAGGCCCAAATTAAATGTGTTGTTGTGTTCTCCTCCCAGTCGCAGTGCAGCGTGGCGTACGACCAGTGATGAGAAGCGGGTGCTGGATAAAGCCAACGAGGAGGTGTGGAGCGACTTCAGACAGGCGGCCGAGGCCCACAGACAGGTCCGCCAGCACGTCCGCGGCTTCATGAAACCTGGCATGACCATGATTGAAATCTGGTGAGGCTGCGTTTTTCACTTGGATCTGCTTTATTAGCATTATTAATGTTATTAGTTACTCATTGTGTTGCCACTGATTTGGCCTGTTTATCAACACAGTTAACAGTTGGAGCTGCAGCAGTGGCTTTTAAGGTACTTTAAAACACTTAATGCCTGATTGCTGCAATTTGATTAAAAACAAATCACACGCAAATCACAGATGTAAGACACATCATTTTAAAATTCAGTGTTGCTTACCCTTTCCAGGGATCTCATTATCTCTCGAATAAACGTCCATAAATGTGCTTCTAAATCCAAAAGAAGATGCTCCTCCAAACCCCGGCAGCTTCCTGAGAAAGATCATGTGTTTAGGTTTTCTTTAGTATCGATTAATCCTGTCATAGTTGTCTGCAAATTCATGCGTACGCTGCAAACAGGAACCGCTAATAGCTAAGTCGGCATACTTTTAATCATGCTAATTTGCCTAAATGTAAACAAATACAGGCTAAAGAAAGGGAGCCCCACAAAGCAGTTGTTTGTTTGCTCAATATTGAGTCATTTGCTGCTGCATTCTAAGCTAATATCCTCTGATGAATACTGTTTTATTTCTCATCCAATCCCCAGTGAGCGGTTGGAGGACTGTTCTCGTAAGCTGATAAAGGAGGACCGGCTGAACGCTGGCCTGGCCTTCCCCACCGGCTGCTCCCTGAACCATTGTGCTGCCCACTACACTCCCAACGCCGGAGACACCACCGTCCTGCAGTACGACGACGTCTGCAAGATCGACTTCGGCACGCACATCAACGGTACTTAAGTGCTGCTTCAACTACATTTTGTGCTGATGTTGAAAAGCGATGCACTCTATTACTGCTCATAATGGAAAGATGCTTTAGGTTTTTAGGCAGCTAATGGTTTTCATTCATTGCTGTACAGAATGAAAATCAACTGTCAGACTCTTGATTCATCCCAATGGTTTGAGTCTGTAATCATTTTTTACTAATTACATTTGTGAAGAGCATAGTCTTTAAAACCATTTTTTGTATCATTAAACCTTTTTTTTTCATTGTTTTTATTACTCCAACTTTATTTTTCCCACGTGATATGGAAAATGTTGCTCTTTTCTTTAGAAAACATGCTGCTTGAAATGAGGCCAAAACTACATTTTCCATTTGCTTTTCTGGTATTTGACCGCAGGAGGTTTGACAGAAGGCAAATAAGTTTCAACATAACCGCTAAAACAAAACTCAGTTTGGAATACATAAACTAAAAGATGTTTTTCTTTCTGCTTGGTGTCTGTTTGCAGGGCGAATCATTGACTGTGCCTTCACTGTCACATTTAATCCAAAGTATGACAAGCTGCTGGAGGCTGTGAGGGACGCCACCAATACTGGAATCAAAGTATGACGAACGCAAATTCCCCTCACGGACGTGTTTTTCTCTGTATGCTGCCTGAAGCTCAGGATTTCCTGTTTGTTTGTTGCAGAACGCTGGCATTGATGTGCGTCTGTGTGATGTTGGAGAGGCCATTCAAGAAGTGATGGAGTCGTACGAGGTCGAGCTTGATGGCAAAACATACCAAGGTAAGTTCTTCTCACTACGCCCGCGGCCTGATCAAGTTGTTTTGGTCTGGATCCCGATCAGAGTCCTTCAATGTTGGTATCTGCTGATACCGAGTCTGATCCGATACTTTACAGGGTTCTTACGAAGTTTTGAAAGTGTTAAAAATGCTTAAATATGCCTGCATTCAAATGTACTTCTTGTAAAAATGTGGTGCTTTCCTTTTATTTTAATTCAAAAAGACCTGAATCTTGGTTTTAAAAACCTTTTTTATTTATTACCAACAGTTCAAACTGAAGCACAGTGTCTCAAAATGTTATGTGAATGTTTTTGTTTCAGGTGTCAGTTATGAAGTGTCTCTTTAATAACCAGTACAATCCCAACGTTTTACCCCCTGATGTCAATTCTATACCTATAGTACATCTAGATTTATTTTTTTTGGGGGGAGTCTCCTGTTTCCTGTTCATTTCTGAGCCTCGTTTCTTCTGTTCCAGTGAAGCCGATCCGAAACCTGAATGGTCACTCAATCGGTCAGTACAGAATACATGCTGGCAAGACTGTGCCCATCGTTAAAGGAGGAGAAGCAACCAGAATGGAGGCGAGTTAATTATGTCATCATTTTCACTATGTGCTTGGAATATTATGGTTCAGATTTTTTAATTTCCAAGATGTTTTATGATATCTATATCTGTGAGAGTAACGCTTAAAATGTAAAAAAACGTATGCAAGACTTCTTACGAACTTAATTTTAAACGACTTTATAGGCTTTTTCAGATTCAGTCCTGTTATTGATGGTTTGTTTTCACCCGGCAGGAGGGAGAAGTTTATGCCATCGAGACATTTGGCAGCACAGGTAAAGGTATGGTCCACGACGACATGGAGTGCTCTCACTACATGAAGAACTTTGACGTCGGCCATGTCCCAATCAGGTGAGAGTCTAAGTCTACCTTCAACAGTCTGATGCAACCCCTGAAGATTAATCAATTATCTATTATCTACTAATCCTGAGCGAAATATTTTGTGTCAAAAGTCACACCCCTTAATCATAAATCATACACGTATTGCTGGAACTGGTGATAGCCATTTCTTTGATGTCTAGTTAAGTATAAAAGTCTGAATCTATTTTGAAAAAAGGCACTTACAACTTCAGCTGTTGCCTGATGTGACTGAGCACCACGAGAATTTAAATTATGGTCTAAAAATAACAAATGTTAACTTCTCTTCCTCTCCAGGCTGCCCAGAGCGAAGCACCTGCTGAACGTTATCAACGAGAACTTCGGCACGTTGGCGTTCTGCCGCCGCTGGCTGGACCGTCTGGGCGAGAGCAAATACCTGATGGCCCTAAAGAACCTGTGCGACCTCGGCATCGTGGACCCCTACCCTCCCCTCTGCGACACCAAGGGCTGCTACACCGCTCAGTTCGAGCACACTATCCTGCTCAGGCCCACCTGCAAGGAGGTGGTGAGCCGGGGAGACGACTACTGATACTCCAACCTCACCCTGCAACACCACACTACCCCGTCACCGCCCCGCTAGCAACTCCTTCTTCAGAGAAACAAAAGAAAAGAGCTTCTTAAACAGGACGTGGTCGTCTTAGAGCAGCTTTGAGGGATGCCAAATGCTCAATGCACCACTCGCAGCTTGCGAGGAAGAAGGACTGGCTTTGAGTTTTCTATCATCAACACACAGCTAAAGAAATGGTAAACAAGCCAACATGTTTCTGTCGGGGAAAGTATTTTAGTTTCCTGCGGACCTCATTTTACAAAATATTAAAACTGTCAAACGTTTATTTAAGCTGCTGCTGAATCTCGTGCACCCCCAGTATTTAAAGAGACGGTATACCTCCCTTTCTATGGCTCCACTCTGAGCCTCCAGTACTTTAGTGCTCGAGTTAAATTAAGCACAAATGCTGCTGGTGGGTTTAAGAAGTGGTTAGGCCAATGCATGGCCAGGAAATCTCTGCAAACAGACAACTCCTAACATTTAAAACTCGGGGTGTCTCAGTAATAAATCTTCATCGTTCATCTGCAGCTCTATGTTTGGCTTCTGTCACACCGGGAGGGAACTCTGCACTTTGGCCCCCTCAGCCATCGTTTCCTTGATATTTGTAAAATATCTTTGAAATGGTTGCTGCCACAGTTTGTTCCCCAATTAAAAATGCTTCATTTTGAACTCCCTGAAAATGTTTTTGTAAGAAAAAAAAAGGTTATTAAAAATGATTTTGCTCATTGTGGGCCTGTCCACTTCTGGTGTCTCTAATCACAATCACAAGAAAATTAATCTCACAACAGTATATTGAGATTATTGAAAACTAAGAACCTATTAAACATAAAGCTAGTAACTTTTTGTGTCAAAGCAGCGTATGTGTCATAATTAAATGTAAACTTAATTTATCAATGCTATATATTCATTGTTTAATCTGCTTTTTTTTTTTTTCTTGTCTTCACATCTTTTAGTATAAACTGTTTCAAAATAGTGATGAATTTCCATCACATGTTCCCTTTTCAAATTGCTTGTTCTGTACCTCTACATGACATCATCTTTTAGTATTATTAGTCCTTTTTTCCCCACGCGTGTACAAGTGAGAAGTGTGTGGTGCGTGCTATTTTTACTACCAACCTCACCCAGATATGTAGAATTGCTATAGACATAAATAGCTTAAAATCACATGTGAAGAATATATTCTATAATAACTAAATGTATGTTCTAAACACTGCAATAATCACGAATGCATATTTAAGTAAAGGATCTGATTACTTCTGCCGGTCTGCATCCAGATGATCACACTCCGGTGCAGTAGGGGGCAGCCTGCACCTTCAACGCTGGTTTGTAGTCCGCCGGTAAAACCATAGAAGAAGAAAAAGATTGACTTCCGGTGACGTCAACATGCAGCGACAAAAAGAACAACAAACCGAGCTGAGCTTAAAAACAACTTTACGTTCGCTAATAAATCTGTTTTTTATTTTTTAAATGAGCTTAAGTTTAATTTGTTGTGTTCGCGGTTGCCACAACAATTCACAGAAACTGAAGGATTTCGCGGGATAGTTTTGTATAGTTCACCACAAGCGAAGACACCAGCGCCGCACTTCACGCACTCCACGCCGAGGACGGTGGAGAGGGAGGCGGCTTTGAAGCTCCAACGGCGTCCGAAGAAAGTGTCCATTTGCTCTTTGCACTTCGTCGATAAGAGACCCACAGTACTGCTCCCGGACCCGGAGCTCTTTCTGGGCCACGGACTGCCTCCTCCTCCTCCGCAGAGGCGGATGTGGGCCCGGGGTCTCCGTGAGGAAGAGTGGAATATCAGGAAATATTGAGAAATGGCCATTCCTTAGTCCAAGGTAATGTTTTTAAATGTGTTGTTGTGTCAGTCCAAAACCCAAATACATCCAGTTTAATATGATATACAACAGAGATTTAATAGTCTTATCAAAATAGTTGATTATTTTTTCAGTCTACTAATCGCTGCACCTCCAATTTTCGCATTCGTGAATCTCACTAATTAATGTCAGGACAATATTTACATGGCTGCAGGAACATTATACAGCACCATGAAAAGAAATTAGTCTTTTTTTTTTTCTTTTTTTTTGTGTGGACAGCAATAAGACTGCGATATTGCACTGAGGGATTTTTTTTTTAGCTAGTTGAAAGAGTATCAGTAGAAAACTGCACTTTATAATAAAAAAAACAAACCTTTTGTGTTCAGTTCACTGTTAAATAAAAGAATACCGGAAATTATTTAATATTTTTTAGCAGTAAACTCAAAGCCGCAGAACTGATCACACTTAAATATCCGTTTATTTATCGCAAGCAATATAATTATCGCGATATTCGATGTCGTCGCATATTTTCTGTATGTCGTGCAGCCCTAATCACTATGAAACTATGTAATCTTAGTCATTTTTCATATTTGTATTATTTTTCTTTACATATTTTATTTACATTTGTTTAAACAGTTTACACTTGATTTGTTATGACCATTACCTTAAAAGATGGAGAAAAGAAAATGTAACTAACATTTAATGTCATCAGCTTTTTAAATATGACATGTGGGTATGTGAATGTTTTGTACTTTTCATTTGCTTTTATATTAGTAAAATATACTGTAACAAACATGTTGCATATCTTTTCATTCTTAGAACAAAAATTAAACAACTGTGACTGATGACATTGAAAGAAAAGTAATTATTCCATTGTGTCCCCAACAAGTTTTTCATTTCTTGTTTGCTTGTTTGTTTATTTTTTCCTGTTTCATTATGTTTTATTTAAAGTTTGTGCATATATATTTTCAAAAATATATCAGAGTAATGATGAGAAAGGTCCATGATTTATGAAAACATTTATGAATGCCTTTTTTTTTTATTTTTTTTTTTTATAAATTTAAATTTAATTTTAACTCAATAAAAACCATTAGTGTAAAATACACAAACATGCTGCTCCTGGCACCTGTTTTAAAATAGGTTAAACGTTAATTTGACAAAGTGAAAGCTTAAGTTTATATTCTTTTACTTTGTGTTTCCGCTGTATATTGTATTTTGGTTGTTAAGTTTCACTGGACTACCGCTGGACAACAAACCGTGAGTAACAAACACGTTATTTACGATTTCTGGCGATAGATATTTGGTTTTAATGGATTCAAAGAAGGAAGCCATAACTTTGGTGAATATGGAGAAGTTACTTCTTTCCTAGCAAAAGTTTTAAAGGGATACACATTGCCACAACATGTTAGAAGTATCCCCTCTATAATGCAATGTTAGATTTATTGATAATACCCGTATGTTGCTGCCCAATTTAAATATGAAGCTACTAGTCTTAGCAATGATACATTGTAATATATCCCCGCACAAGACCTGCTCAAAATATTGAAATAAAATATGTTTATGGCATAAAATAAGGTACTTTTTCATTCCAAATGTGTGGTTTTGGGATAATTAACAAAGTTGACATGACTAACTTCCTGTATGAAATGAGATCAAGCAAGAAGACACCAGCATCTTTTGTAGAAAAATGGAAAAATATTCTCATTTATTGAGGTAATTTTCTCTAGAAAAAAATTGAGGTAACAATTTGCATAGAATGACTTCCATAAATTTACATACACGCATCCATGCGAGTAGTAAAAATAAAAAAATGCCAACAATGTGTCGCAACAACAAAACAATATGAAGTGTGCTTTGAATTCATGGTTCAGGTGGAGAATACCTTTTTCTTTGTACAATTTTCTCCATTATGGAGATAAATATCACAATCCTGTTAAATCTGGATATTGTACTGAACAGATGGTAAATAAAATACAGTATGTACACACACCTACTTAATAGTGATAGAACAGTCATAACTGCTGGTGGTGTTGAACAATCAGCGGTTGTATAAAACAGTCAATGGCCTCTTTTCTAAAAACCTCTGAGAAGGATTGTATAAAAATACATTCATAATCTAAATGCTGGTCTGGGTGGGACTGCGGCGGTGCAGATTCCACTTTGCTGAATTGATATGAACTATAAAAATAGATTCTCCAACAAAAGGGCACTTTTCTAGTACACCAGCAGGTGTCTGGTTCAAGGATGGTTCACACTCTGAAGACAATTACATTCTGGAGCAGAGAGGTGGCAGCATTTAGCCAAAAATAAAACATCCCTTTGGAAACTTTTTTACCCCCCAAGTGAAAGAAAGGAGAGAAAAGAAAGAAAAAAAACACCCAGCAAATGTTGAACCGTTTTGGAAATGCTGAGAGGTTTTTCCATACACTTCCCCCAAGGCTTTGGCTTGAGGTCTGCCAGTTTTTCCTGACAGACCCAGGAGTACTTCAGAGAGAGAAATGAACTTCCTGCCCTGCTTGTGTACACATCTTTAACTATAAACATAGTTTAAAAAAAAATGCAGACAGCCTATTCTGTAAGAATTAGTGCATTCCTGGCAGGAAATACAGCCATCTTTTGTTAACATCCATAAAATGTTTATCTGTCGAACACTAGGAGGCCATTTCTAGTGAGTGAATGACATTTTACAACCCTACATCCAGTTCTGTGACGACTATCTAAAGTGACATTTCAGTTGATTTAACAAACAAACAGCCTTTACAATCAACAAGCCACCAAACGCAGGTAGGCAGACATGTGAATACACCTATATGTACGCCCTGTATAGGACACTTTGAGTCTGTTGGCTGCTACTGAGACACACCTTGGTTGATACTCTTCTTTATAAAATACAAGTGTAAACAAAACACAAACATCACCATTTAAAAAAAAAAAAAAAAAAAAAAAAAAAAAACCTACATATGAACACCATATACAAGAAGTTCCCAAAGCAGAACCAGGTTTTTAAAAAGACCCATCCTCCCAGGATATAAAATGCCCGTAGAGAGAGAGCGATAGGTGGGGCTGTGCTGATATCGCTGAGTGGTCAGGCTGCAGCGGAGCAGGAGGAGGGGAGTGTGATCCTATAGCGGCCGGTCTTTGTCCTGAGTTACTCGCTGTGTGTAGAAGAGGATGTAAGCCTGAGCACGACAGACCTCCTCCACTGAACACACATTCAGCTTAGAGTCATTACAGTGAACCCAGAAACCTGCAGGAGAAAACAAGGACAAACTATTTAATATGAAGGCAGTCGTAGCACACAAGGAAGCAACGAGTCGGAACAGGAATCCTCAATGATCACACAAATGTACCTATTTACTTGTACAGGGTTTAAAGGGTAACTTAAGTATTTATCAACCTGGACCCTATTTTTCCATGTTTTTGAAATCAGTCCAGTATTGAGCGAGAGCGCTGCAGCCACAAAACGGACTGTAATGTAATGTAATGTAATCCTTTTGGCAATAGCACACTGTTGATGTTCTCTCTGAGATTAAAGTGTCAAATTTACAAGTAGAAACTCACAAGTTTACGAGAAAAGAACTCACCTCCTTCTGTGTTGTAGCAGTAGGAGGTGTAGTGGCCAGAGCCGAAGCCCTTCCCATGATGCATCACCACAGCGGAGAGGTCGTAGAGGAAGTGCTTGGGGCGCGGCGAGCCCGTGGAGTTGGGACTACTGGGACTGGAGCAGGACACAACTTTGGGTGAGGGATCTCGGCAGCAGTAGGGCTCCATGTTGAGAAGCTGGTCGAAGCGGACGTGGACTCCAATCTTCTCCCGGTGGTTCCGCCCAGACCACCTGAGGACCAATCACAAGACAGAAAGCCAGTCAGCCAATGAGCCATTAGTCTGCATCACAACCGTCCTCAAAAAATTTGATTACAGCCGGGTTATCTGAGAAAAGACTGTGGTGTCATCATCCCACCTGAAGCGTTTGAGGTGAAGCCGCAGGACTTGAGGCAGTTTGTGGACCATCAGCTGTTTTTGTGCTTCAGTCAGAAGGACTGGTTTGGCGCAGGACCGCCGTCGAGCAGCTGTAAACAAAAAGAGTTGTCACGCAACAATACACGCAATACAAACATTACTCCACCGAGCGTCGCCTCAGCTTTGCTGCATTCTTGTGACCAGCGGCTCTAAATATCACATAACTTCCATCCTCCTCCAATCATTCAGATTAGACAATCATTCAGATTTGCACAGCTATAAATCTTAAATTTAGACAAATGTGTAAATAGTTTCTAGGGCAGCAAATTTCCAACAAGGAGATTTTCCAACAATATTATCCTCATACCTCTATTGGTATGAACTCTAGTTAAGTAGGGGCAATTTGTATTTATGAATGAATTTGTGTCATTTTCTTATCGTACTATATTAAGTCTTTGAGCACATGGGGTTTTCCCTAAAATATAATGACATAGAAAAAAACAGTAGTCCCGTGTGCCCAAACTTACTACTCACTACTCTTGGCTAGTTAGTAGGTAGTGTAAAACAAAAATTGGATTTCTTTAAATGAGGCACATCTAACCTTCTCTCTCGCTTTTGTTTCTTTGTCTCCATCAATCAAGGCTAAAATATCCCACAAAAAACACTCAAAAGCAGCCTCAGACCTTTTGTGACATTTTATCCCATGTTCCTCTTATCTATTAAAAAATATATATATTTTAACAGTAAACTATGCAATTTAGCAGAGAGGCCACAATGATACTTAATCCAAAAAAAACATTAAATCCTCACTAACATGAAGCTTATAGTTTTCAGGATTCTAGATAAGTGTGAACATTTGCTTGAACATAGCGTGATTTGCCATGTCGCACATGACTTTAACCTCTATTCACAAGAAAAATAGGTCCAGGACATGTTTGGACTAGCGTAATATAACAACTGGAATTGGGGAGGGAACAGGAAAGTCAGACCTAACCACAGCCTGGATTTGAGATTCACATTAACGGCAGGTGTGAAATCTCTGTGTTAAAAGAGTGTGTGTGTGTTTACATTATATACACTCACAGTTACACTGCTCACAGGCATAGATGTTTCCCTCTAGCGCTTCAGTCTCTGTGAACTTGGCCAGCATTTCAGTCAAATGGCACGAAGCCTGAGCAGCCGACTCCCTGCTATTACTGTGATACCGCTCAGGGAACTCCAGAGACAGATCCCAGAAAGGCTCCACAGTGTTGGAGCGATGGTCGCAGGCCAGGCACGTCACCTGCGTACGAGAGGGAGGGAAATGCAGACATGAGCGGGTGTTGTAGTATATAATAAATATTATTATAACCCTAATTGTTCTAACTGTCCTGGCTGTCGTGCTGTTTCCTGTCTCTTTATACTGTATCAAAATTATAAAAACAAAAGTGTGGGATAGCCAGAGGGCTGAGACAGCCCAAAACCCTACACAGGCCTCTATTCAGCAAGAGCAGGTGTCACAGTGTGTGCTCAGCCTCCACAAGTAGACGCTAATCTCATGTCAACGTACAAACTCAACACTTCCTCAGTTCCTCTTCCATCAGCTACTTGAAGTTATGTTTAGTTGTTTACATCCAAATATTGTCAGCTTCTCTCATGTCTAACAATTACACTAGGAACATAAAAACAACAATCAAGATGCGAGTCCTTTTAGTCCTGAGAAAATGAAGTGCAACATTTCATCTGATATTACATGTTATTGGAGTTGGGAAGGAAAATACATGTAGTGAACGTTCACCTAAAAGTCTTTTCTTTTGTGTGTGTATGCTTCATTTGAGACTTCAAGGACCGTTTTTAAATGACGGTGCATAGATAAAAAGAAACACCACATCATTTGCAACTGAAGGAGCAAAGGTGCAACTCATTAAAATTATAATGATGGCCACAGAGCTAGTAATACACAGAATGAGGACTAACAAGTACTTTCTTTATCGATTAATTAAGAGGCAAAAAAGTTTTTAAATGCTATATAAACTTAAGGTGACTTCTTCACGTGTCTTGTTTTAGTCCCAAAAGCAAAAGATATTCAGTTTAGTATAATAAATGACAGGACGTGCAGCATGTTCTCTCACAGTAGAACCTGAAACAGAGTTTTTTCACTTTGTCACATAATTTAATGAAAAATGACAAACAGATTATTTTCCTGACAATCGACCTAATCGAAAAATAGTTTCAGCTCCTCTCAGGGTCGAGCCAAAGTTCAATACTGTGTTAACATGGTACAAGTTTGGAAAAGAGCAAATCATATAAAGTGATGGATGAATCTATCAAGCCTGATTTAATCTGAATTATGAGCTGATGAAGGCTGTTGAATTACCAATGGAGTGTGTGGGCAGATCTGAGTGGGTTTGTGTGTGCAGCAGGGTTATAATGGCTTTAAATATTCATTTGTTATTTTAGTTTTGACTTCTTTTATTCTTCTTTTTTGTTCCTCTTAGGGCCAGATATAATGTCTAACAAGTATAGCTACATATACATACAAAAACATTTTATTTTCATTAGTTTTTTAACCAGTCAACATCGTTTCAGTTTAGTTTTTCTTTAAGGATATGGTTTTTATTTAGTTTCAGTTCACGACAATATTTTTCACTGGTTATTTCCGTTGTCGTTCACTTCCCTAGTGTGCAGGCATCGTGAGTGAGTCAGGTGAAGCTTGTGACCACTGCTGTGTTAGTCAACGATAAAGTGAAGGCGATTTTAGGTGTGTGTGTGTGGGAGTGTGTGTGTCGTACCTGGCTGAGGAGCTGGCCATGAAAGATGGTGTTGACCACACTGAGCACTTGCTTGATGAGTCGTTTCTGTGGGACTCCTGCGGTGGTCGTGTGCTTGCCGGTGCTCTCCAGCTCGTGCTGCACCTTGTCCAGCAGCTCACACAGGAACTCCTGAGCATCCTGCTGAGCGTAGCCCCTAAACGCCGGGATCAGCTGCCACACAGAGTGGAGCATGGCAAAAGGCGATACCAGCGCCCACTTGCCAGACCACATAACATGGAACAAGGTGTGCAGCTCGTGGCAGAGAGAGATGTGCTTCGAGCTGGGCTCTTTGGGTTGTATCAGCTCCATGCTGCGGGCCCGTGAGGCCCCACCGCTCAGCCCTGCCCCAGAGCCCGAGCTGGCCTGGAATCCCTTCCTTTGGATCAGCGGGGACTGGGACGAGGCCTTCCCCGTCAGTTGGCCGTGGACGGCAGATGCCAGCAGCTCGAGTGCCTGGGTCAGATCCAGGCGCAGAAAGCATTCCCTGAAGAAATGAAGGTGGCTCAGCACTTGCAGAATGGAGTTCATGTAACAGGTGTTGCCTAAATTCCTCAGGCCCGTCACTCCAGGAGTGACTGTGGGACGCCGCTTGAAGGGCGAGCCACCCTGTTTGGTACTCTGCTTGCGGCGAACAGGTGTTTGGGCAGAACGTGGGGTCGCTGTTTTGGGCTTAGATCTTGTGTTAGAAGAACGGCTCCGGGTTTTGGGAGTTGGTTGGACCTTTTTCGTCCGTCCACCTTTCTTGGGGGTAGCTGTGGCAGGACTCTGAGTCCTTGGCCTGCGGGTGACAGACGTGGGCACGGGGGCTTTTGTCTTGTTGCGTGCCCTCTGAGACGGTGTTGCGACAGGAGCTTCCGCAACTCTCTGGCTCTTCCGAAGTAACCGCCGACTCTTTCTGAGAGGGGCTTTCTCCAGCTCCTCCTGTAGCTGCCTCTTTAAAGCTCGCCTCCTCTTCCTTGCCTCCCTTTTCTGCTCCTCATCCTCCTCTCTCTTTATCTCTTCTTCCTCCCTCTTCTTTCCACATTCAGTCAGCGCAAACCAGAAGCGGAAAACACGTCCCATAAGCGCCCTGCGGCGGTGCCAGAGCGCAGTAAACATCCTGTCCTCGTCCTTCAGCTGCAGCTCACGGGCACCCGATGGCATGAGGGCATCAGGGGCGGCGCTAGCAGAACGAAGGGTTCGCCCACTGCGGGTGGTAACCTCATAGCGCTGGCTCTGGATAGCGCTGAGCGTACTACGAAGCAGCTTCAGGTCTCCTGTGGCGTTATCATTCAGGACATAGTCGTCACACAAGTAACAAAAAACGTAAAGTTCATTAACCTCCATAGCCAACGGGTGGTGCTGCTGCTGGAAGTGCTGCAGAGCATGTTCCTCGATGTAGCGCCCACATGCCACGTGAGCACAGCCCAGGCAGGCCCATATAGACTCGCTGGTGTTGCAGTCCACGCAGTGCCACTTCTGGGGGTTGAGGATGGAGTGATCTGGAGCCAGCCTCAGCCGCCCCACATGCTTACACCTGTCCATTACACACACCGGCCTGCCGCGCTGGCTGGCTGTGTCAGTCAATAACTGACTGTCTGTGCGTTAGTCTGTGTGTGTGTGTGTCAACGCGTCACACTGGCTTCATATCACCATGGTGACCATGGGGCGCTGATAAATGGGACCCTCCCAGGGCATGGCGGCTTCTAGAGGGGAGAGAGAACAGATGTGGTCAGTCAGGATGAATAGATGGAATAAGTAAGCAGATACAGGGAAATTTTAATTTACCTTCAAAACAGAGTGAGTTAGAAGTATAAATTCTTCATAACTGTTTTGGCTTTTTTTATAATCTTGTCTTCATATCGGTTGACTAGCTACCGTTACAGCAGGCCTCTAGCTTAACCTTTTCCACCACTGTCCCGAAATAAAATTGACTAAATTCTGTCCGTCCCAATTACAAAATGACTGTTTTTATAAAATACAATTATTTCCATAAAGTGACGAGTGGCATAATAAAAAAACACCATGGAAATTAATTATAAATTAGCTCACATTTTCTAAAAAAAAAACATTTGTTACACATATAGATCACACAAGAGATAAATGTTATGGTTTTTTAAGGCTAGTTCTACCTTCCGTCCCAAAATGTAATTTTTTATTAATCCCGATTATAAAAAAATGTCCCGACGGCAGGACAAACTTGAGTTCGAGCTAACATATAGGATTTTAAAAAGACAAATTGGTGTATTTTATATTATGACATCTGATTACTTTCCTGGAAACGCACAATAAAATAATCTAGAAGTCAACCTCCTATGACTCTTATTTATGAGGCAATAGCTACACACAGCAAACTGCCAGGTGGCAAGCAGGCTTTAACATTTCCTAAAAGAAACACGGGCCAGCAGTAAAATAACTGGTTGATAAACATGACTGATTGCAGTGATTGCTGCCAGGCGCTACCAGCAGAAAACAGAAAGGTGTGCGAGTGGGCTGTTGAACCTGGATGTGAAACCATCAACAAGTCAACCCTTTGAGCTTTTCCAGAGATAGTAACTCTAATAAAGACATAAAGAAATAAAAACTCAGCAGGCAGTGACAGGCACCAGGGTGACTTCACAGGGGTATTAACATATCTTCCCTCTATTAAAACGTTCTAATGTGATGGACAGCTAATAAGCAGCACAGAAGCTTCAGATAAAATCCCAGTCTTTGTGTTTTTAAAGCTTGTGACTATGGGAGAGTCGTCACAAAACACACATTAAACTATGGGTTGTACTTTGGTTTGAAGACAACCCAAAACCCAACAATCAGTCTCCATTGAACCTCTTCTGGCTTCTTTTCACATCTCTGGGGGTTTTTGTACCTCAGATAAAAAAAAAAGTGGGGATCCTTGTGTGGGCTGAGGACCATCAACCCCCCCACTGAGGTCAAAGAAGTAAGATTATCCAACAAAAGGGGGACTGAGTTTGCAAAAGGGGAGCAGCCTTTGTCTGGGTACAGGACAACCTTTGCTGGGGAAATGAAAGAGTGGAAACTGCTGCCAGGAAATGGTGTAGGCAATAAAAA
This sequence comes from Bovichtus variegatus, assembly GCA_943593645.1. Taxonomy (NCBI): domain Eukaryota; kingdom Metazoa; phylum Chordata; class Actinopteri; order Perciformes; family Bovichtidae; genus Bovichtus; species Bovichtus variegatus. The sequence continues at coordinate 5,261,717 of CALSCE010000077.1, read as the reverse complement.
AGGAACAGTGATGGAGATGGGAGGACAAGGAAACATGAGTTACAAACATAACTTCAGAAATGTTTTGTTTCTTTCTACTGTATTGTCCCAATCCCTTTCTTCCATTTAACACTTTAAAAAGCAAAACAAGGTGTTCGGGTAAATATGGGCGTTTGTTTACCGGTTATATTGTGTGAGAGGGAATATTTATTCAATAAATGTTCTTCAGATTGTGCTGTCATGAGCTTGTGCAGGCCGCTGTGATATAAATAAAATATAATCACGGCTGTCAGGGATCCAAGACAGACCCTGTTGAATTCACAACTAACCAAAAGATTGCTAAATCAGAGCATGAAACAATTTCGGGTTGATTCTTCAGCCATCACGAGTAATAAAGATAAGCTAATAACGTGCCACTTCGCTGTCATTGCAATCAGTAACTTTAATGTCCACATCATAACCTACTCAGGATTATCCACATTGCATATTACAGTAATCACAACGGAGCTTTAACAAGAAATAATTGACTTGATATGAAGATAATGGAAAAGGGTTATATAGCAAACAGTGCGAGGACTTTTGGGAGTGTTTTTCCAGAGTTTTTTAATGTCACCGAAGTTTTATCAGCACGTTAGCGCGCTTTGCCTGGTTTGTCCTTGTGACTGCATGGTCTTAAGTGGCTGAACAGCCCACAGCCTCACGTTACCCCGGGTTGAAGAAGTCTCAACAACATTAACAACTTGTCTAACCTTTCAACAAGCTGTTCTATAACAACGCAAAACGAGACGCGTGATAAGGACAGTCGTAACAGACTTAACTTTTAGGTAAGGTTACCTCTCCGGCTAAGGTTAGCTAGCTGCTGCTAGCGTGTAATTAATACAGCTATGAGGAGTTGCGATTACAAAATACTGAAATCATACAAAAAGGAAATTAAAACCACTGTAAACACAACAGAATAATTGTCTAAAAAAGCCTAAAACACACGTAAAGTTACACACAAACAAGAGCCACGTATGTCAGCTCTGTCGTTTTTCTTGTATTTATTAAAGAGATTAGTGAGCCCTAGCTGCTCTGCTAACATTAGCCTAGCATGCTAGTTAGCATTAGCCTGCCAGGCTAACTGCGATAATCCTAACAAGTTCATGCGTTTACCGGAGGTCAGCTCCCAGCGGCCGGCTCGGCTTTCAAACTAACCGGCCGGACACGTTTAAACACCAATAGACGTATCATCGGCTACACTTTCAACATGTTTAATATGAATGACTGTATGTGAGAAGAAAACAGCATACCGAGCCTCTCCTTCACGGCAGTAACTCCTCTGTTTCTAAAATGAACGCCATCTTGTCAGTCCCTGTCGCGTGGTGTTGGCTCGAGCGCGTCCTCGATACATGACGTTGTTGTTGTTGTTGATGATGGTGATGAAGATGATAGTGAGGAAGAGGATGGTGACCACTTCTGTGTATTTAAAGTTGTATGGTACTGTCATTCTACTCTTTTTAATCCAGTTTGGTGTTAATTAGTTTAGTGTTCAGACTGTAAATGTTTCATTGTTGTTATGTTCAGTTTGTACATTATTAGTCATATGCAGGTTAACACAGGGTCAACTCAATAACTCATAACTCATACAACTCATAAAAGGTCTATAAAGATAAATCAACATAAAATACCAATCATATGTCAGATAAGATGGGATGACATAAATACAATATACAATATCTCTCTCTCTCTCTGTCTCTCTCTCTTTCTCTGTCTGTCTCTCTGTCTCTGTGTCTCTATCTCTCTCTCTCTCTCTCTCTCTCTCTGTCTCTGTGTCTCTATCTCTCTCTCTCTCTGTCTCTGTGTCTCTATCTCTCTCTCTGTCTCTGTGTCTCTATCTCTGTTTCTCTCTGTCTCTGTGTCTCTCTCTCTCTCTTTGTCTCTGTGTCTCTCTCTCTCTGTCTCTCTGTCTCTCTGTCTCTCTGTCTCTCTCTCTGTCTCTGTGTCTCTATCTCTGTTTCTCTCTGTCTCTGTGTCTCTATCTCTCTTTGTCTCTGTGTCTCTCTCTCTCTGTCTCTCTGTCTCTCTGTCTCTCTCTCTCTCTCTGTCTATCTCTCTCTGTCTCTGTGTCTCTATCTCTCTCTCTGTCTCTCTCTGTCTCTGTGTCTCTATCTCTGTTTCTGTCTGTCTCTGTGTCTCTATCTCTCTCTCTCTCTGTCTCTGTGTCTCTCTCTCTCTTTGTCTCTGTGTGTCTCTCTCTCTGTCTCTCTGTCTCTCTCTCTCTCTCTGTCTCTCTCTCTCTCTCTCTGTCTCTGTGTCTCTATCTCTGTCTCTGTCTATCTCTGTCTCTCTCTCTCTGTCTCTCTCTCTGTCTCTGTGTCTCTATCTCTCTGTCTGTCTCCCTCTCTCTCTGTCTCTCTGTCTCTGTCTCTGTCTCTCTCTGTCTCTCTCTCTCTCTCTGTCTCTCTCTCTCTCTCTCTGTCTCTCTCTCTCTGTCTCTCTCTCTCTGTCTCTCTCTCTCTCTGTCTCTCTCTCTCTCTCTCTCTCTCTCTCTCTCTCTCTCCCTCTCCGTCTTTCTCCTTCCATCAATGCCCATTGTGCCTGTTTACCAGATTACAGTCCACAGTGCTTTGATGGAATTACGCCTGTTTAAGCCAGACTTACTTTTATTTTTCAGGCTGAAGTAGACACATGGCCCACAGTGAACCCGCTGCCTCAGGTCGCGGATTGACAAATGTTTTACTCTGCATTTGTCAATTCAATTACATTCAAAGGTTCCCTGTAGAGTTTTCTTGTAAGCAAATGCCAGTATAAATGTTTATAGACTGAGTTTATCACCAAAACGCTGTGTGTATCCTTGAGCCCCAACAAACCCGAAGAAGGCATTTCCTTTCTCATAAAACATTTGCAAAGTATTTTGAAACCTGCATCTTTTATCAATGTTTGCTATCCGTCTTATTCTTTCCTGGTTTTTGTCAGGATATTGCTTTTTGTTTTTGCAGATCCATTCAAGAGCCTGAATAATCGTAGGAATATGTGTTGCATGCTCGTACATGTACGTCCTTGTTTAAGTGCGAGCAAGAGTTTGAGATATAAAGAAAACAAGGACCCACTTGTCAAAATGTTGCTCCATAGCGCTGCTCGTGGTCAAAAAACGTGCCACGTCTCACCTGTGCGAGAGATGCACCTCCGTTAAAAACGTTTTCTGCTGCAAGAGGACACTGTCACGTCCTGTAACTTACAATAAACGACATCCTCCTGCAACTCAGAAGATGTTTCACATAAATAAAAGTGAAGCGAAAAAGGAAACGACAACACATAAGAAATGAATGTGTACCGTAGTCTTTTTAAATAGTTTAAAAAGCAAATAAAAAGCTAAACAACTGTGTTTTTGAGCAAAAAAAACAACCGTTAAATTCCATTTTTTCCACTAATTTGTTATATTGTTCTTTTTCATTTGTTTAAAACTAACACAGATGCATTCCTAGTTTAGTTAAGCTCTCTTTTCATTTGGCTTGCCCCCACATAAAGCCCCTCAAAGACTCACGGGGGGACTTACATCCGTTCAGGGATCACATTAACATAAACGTGGGTCTCATCAGCGTATTTGCGAACGCTAATATTTTGTCTCCACATTCAAAGAGAAACTATGAGGCATCATTGTGTAGTAAAAGCTCCAAGAAGGCCTGGGGTGGAATTTGTGTTGTGTAAAGGAAATCGTGACACTGGTGTCTATGTGCATGCCAGTGTGGTTCTGTGTGTGTGCTGGTGTTGCTGTGGTGTCACCGGGCTGTCGCGGGCCTTTTGTCCGGCCCTGAGTTATGTGAAGCAGGATCTCCGTCCCCGTCTTTGTCTGGCCCTGCTCTCCGTGCTCTCCCGCGGACCGGCGCCCCTCGTCCTATTTGTCGTGTTCTCTTAATTGTGGACCACAATGCCGTGACCCCGCGACCTTTTCCAACAACAGGGAAATTAATAGTGCTCCTACCATCACACTCTGGGCCAGTCATCCAGCCAATGAGGGAGCAGCATGGGGGCTTTCTGCTTGCATCTTGCTTTAACCAAAGAAAAAACACACACACACACACACACACACACACACACACACACACACACACTACTAGTCCAATGATATCAATGACTGCCAACGACAACCACACACACTTTGAAAAGAGACACGCCACAAACACACACATTTCTTTCACAGCGAGGGTTGGGGCAGACACCAACTTCTTCGCCACGACAACAGCAGCGGTGTTGGTTGCTAGTGACAGCAGTAGCCATGGCGATGGCAGGCAGCCTATAAAGGGATCTTCGATTTGAAGGATGTCCAGGGACCAGACGGGGAGAGAGAGTCGGGGGGGGGGGGGGGGGACACCGTCATGGTCACGTGTGGACGTAGTCAATGATGATGGGGTGTAAGGTCATAATTTAGTGCACAACTTATACCGAAACAAAGCCATTAACATGACAGATGTAGTGACATGAGTAGCATCAATAAACCTGATTGTGCCATTAAAATCTTCTCTTTTGTACTATTAAGAAGTTATTATTCTTTTTCCGTATTTAAAGGAGTAAAGCAAAGAGGAGGGAAACCATGAAGCCTAACAAAACAACTCCTAAAGGGAGAACTAAGCCCGTATGAGTTTATACCATAAGTGTTAGATCAGGAGACACATTCTTATGCTCATTTATACAATCTGCCGAATGTATTTGGCTAAATTAAATACGGATTTCTGGTATAGTTAGAGTTATAGTTAGTGGAAGTCATGAGAAGGGTCTTGATCTTTTGGTGCTTCTTGGTATAAACCATTTCACGATCACGTAGGTTGGAGAAACTAAGATGTTGTGGACAAATCGGTTTGTTGAATGTTATTTTGGGTTATAAAAGCCAGTTTTAGTTGCTTTTTGCAGTATGAGTGAATGCCTGTACAGGATAAAGACATTTTTTGATGCATTTGACATTTTAAATATAGCTTTGTAAAGCCTGTCAAAGCTGCAAACTCTGTATTCGGTCAGAGATTTGTCTATAAACATCTTCTGAAAACCTCTTAAAACTCACAAACTTAATGGATTGCATAATTCTTCAATTACACAGACAATGTCTTAATTCAAATTGATCAATAAATGAAATTCGATTAAATCACATCATCAATCATTCCTCCAATTAGGCGTTTCCTTGTAAAAGAGCACTCAAAAACTGCTGTTTGTGCCTCGTCAGATCCCAATGAGCCAAATAAAAGTCCACTGAACTGTCATTTCTGGTCAGGTTGCAGGTTTCGGTTGCATCTTTTCAGTAATACGCACTTGATTCATTCTGAAAAGTGACAGCAGACCTCTCTCTCTCTGACTAACAGGTGATCTACCGCACCCTCCCAAAGTGGGAGTCCCTGGATCCGTTCGGGTTGGAGGGCCAGCAGCAGCTGAGGGTGACCAACGTCCGAATCCGACTGCTGAGGCGTCAGCCGTGTCCCTGCCAGGCCAAAGACCTCGCCTCCGCCCACGACTCTCTGCCCACCCTGCACTTTGCCATCTACGACCTGATCGTGAAGGGAAGCTGCTTCTGTAACGGACACGCCGAGCAGTGTGTTCCTGCGCCGGGGTACCAGCCCATCAGAGACCGCACCAACCACGTGGTAAGAGAGGAGCATTACAGTGCAGGAACCTTCACACGTTCTATTAAAGGTTCTCTTTTAACATACGTTTTTATCCAGAAAATATCTCACCTACAGTGCAAATGGGTTTGTTTGCAGCCGCGATGCTGCGATGCTCATGACTCTTCCTTCACGTTGCCTTGTTCTGGCAAACTGACATTTCTTTCACTTGTTTTGATATTTATCACACAAGTAATCACACCCCATGGGCACGTTTCTCACTTGTTCGAAGGAAGATTATAAGGCTTGATACTTGCAGACTAAACAGCTCGTTCACTTTGTGTTGGCGGTCGTCTTAATAACAGCCTCCGCTTCCTCTGTTCTTCGGGCTCCGTCTGCTCAGATAAAAAGCTGCATTTCCTGCCTGTAACAAAGCCGAGAGATGTAGATACTGATTCAACTGAGGATTTATGCGGTTGTGTGAGTGTGTGTGTGTGTGTGTGTGTGTGTGTGTGTTTTTCCTGGAGAACCATAAGTGTTTGTGCTCTTATCACAATCATCTCCACAAACAGAGACGTCTGTTCTGCTGCAATCAGCGAAGCTCGACGGGGGAAAGTGAGAGTCAACGAGGAGTTTCCTTTACAACTTGTGTAAGCAAAGACGTTTAGACAGAAAAACACGAGTAGTCCATCCATATATACAGTTGTTACGCACTTTTGAGGCTGACGGCGATCTTTTTGTACATAATCACCGAACAAAACAAACATTTTTGATAAAGATCTCTTGTTTTTTTTAAAGAATTGCGACTAAGATTTGCACTGAAATGGACATTTTACAATTTGAAAATGACACTTGTCGTTGTTTTCTGATGGAAAAACGATGCAACAACCGTCGTTCTCAACTCCCTCAAACATATCTTTGATATTTCTCGACTGAAATGTCTCTTTCTCTTGTATCAAGTCATTTAGTGGATAAAACAGGACATATACGTGCTGTGTGTGTGTGTGTGTGTCATTACTGTCCAGACACTGTACACACAGTTCGTTTTTTGTGCTCCTGTCCCCCCCACATGGGGAATTATGCGGTTGAGGGTGATTACACAGTCTGTGAGCCACAAACACAACACACACATAATGACATCCAGGGACAACGACTGGAGCGTTAGCAGCAATTAGGCCACTGAATAAGCGTGTGTTCTTTCTTTTACACAACCTCACTGCCTCTCTTTACCTCTTTCTGCACCTCCTTTACTCTTTCTTTTCATTTCTTTCTCCTATATATGTCTTTCTGAAATCAAAATTTAGAGCAGAGCTATGGCCTTCACATGGCGACGACTGTAACGGCGGGTAGCAGCTAACAGCGCTAACAGCACAAAAGGCCGCGACAGTGCTGACAGCGCTAACAATGAAGCCTCACTATCCGCTTCTGATTTTAAAAATCCATATTTGTCCCTTTTTGCCACAAAAGTAGTGACATTTGATGCTAAAAAGATGCTAACATGATCCATTAGCTATCAGCAGCTTCCAAAAAATATTTCTATGAGCATGACACACGAGTCCGGCTCTGCCTTGTCCTCTGTATGGCCGAGTTTACACGGTTGCATGTGTGCAGCTCTACATGTAAGTGTGTACATGTGTTCATTGTCCCGTATCACGGTGTGGTTAAACATGTGAAATACCAGCTGTCTGGACCCGAGCCAGCCGCTGCTCTTTTCTCCTTCTTCTTGTCCATTTTTTTCTTTTTTACGTGCCCCTCATTTCCCTCCACTCTTTTTCCACTTTTCCATTAATTACTTCTTTTTCATTTTTGCGATATGTGTCATTAGGTCTCCTGCCTCCTATTTGCCCCGACCTCTCATTTATGCAATTGCTTCCCCCTATTAGTGTGATTGAAATGGTGTAAATTAGGAATGTGTGCATTGTGCGTTCACCTCTACATTACTGGACTAATCTGGGGTCAGAGAACATGTTGGCTGTATTCTGTAGCATGTGGATGTGTTTAACTCTATACTTAGTACAGTGTGAATCAGAGCCATCACACACACCGTGGGAAACAAATGCAAGAATCTCTGTGTGTGTGTGTGTGTGTGTTTGTGCATTTGCAGTTATTTTCTATGTTGATCAGTGCGCCTATAATTGTGTGTGTGTGTGTCCTACATTACAGTTGCACGGTGTAGCGCAAACAAATAAAGAGCTTCCTCAGATGCCTTGTCCCCCCTCCCTCCTCTCCTTCAATCATTATCCAGCATGCATGGCATTCCAGCTCGCAGGAATGACAAGGAGATTGTTATTGTGCTCTCATCGCTGCATACTTGCACTCTTCGCACACACACACACTCACACACTCACACACACAGACAGGCTTTTCAGGCCAGAGGCCCGTTTTTGTTTCTAGCTATGAAGCCAAACAATCAATCTCCATTCACTAATTTTCAGGCGAGAGAGAGAAATGGAATGAGAGGAAGTGGACAAGAAGAGGGGAAAGGCAGAGATTTGTAGAAAAGGAAAGAGAGAAGAAGAAATGGAGAGTGTGAAATCTCAGGGGAACCCCCAACATGCTTGTCCTCACGTGGGAACCTTTCCTCTCCATCACACTGACCCCTTTGTTCCTTCCATCTCTACCTCTGTCTATCATTTGTTGCTAATGAGCTCTGTCTCTCCCCCTCTCTCTCTCTGTCTCTCCCCCTCTCTCTCCCTCAGGTCCATGGGAAGTGTGTGTGCAGACACAACACTGCAGGTGATCACTGCGAGCGCTGCACTCCTCTCTACAACGACCGACCCTGGCAGCCCGCTGACGGACTGACCGGCGCTCCGCACGAATGTCGGAGTGAGTCGAACAAACACAGAAAAAATCGTCACTTTCGGGAAAAAGTCCTGATGAGGTCGAACAAATGTGGTGTCAAATCAACAACGCACAGCTAAGAACAACAACATTGCTAAAGCGTAAAGTAACACAGTATAGTACAGATATATTGTGGATACTGCAAATGTGCAACGTCTATTTGATATCTAAAAAACGTTTGTTGGAATATTCCTTTAATGCAAATGCGTATCTGACAGAAGTCAGTTAAGAGTTAGTGCATTTCACAGACAATTCCCATGTAATCAAAAGGCCAACATGCGGTGACTCACAGATCTCCTCCCTCTCACACCAGAGTGTAAGTGTAACGGACACGCTCACAGCTGCCGTTTTGACTGGGCGGCGTGGCGCGAGTCTGGCCAGCGCAGCGGAGGCGTTTGTGACTGTCTGCACAACACCGAAGGACATCAGTGTCAGAATTGCAAAGCCGGCTTCTACAGAGACCCCCAGAGACCACAGACAGCCCCCGACTCCTGCAAACGTAAGACACACACACACACGCACACACACACACACACACCAGTGATGCTCATTACAGCGTGGCTCTTAAGTATAGTGTCGTACAGCAGCAGAGTATGGTTTGTTGGGATGAGGATTAGTGCCACTGGTGTCAAATATGGTATTTATGGCTCTTACACCAAGGTATAACAGTTAATAGTTAATGATGTAGTCTAGTAGTGGGCGAACTGTGAGTTTTTATGGATTTTTCAGTGAAATTTGTGTTATTTTCCTACAAAAAGTCCAAGTTGATGCAACGTGCAGGCTCCCTGAATGATGTTAATGTCGACTTAAGGTCCTTGTTACTGATGACATCTGTCATTTTCTTACTTTTTACCACAATTAATACAATTAAGTAGCTAAATTACAACCGTGTCCCTTGAACTTCACATGTGATTTTTGTTTAATATTATAAAATGTTAACCATTTTGGAGCAGACACATGGAAACACCTAATGACGCAGGACAACACTGTCAAGAAGTTTTTATATAATTCGTATTAATTAGTCATATCTGAACTAAAGAGTCTTAAATCAAGTGACTTATATCGAGTATATTTTCAAACTGACTACATGAGTCGTTGCTGCTTATTTATACGAGATGACTTCAGGAATTTCACTTATACAGATTAGATACGGGGATGTTGCCATACCCGGCTTTTTTTTTGCAAACCGTGACGTGAAGAACACTGTAAAAATGTCATATAACATAATTAATCACCCCGGTGTTGACTAAATGTTGCTAGTGTGGACATTAACCTCACACACACCACACTGGCATGGCGCTCTTATTCTCACAAGGAATGCTGAGGACTGAGATCACAAGCCGGGACGTGCTGGATAACGCTGATACGCTGATGGGCACCTGGCCCTGTGCGCGTGTGTGTGTGTGTGTGTGTGTGTGTGTGTGTGTGTTTGTGCTCCAGCCAACGTTTTCACCGTAGTTAATCATCAGATGGTGGCATTCCTACGTCTTGACTCAAAGCTCGACACACAAAACTCCTACGTGTCCATCTTGGGCTTGTTTTGCCATTTTTCATGCGTGACTCAGAGCTCAAGTAGCTTCAGGGTAATCATTGGTATCATTGTTTATGTGTGTGTGTGTGTGTGTGTCGTGCTGCCCTCCGGTGATGAGACGAGTCTTAAGTAAACACGCGATAGTCATCCATAAACACAGAGCAGCGGCTACATTCCCGTCTGATTATGTGTCAGATTTGACCCAGTGAGCTCAGTCCTGCAGGTACGCTGGACATACTAGTGTGTGTGTGTGTGTGTGTGTGTGTGTGGGTGTGTTCACGTGGCCACACACATCGACACAACTGTCAACTTGCACCAAACCATTCAAAAACATCCAGGGGGGAGAATATGTTTGCTATTAGCCCACTTGTGTCACGTAAGCCAGGTTTCCATTCAAATGTATCGCAAATTATAACCGAATGTCGCGAAAATCGGCAAAATGAACATATTTAGAAATGTTGGTAATGTTTTTAAGCGCACCATAAAATGCCCACCAGCATCTATACCTCTCCAAACAAATGCATAATCCCAAAATAATAATAAGCAGTGGTAGAATACAACAAATACTCAGCTAGAATAAGAGTCTACCTCCATCCTGAGCTAAATACTAACGGCAGCAGGCTAACATGCTCACAGTGACGATGCTAACGTGCTAATGTTTAGTTAAATATCTCAGTTTAGCGTGTTAGCATGCTAGCAGCAGCCATTTAGCACTAAGTACAGCTGAGGCTCTTAGGAAGGTCATTAGTTCTGCAGGTATTTGGTCATAAATCAAAGTATTGGATAAATAGAACTTTTTACCTGATGGTGGCGCTAGAGGAAAAGTCAGGTGATCACCAAAGTTGTTGCAATTTATCCTGAGGAAAACATGAATATCTGTGGCAAATTTCATTTCAATCCATCCAATATATAGATATTGATAGAATAGATATTCACTCTGGACCAACATGGTGGATAACCTTTGCAGAACGTTATTGCAGTAGGACATAAATCTAGTGGGACATTTGGCATTAATATAGAAAGATGAGGGAACGTTTGTGTGGTTACTTTAGGGCTCAGCTCCACGCGGTCGAGGGGACGTGGACATCAGCAAACAGAGCGACTGGTGTGATTCAGTTTACTCGATCGCCGGTTTATGACATGAATGTGGTTGTTGCCAAGATGATACAGATCTTCTGCATTTTATTAGTTTTATTATATTTCTTCTCCCCGAGATAATTTAAGACCATAAAGTTTAGATGTTTTGACGAGTCTGATCAGGTCACAGAAAATCGATGCGAAAAAAGAAATAATACAGACGTGTTACAGGGTTTGGATTTCAGGGTTGAGTGTCGTGCATGTTTTTGTTTTGCACCAAAGTGTGTAACTATGGAGGCTGGAGGGCTCAATGATCCTCACTGACGGCTGATTGATAGAAAAAAGGAGCGACGTGCTTTGGAGAACCCCGAGATGAAGGTGCAGCTTGTGAAATCCCGCTGACAATAGTGGAATTTCCCTCCGTCGTGAGGAACATTTTTTTCATACCAGGCTCCGAGGGGCCCTGGAAAGAAAACACTCCTGTCAAGCTCGTACACACCAAAACTCTTTAGTGGGGGGGGGGGGGG
>CALSCE010000077.1:5176261-5214744 GCA_943593645.1 Bovichtus variegatus | reverse complement strand
GGCACAAACAGGAGGTCAGTCCCTCTACCTTGTTAGAGATACTTCCAGGCCCACAGGCGACACACGCATCCTGGCCGTAGGTGTGGCGTCCTGCCAGGTGTGTGTTTGGCGGACACTCCTGGCACCGGTTGGTGTCCCTGTCGATGTAAAAGCCAGCAGGGCAGGGGACGCAGGAGGAGCCCGCCCGCTGCGAGTTCTGCGGCACCAGAGCGCAGGCCCGACATGTCGACGCCACCCCATCCAGGACATTTGTCACGCTGATGGAGTACAGCTTCACCATGTCGCTGACATAACGACGCACCTACACACACACACACACACACACGACAGGGACAGAAACACATGTTGAGATACAAATATGTTCTTGATATTTAATGAAGGTGTGTTTGTTTGTCATATTTTGCACTTCCTATATGTATATATATGCACAATGTGTGTATATTTTCATACATATTTACAATAAAAACAAATCTTTTAGTGCTGGAATTGGTTCTTTAATGTAACAAAATCTACGTTTTTGAGTATCTGAAGACATGACTTGTAGAAAAGAAGTAAAAAAGTACATTTAAAATCTAAGTCTACAGCCAAGTTACAGCCCTGGGTGGCTTTGGTGAGGTGACTTACGTCCAGAGCATGGTTAGTCCTCTGGAAGGCCCATGTAAAAGCAACTGAGGCGTTCCTGGTCATGCTGTGCGAGTACGACTGTTTCCCTTTGCTGCCTTCCCACGACTCCACCACTGTGGTGCTCTTCCTGTTCACGTCCTGCAGGGGGCATCGCAGCAAAATGGGGAAAACGTGGGTTGGATTTCCGAGCAACAACAAAGCAGAACACTGTAATAAACTGAACCACAGCGAGATAACGAGACCGTTCTGGCTCGGTGGTGAAATAAGTCACCTAATTACTACCTTCTGCTCCAAAACACACACAATCAAAGCACACACCATCATGAAGTAGAGCTCACAGTCGCCAGAGCAGATGGTCTCGAACACAAAGGTTATCCGGCCAAACTCACTGCCAGTCATCCCTGAAAGTGAGGCTGGGACCCTGCCACCGAAAAACACAAACACGGGCGGGGGATTTAGATAATATAGGGGCTCGTTAAAGTGCATTCAAGCAATTACTTCCTCCTCCTCTCTCTGCTCTCTTGATTTCTGAGGTGTCCAAACGTGCACAGATAAATGAAATCTGACACGGGAAGCTCACATACTTACTTGAAGCCAGGCACATGCAGGCTGAGGATGAGGTAGTCGTTATCTGTGCTGCCTGCTCCGCTGCGAACGTGGTCCCCCGCCACCTCCCACCCTGACGAACAACAGACACGACGCACACACGTTAAACCTCATCGAGCCTGGATTGCAGATCCGTGCACATGTATGATGCCATTTTAAGTGCATTGTCCCACATTGGCTTGGCTGCGTGAGAAAACAGCTGTGTGTGTGTGTGTGTGTTAATGGTTATTTCAGGTGGACAGAAAAAAGGGATGTTTATAAATGTTTGGAGAACAATCTGGTCCATTTCAGTATCTTCAGAGTGGCCTTAAATCTGCATGTTATTGCTCACCATTCATGTCGTCACATTTGGAGTTGCCCACGTTGAAGCAGGAAGTCTTCATGTTGGAGGGCAGCACGTTCCACCATTTATACTCGTAACCTAACACTGGCTCTGTACCTGCAGGGCACTCAGTGCACACTGGTGCACACACACACACACACACACACACACACACACACACACACACGATTTATTTAACTACAACAAAGGTATTTTCCCTCCTCAGTAACAAATCCTGTTTGCACAAGAACCATATTGTCAGGCGTGGATCCAGCTGGGTCGCCTCTGTTTAGGTGTTTAGTTGACTTTCCTCAGGTGAATGCAGATTATAAAAAGATCCACTTATATGAATAGAAACCACTGGCTCAGTCACAGTGCATGCCAGGTGTGAGCATGTTTACCGTAGGTGCCATCTGAGTGGGTTCCAGGTGGGCAGGGCAAACAGGTGGAGTCGTTGCTGTTGTAGTAGCCGGGGTTGCAGGGAGGGCAGGGCTCTCTCTGCCCCGTCGCAGGCAGCTCCAAGGCCCCCGTGATGTTCTCCACACAGATTTTTGGCTCCACCCAACGATACAACACCTGCGTCTGTGTCCGACAAAGCCACAGATGTCAGGGGCTTTACGTGGCTCAAGTAAATAAATATAGAAAAGTAGCTGGAGTTATACAGACTGAGGTACATAGAAAATACATTATCAACAACACAGGGATGTGTTTCTTTTCTCTTCTTTTGCCATCATCACTCTTACTCAGCGCTTTCAGGGATGTGAATCCAAACAGGCCAAGGTCGTGGACGAGTGCCAAGGAAGTTGACTTTGGATCAGATGACATGCAAAACGTTCACTAAGCTATTCATCGTTTCCTTTCTCATCACACGCTGTGACTTCTCTGGTTTCTGACACACGATGCCCTGAGACAGCTGACTAAACGTCTTCGCGGTTTATAATCAATTTAAATGTACTGCAGTAAAAAAAAAACAGGCAGCATTGTCCTCCCGTATGAATAAGCGTTGTGTAAGGGCAAATCACAAAAGGATAAAAGCACACGGCATCATTTATTATATGTTCTTTTGCTAAGTGCATTAATTAAAGCAAAGATAAACAGGAGTTGTCATGCTGATCATGCTTTAAATATAAAACCAACCATGGCTTGTTTTGTACGTCGTCTATATACTTCCTAATTGTCTTGTTTTAATTGGATTATTGTTGCTTTATTCGGGCATGTTAACATAGATTATCCCACTATAAACAACTAAATTGTCAACAAATCTGTGTGAACTTATCAAATACCACCATAAAATTCTCTGCAAAATAGTTTTGGTAAGTGTACCTTTAATTTAAACCCCATGCAAAAGAGGGTGCGTTTCCTAAGTAGGTGTGTCTGTCCTTGTGCGGTATAAAGGTGTGTGTGTGTGTGTGTGTGTGTGTGTGCGTGTGTGTGCGTGTGTGTGTCTGTGTGTGTGTGTTGCTGACCTTCCCTTCGCTGTCGCAGGCTGTGTGGATCTGGAAATAATCCTTCTCGGAGCACGGCGGCCTCACTTTACACTCGGCCCATCCCTCATCTGTGAGAGGAGGAGGAGGAGGAGGAGGAGGAGGAGGAGACGATGAAGATCCAAGACACAGCGGTGCAGAGAAAACAAACCAGAACGTGAAGTTGGGTAAATCCAATCAGTCTTTTACTTTACGGGAGAGAATGTCAAACTTTTAAGGTTAACACGAACATGACTTGTTTTACAGTAAAGTCACAGGCAGAGTTCGGCCAATACAGCAGATACATCAGTACATCAAATTACAGAATATTATTATTAAAAAGCTATATCTTTTGAATACATTTTGAAACATTTACAGTAGGAAATATTATGCTTTCATTTCTAGTTACCATGTTAAATTTACAGTTACTGTCATACTTTCATAGTAAACCCAATAACCACAATTAAGGGATTATTATATAAAAAGGTTTATTTGTCTATGTGAAGTGTCTGAGTAAAAAAAATACTATTAGCGTACATAGTTTCCAATTCTTCTTAATTTAAAATATCAGCATAATATTATCCTCACAATTCCCATTTCACACCATCTCTATTAAGCTGCATTAAACGACTGTAAGAGAATTAAAATAATGTTTTTAAAGCAAATTTGACTTTTGTTATTAAACCTCACGAGGCGTACGTACCTTACGCACCTTTTTCTTTCCCACTTCTCACTGGATACATTTAAGTAAACTAGATTTAAGGCGAGTTGCATGCTTTTGGCACATGTGTACATACGTGAGTAGTGGTGCTCAGGGCAGGTCGTACAGGAGGACGCCCCCTTTATGGAGAAGGTGTTGCTGGGACACGGCTGACAGGACGAGGAGCCGGGGTCCGAGCTGAACCAGCCGGGCCGGCACGGGAAACACTCCGATGTGTAGGCAACACCTGGACATATTTAAATTCATCTCCCCTCATTACATCCGTCATAAATGTAAAATACTGGTGTTGAATTCACGAATGTCTCATCTTGTGTTGTTACCTTCTATTTGGATGTTCTTGAGCAGCACAGGTTTGACCATCTTCCCTCCCACCAGGATGCCGGTGGTTCTCCAATACAGGATGTTCGTACCAGACTTCAGATTCACCTAAAAACGAAAAAAGACAAGAACATGGAGAAGCACACACACACACACACACACACACACACCATAATACTGTCCCTACTGACGCACGCAGAGTCAGATACTCACTGTGTGTGTGTCCCATTCTCCATTGTTAGTGACTTTAATCCACTTCTGGTCATCAGTTTGGGCCATTTCCTGACACTGCTCATTCTGGACCTGAACACATGTCGTTATGGCAACGATGAGCCATAAAAAACGCTGCTGCTCATAACTTATAAGCCTCCGCTATTTAAATTTGCCGAACCAGGATAATGCTTCAAAACTGAAACTGTCGAAGAACAGTTTCACATTTTTGGAAATACACATATTTGCTTTCTTGAGGAAAGTTAGATGATTAAATTGATACCAATAATTCCTTCTTTCCTCTTCCTCTTCATAAACGTATTAATGCAGATGAGATTTCACTGCAATGTTTGCACATGTTCCCGAAAAATCCTGTGGCATATAAGTAATAATAAAAGCCTATTCACAAAGTAAGTAAGAATGTCAGAGGAAGTCAATACGATTGGAAATTAAATTATCGTGTGCAATATCCTGTGCAATCATATTTACATATTCTTTTTTATTTTATTGCTACACAACATGTGTGTACATTTAAAAATATCTTGTTTCATTTTTATTTAATCACACAATCATTCTTAAGCTGCTGTAACAAGTACATTTCCCTCGTCTTGGATCAATAAAGTTCTCATTTCAAAATATATTACATCGTAGGAAGCGGCTAGAAGTGCTTACGTAGAACTCAAAGAAGATGTTGTTGTCTGGGAACTGGTAGGTGAAGGAGACGGAGCCCTGCTTCTCCAGATGGACGGCGTAAACCAAAGACACTGTGCACTCGTCGCGGTTGGACTCCAGATACACACCCTGTGGCGTCCATGATGAGCTGCGGCACAGACAACAAACACTCAGCAAAACAGCCACAAAGCTGCATGTTAACCTGTGAGAAAGGTGGTGCTGGTGAGTGGCTGTGTCACCCGTTACAGGCCTGAATGTCCTCTCCATTTGGCCCGGGGTCCAAGAAGCTGGCCAGGCTGGTGAAGCCTGCTGGGATGGCGTCCCATTGGTCAAAACGGAGGCCGCTGCCCAGAGAATAGGAGCCGGACACACACGGCTTGCACTGCTGCGTGGTCATCTCTAAAAACTTCCCAGCCGGACACGAGAAAGCTGTGAGACGGTGAGAGAAAGAGGGTCAGATTGACATGCGAGGAGACACACACACACGCACACACACACACACACACACACACACACACACACAGTACTTACAGCAGTCTGTTCCTCTGGTTGGAGGTGGGAGGTCTGAGCAGGAGCCTGGATTGAGAGGGATGGCGACCCTCCATCGTGACCCTGTACTGTCACACTCTGTGTACTGGTAGTAGTAGTCTGTCTGCAAAACACACACACACACAGATACACACAAAGATCAACACACCATCCGAAGGATCGCTTTGGTCCAGCATGCAACATCTAAGCAGTGCCTTAAACTTGCAGTTTTTCAGCAGGGGCCATTGGTTGCTAAAAGAAGCCCGGTTATATAGAAGTTTATGAGAAAATGACCCTACTTCTCTCTTGGTTTATTACCATAATAAACATTTTCCTGACAAGTTTTCGGTCTCAATCACTATTTTCAAGCATCCTTCAATACAGCATGATGTTAATTTTGTAAACTATGGTCCCGTTTAGATGAAAATAGGCGATGAAGCGATGTATGCTTCAGGGTGGGGCTACCTTGTGATTGACGGATCGTTACAACATGGCGTTTCACAGTGTGTTTTTAGGTCAGGAAAGTTATTTGTAACATTTCAGTCGCCTAAAAAGTTTGTTCTCTCGTGTCACCTCTGGTTCCAAAAAAACAAGATGGCGACGACCGAAATGCCAAACTCGAGGCTTCAAAACGGATAAACCACAAACAATGTGACATCATGGTGACTATGTCCATTTGTATATAGAGTCAATTGTGCCCCTAATTGTGCATGCTAACATGTGCTACTTAGCACATGTAAGCATGCTAAGCACATGTAAGCATGCTAACACGTGCCACTTAGCACATGTAAGCATGCTAACACGTGCCACTTAGCACATGTAAGCATGCTAACACGTGCTACTTAGCACATGTTAGCATGCTAACACACCAAACTAAGACTGTGAACATGGTAAACATTACTCCTGCTGAACATCGGCATGTTAGCATTGTCGTTGTGAGAATATTAGCATGCTGAAGTTAGCTTTTAGCTCAAAGCGCCGCTGTGTCGGCCTCACAGATCCGCCAACATGACTGTAGACTCTTTGTTTTCCAACCAGGACATGAATATACATAAATCATTGTTTATTTTCTGCACCATTGTTACTGTTTATCACACCGTCAGCTCTGCACAGACACAAAGCAAAACCCTCACAGAGCTTCATCTCCAGTCACACACGGTACTGGACGCACATGACTTTTTTTTTTTTTTTTTTTTTTACGAGCATGAAGCTGATTTCATATGACAAACAAAAGCCAGGGTAAAAGCGGCGGCTGACCCCGATCACCACGGCAACGGACCTGCTGTAACGCTAATGGTCCATTAAGAGCACGACAGCGGCTCATCTTTACGGGGACACTATTACGCTCATCTTTGAACTGATTGAATATTCATTTTGAGGAACATTTTGTCCAAAGCAACTTATAATGAGAGGCTTTTAATCTTCATAGAAGCAACAACTACAACTGAGTGTGTTCAGTACAAGTGCTGTTTATTTTCTTATTATCCTTTATCCTAACTAACCTAATTACATTAGAGGTTATACACTTGCTTTTTTCAACATATTTGATTTTTTTCCCCAAACCAATAAACATGTTTGCTTTTCTATTATATTCTATAATTTAATATCTTATTTTTTACTTTAACAACCAGTTTTTAAAACACTTAATTTTTGAAAAAAACAACTCATAATATAGAATAAAATAAAGATGATAACTCCTGCATTCTATTTCACTTATTGATTTTTTTTTAAATTTCATATGGATACAACAATACAATACTTAATACAAAATGTTGGTCTAAATAATCTTCATCTGGTATATAATTTAGACCTAAACATTGTGTTAAACAAATATCAAATAAACCAGAAAGTTTATTATATTGTATATTACTTTTGTTTTGTTCTGCAGTGCTCTGACGCACCTGTCACACAGACTTATGTGTGCAAAGATATTTTAATATGTTTTCTACTTTCATGCCGAGATTAAGATGAAAAGATTGATACCACTCTCACATCTGTATCGTAAATATGAAGCTACAGCCGGCCGCTGGTTAGCTTAGCTTAGCATAAAAGACCTGGAAACAGGTGGAAACAGCTCGCCTATATCTGAAATCATTATTGCTTTTTAATATTATATTTTGAGCCATAGTTGTATTTAGACATCTTATGGCTGTACAGATGATGTAGGACAGTTAGCAGATTTAATATTGATATTCAATGTCTTGCACGTTCCTGTCTTTCTCGTCTCACCTTTGAATATCTAAACGTCAAAAGACTTTAAATCAGTTTTTTACTTTAAGCAATTCTTGCCAAATAAGGCAGTAAAACCATTTAAGTAGGGCTTGGTTTGTACTTTTAATGCGACTTCTCACGAGTCCAAAGCCTCCCTCTGGCATATCCCCATCTCCTCCCCCGAACCTGCTGTTCAACTGGACAGACGAGTCACCCGAGCGTGCAGGCAGCTGGCTGCAGCAGCGCACTCACGTCCAAATAGGAGCTAATTACACTGGAACAACCACAGAAAGGACCTGCAAGGTGTGTGTACGGGGGGGGAATTCATCCGAGATGGTTTGCAGATGCAGGATGTGTGAGGCACAGATAAGCTTGAGCTCTTTTAAATGGCTAATCACCTCTCTGCAACAGCAGAAATGGCCATTCATGCTGCACCCCCTCCCCCAACACACACACACACTCACACACACACACACACACACAAACAAATATACAAACTGTGGGTGTAAGAGGACGAGCACCTTATTAACATGTTGCATGGCAACCTGCACTGAGATTCACCTGCTGTCCAGTGACAAACAAGAGGGCTGGGGGAGAAACGGTGAGCGTGATAAAACATTTATTTTTATTTTTAAAAAAGGATAATAAGTTGCACTGGTCTTAAAAGTGACTCACGCTGGTTGTCATGGAGACTGATGAGAAAAAGCGAGAGGGGGGGGACATGGGATGAAATTCAACGCGATGAGACGCCGTCCTCTCAGTCAGGAGATTATCTGGACTGGAGGTTTTAGGATTTGTGTAGAAGAGACAACAGGAAAGATGGACACTAATCTCGGCTGCTGATAAATGATATTTTATATTGAATGTTTGATGCCAAAAGAATCCAGAAAATTACAAAAATTCAATGTTATTCTCGTCAGAGTGGAAAAGTGTCTGAATTTAGACCAAAACTCACTGAAAGCTAAAAAAAAAAAAACATTGACCACATTTAACTGTACATATACTTCATTTACACTGCAAATATTACATAACTGCGTACTGTTTACATTGTGCTTAACAGAACATACATTGTTCATTTGTTTATCTTTATATATCTGTATATTAGCTTTGGCTATCTGATTATATGCCAAACTGTATTATGTGGTTGTGTACAATGGCATTAAAGTTGAATGTCATCTTATCTTATCTAAATAATATATAATAATAATTAACCTAATAATAACTGTTCCAGGTGGGTTAGCAGCTCTTTGATGCATTTCAGAGGCAAATATTGTAGATTTTTAAAATAACTTTAGTTACTTTGCAGATTCAGATTAATAATACAAATGATCAACAAATAAATTACAATATATTATAGATTAAGATAAAACTTTATTGATGCCTGTGTGTGTGTGTGTGTGTGTGTGGGGGGGGGGGGGGGGGGGGGGGGGATTAACAATTATTAGGTCTAAGTAGTTAAAATGAGCCTCACTTTTAGCAGCTGCAACATTAAAGTGATGTACACATTAATGCATCAATAATTAAAATCCTGTAATATAATATAATCCAGTAATATAATCCTTTTATACGATTCTGATATGGGTCGCTTTGACTTTTGGTACTTTAAGTAGGCTATATTTTGATGCCGATACTTTTGTACTTTGACTTAATGAAACATTTGAATCCAGGACTTGTAACAGAGTGGCCTATTTCTACACTGTGGTATGTTAAGACTCGAGCTTTGCACACTGTGTGAAGAGAGATGCATCCTGCAACATCCTCACTTTGCCTCTGGGCTCCATGAAAAGAGTGTATAACAAAAAATAAATAAAATAAATAAAAAACCCTGCCAGCACTGCCCCGGTTCTCTCTCCTCCTCAGCGGGTACTCCAGCAGGAGGCTGCCCGGAGGAGGGATGGAGGCCAGCAGGCAGCGTCATCTCGCTGTGGAGCGTGTTTCTGGTCAACATGAACCGCATTGTAAGCCGATCAGCGGCGTGCAGAGGACCGTGAGCTCCCGCCTAGCTCAAGTAACAGTGGAGACAATATATAAACGACTTGTCATTTTAATTGTGCATTATGAGAAGCCGTTTTGCTGCATGCATTGCCATGTCATTCACTTGATCACACACTAAAATAGATTTGTAATTTCTAGATGGAGTAGAATGATTTGAAAAAAGGACAATTAAGCATCGGGATATTGGGAGATAATAACAACAACAACAACAACAACAACAGCAGCGTACTCACCTTATCGCACGGCCGCAGGTCGGCGGACGCAGATGACGCGTGAGCGGTGATGATGAGCACAAGGCAGCGGGGGACCCAGGAGGCCCGCACCTGCTCCCGCATCCTCAGCTCGGATCACAAACAGCCGGCTGTCCGCAGCCTGGAGCCACAAACATGAACCAGGCCGAGCGGTGAGGGGCTTTGTGGCGGTGTGCCTGTCATTGATGGGCCTGCCTGTCTCTCACTCACCCTCCACCCACACCACCATCAAGACAGACGGTGTGAAAGAATAAAGACTTCCGGTCCCGGTTTTCACATTAAAACTCCCTAGAATTAAAAAAAGTGAAAAAATAAATGTGACATAAAACAGCGGCCCTCCAACATTTTTGCACCACCGGTTTCATGCAAGACACAATAAAGTGCAAAACATATAATTTTATTATTACATATGTAATGTAAATGTAATTATTCCATTTCATATAATTCACTTTATTTATATTATTATTACATTGTAATATATATAATGTAATACATAAAAATGTTTACAATAAATATTACCGTCACAAAAAAAACAAACATTTTATTCTCTCCGGCCCGGTACTGGTCCGCGACCCGGTGGTTGGGGACCCCTGACATAAACGACAAGATGTGGCACAGTGTTATGTAGTACAATAGTTGTAATTGTTTACTTTTTTCTGATAATAATCAATAATTGCAGCTCTAATCCTCTTGGCACTTTGGTCAAATTCAAATATTTTCATCTTTACCATTTAGAAAATTAACATGAACGTTACCATTTGATTTATTGTACCAGCTAGTTTAAATAAAATGTTCATATGCACACACATTTCTAGTACATGGACTCAGGATTTATTCAATTTTTTCCCCCAGAAACTGCATTTCCCTGATGCAACTCTAAATAAGGAAAATAAAAACAATATGCTGTTATTGTTAAAAGTGGGTTAACGGCTCCTTTACGTTCCCTGACAGATTGAATACATGACACCAGTGGCTGTTGAGTAAAATCTTAGCGCATGAATATTTTTATATTTCAAACTCTTTGCTTTTATTTTGAAGGCGCCGCCACCTGTCTCTGCCTGTTGAATGGTTTTCTTCACGTCTGTCTCAGATAAACCCTCAGACGGTGACGCCACGAGTGTGATAACGCACACGTTATCTTGATTGACAGCTGGAGGCCTTCTGGCTGCTGAGCTTATTATAACTCTGCACTGACAAAAGCAGTAGGAGTGTAGATTAAATTATAAAGGATGATGGCCAATAGCCTGAGTATACGTTCATGTTCAGATATATTACAAATATGTTGAACTGGTAAAAATAGAATCTCTTTTTTAAATTAGATTTAGAATCAAACTGAGAATTTCAAATGAACATTTAAGACAAGACGTGGCAAGTTTATCTGCATAGCACCTTTCAAACACAAAGTGATTTACATATGACATAAAATGACATTTAAAAGACAAGAGCCACAAAAAAAAAACTGAATAGCATGATGATAGTAGTACACACATGCAACATTTCTGACTTTCTCTGTCCAGTATAATCTCCTCGCCTGCAATAAAGACGTAATAAAGTCACTTCTCAGCCTTATCAAATATGTGTGTTGGACAAAAACAGAGCTTTGAATAGTAGACTGGAGATTGTCCCATCAATTTGAGCAATAAATCACACACTTCCTTCATGTGCCACTTTTCTTTGCAAAGAATGCAGAAATGAATAACATGGCTGGCTTTTTGTGCCAGTCTAAAAAAAGCACTAATAATAAGCAAATCAGTGCATAGTTGAGATTTAAACTCATGACAAACGACTGCAGTGCAATTTTAATTTGTGTTATCCTATTATTTTACTGGTGTAAAACCAGTGTATGATTTAAAGCAAAACTAAAACCTGGGCGACCACAATACAGATCAATATACAACAGTTTCAGACCAAATCTGCAGTGATTTCTGCATACGTCAAAAGTCTCTTAAAACAAAACATTGCATTGTTTATCTCGGTAAAGAAGAAGTTCGACTGAAATCAATTTTTAAACACAATGGTAGTCCTACAGAGATTGAACGAGAGCCAATAGAAATTTCTTCTGGGAAATGCATTTTTAAAATGTTATTAAATAATATAAAATGACATGTTATAATAATAATAATAATAATAATAATAATAATAATAATAATAATGTCCTTTTAAAAATGATTCCAGAAATCCAGGGTAATCCCAAAATATGTCTGTATGTCGTTTTATAATATGCTGTTTTATAATTTGTAGCTATTCGTCCATCTGCCGGCAGGTGGCAGCAACACACACAACAGTGCTACCAAAAAATATCCCCACGAAGAAGTATTAAAAATTAAAAGAAAGGAAGTGACGTAGATTGCAGAATCAAAACAGTTGAAATGTGACAGCTCGGCACTGTCCCGCAAAAGGCTTATAAAATGCAATGGGAACTGTTACTGCCAATGTCAGAAATAAACCACACTCTCTAACCAACATCTTTAGAAACAGGGACGACTTTTTATGGGATTGTCAAGGAATGCTAATCCGAGGAAAAGGTACTTTTGGGTAGTTTTATCTGTGTAACTAGCTAGCTAGCTAGTTAGCTAGTTAGCTTCCACGGCTAACGAAAGTCGCTCCATGGCTATCTATGGGAAGAACATTACCATATATAGACCGGCCACAGAGCTCCCTCGCCGGTGAAATGTAAACAGTGGCTCGCTGTGGAGGCTGACAAAGAACAAAAACAAAACTCAGCCTGGAAGAAGACAAATAAACACGCTAGCTTCACCATGTCATCGGACCAGATTATTGCCATTGTCATGGATGATAAAATCTACGAGGTGAATAAAAAGAAGCTGATAGAGAAGAGCGACTACTTCCGTGCGCTGTACAGCTCCGG
Organism: Bovichtus variegatus; assembly: GCA_943593645.1. Taxonomy (NCBI): domain Eukaryota; kingdom Metazoa; phylum Chordata; class Actinopteri; order Perciformes; family Bovichtidae; genus Bovichtus; species Bovichtus variegatus. The sequence continues at coordinate 5,201,954 of CALSCE010000077.1, read as the reverse complement.
GATGAGGGAGTCCACGGAGGACTCTGTGCAGCTCCAGGGGCTCAGTGTGCCCGGCCTGGAGCTCGTGCTGGAGTTCATCAACACCTCCAAGGTTCAGGTTGTCAACGAGACTCTGGAGGACCTGATTGAGACCGCCTCCTTCTTACAGGTCACCTCCATCCTCAAGCTCCTCACTTCGGAGATCCGGCTGGACAACTGCGTGGAGCTGTTCAGCCTCTCTGAAGTTTACGGGACTCATGATCTGCGCAATGCTTGCCTCAAATACATGAGCTGCTACTATCATCCCATGCTGAGGCGGCCAGAGTTCAGCAGCCTCCCCTCAGGTGTCAGAGACCAAGTTAAGGAGATGCGCATGAAAGGCACCGCCACCTTGGTAGCCATCGGGGACTTCACCTGCCTCTCCCTGGACGTGCCCGATCAGGATGAACCCTGGTCTATGCTGAGGTATGGAGAGTTGGAGCAGCGCTGGAAACCACTCGCCAACAACCTGCCCTCAGATATGATCAACGTCAGAGGATATGGGTCAGCTGTGCTCGATAACTACCTCTTCATAGTGGGTGGATACAGAATGACGAGCCAGGAGATCTCTGCGGTGCACTGCTACAACCCCTGCAGGAACGAGTGGAACCAGGTGGCTCCGCTCAACCAGAAGAGGTAAAAACAGGGGCCACGCTTTACCATTCAGCAAGGTCGGCAACTGCCTGCCCCCCCCAACTAAAAGGGCTCCAACCAGCTGTAGATTTACTATGATGTTAAGATATGAAAAGTATTGAATCATGTTACCGGGCTTTAAAAGCACTCAACATACTAACTACTGCTACTTCGGAAGAAAACATTGTACTACTACATTTACCTACAGAGAAATGTTCCTGGTGACGTTACAGATTCAGATTCTACTCACAAAATCTAACAATTATAATATGATGCATTATTATTCATTAAACTATCCAGCATCATATTAGAATTGAAAGCTCCACCTTGAACAGATGTTAAGTGTAAGTACATTGTGCTGATAATGCCTCTCTTTCCCTCTTCACTTTAGGTAAAAAAATCAAATATTGTTTTACTATTAATAGTTAATAGTTTTGAGTAGGCCCTACTTCTTCTACCACTGCCTGGGGCCCCTAAACCACTAAATCTGCCCCTGAGATTTCCGCATTTCCTCACAAATATCAATAGCTGCTGTCATGTTTCACTTCCTGCATCTCTCCTCCAGGTCCAACTTCAAGCTGCTGGCAGTGCAGGGGAAGATGTACGCTGTAGGAGGCCAGAGTCTGGGCACGGTGGAGTGTTACAGTCCAGAGCAGGACTGGTGGACGTGTGTGTCCTCGATGCCCGACCCGCTGGCTGAGTTCTCTGCCTGTGAGTGCCAGGGGATGATCTACGTCATGGGCGGATACACTGCAAGAGGTTGGTGTGACTCAGTTCAGAATACAGTCAGACTATCACACACAGTGAAGTTACAAATAATATAAACAATATATCGGCATCATTTAATCGGCCATCGGCTGCCCTGCTCTCTAGATATCTAAATGTAAAAAAAAACATATCGCTCGACCTCTAGTAAAGTCTTTGAAACAAGTAGTGTGTGCCTTTATGCTACGATATTGCTTTTGCAATGGTGGCAGTGAAAATAAATACCGGCCATGTTGTTTCTGATAATGGTTTGTGCTCAACTAATCACAGCTGTGCCAGCCAGTAGCATGAAAATGAATTCCATCCCTTCTTTGCATTGAGGCGTGTTTTGCCTCCGTCTCTTCTCCTCTGTTCATAATCAGGACACTGTGTTGTTTATTATTACTTATATTACTTCAATTATAAAGGGCCTTGGCACTGGCGGGAGCGCAGGATGTTGCAGTACTTATTTCTGCCCAAGGGCATATTTTGAAAGAAACTCGATGACTTGATAAAAAATGTTGATCTGAGTTGATATATAAATTATTGCAGTCTGCCCACAGCAATTTGAACCTCTTCGACCTCTGCATGTTTTCTGAAACAGCCTGGGTGCCTTGGAAACGAGTTCTTTCAGTTTTGCCTGCTTGAGTGTCACATGTTTTATTTTGTGTGTGTCTGACAGACAGGAACACAAGTGTCCTCCGTTACTGCCCCACCTCCGACACCTGGGCCGTGTTTCGCTCCTGTTCGGCGCACATCCGCAAGCAGCAGATGCTCTCGGTGGAGGACACCATCTACCTTGTGGGCGGCTACACCCACGAGCTGGAGTTTGGCCAGCGGCGTCCCAGCCAGACGGAGGACGTGCTGACGGTGCAGTCCTACAACGTCTCCACGGGGGAGTGGATCCAGTTGAAGGAGAACACATCCAAGTCGGGCCTGAACCTGACGTGCACGCTGCACAACGACGGCGTCTACATCATGAGCCGGGACGTCAGCCTGCCCACCAGCCTGGAACACCGCGTCTTTCTCAAGTACAACATCTTCTCTGACGCCTGGGAGGCGTTCAGACGCTTCCCGGCTCTGGGTCAGAACATGCTGCTCTGTTCGCTTTACCTGCCCAACGTGCTGTGATTCAGAGGGCGGATTGAAACAAATAATGGAGCCCATGCGGCATTAATATAGGCCAGTGTGTGGCTTGCTTGTTCTCGCACAGAATGGGGCTCTGTGGCATTAGTGGGAACAGTGTCCGGTTGCCAGGTTGAACGCCTCGTGACCTTTGTGCCTCAAATAAAACCCGCACATTGTACATACTGCTGTGGATGCAAATACAAAAGCTACAATGACAAGTATGAAAGTGATGAAGCGCCACGGCCTGTAGGTCAACATCATCAGAACAGCTAGCCCCAGTTTGTGCCTCTCGTGTATTGACATCAAAGTCACAGTGGAAATCATCCGTTTCTCTGAGAAGTAATTACCTGGAACGTTTGAAAAAGCCAGAAGGCCGTTAAACAACACTTAACGCTGCTTCTAAGATGTTGCCAATGACTATCTGAACCATCTGGGTGAGAAAATATTCCGTCTGCTGCCCAATTGAAACGATTTTTTAACTTGTTTCCCAACTTGCGACCCTCGTATCCTATCCAGCTGGCCGTGCAGGTGACATCTTTGATTTAATTGGGAAACAGATGCGAAACTTAAAAATCTTTTATTGTGCAGCAGACAGAATATTTTAGAAAAATCTTTTAGGATTCTGGGAATCTATTCAGAACAGCGGTAAGAGGTATTTAATGGTGGCGCTGCAACAATTAGTCGACTAATTGATTAATTGATAATTTCGATAATCGATTAATCGTTAAACTAATTATGCAAAAATGTCAGAATTATGGAGGTTTCCTGCCTTTCTGTGTTTTATATCACATCACACTGAATAAAGTGACAAAACAAGACATTTAAAGACGTCACCTTGGACTTTGAGAAACTGGGATGAACATTTTCCATTATTTTCTGACATTTCATAGACCAAACGATTAATCGGTTAACCTAGAAAATAATGAATACTGAAAGAACATTAGTTGCAGCCTTATTTAACAACCTTCTGGGTTTTTAATTATTGTCGTAACCGATGCTCACATCTGTCTAATGCTAATACATTACACGCAAACAAACTGGGGTTACATAACAGCATGATTTTAAATCTATGGGCCTCAATATTCCCAATGTTTACACTCCAAATATGGCATTGGCGTACAGGTTTATCCTCAATTCACTACAAACCTTAAAATATCTCGGAAACGATACATTTCCTGTCTTTATGAATTGTAAATAGCAGATAATTATGAAAAATGGCTTTGGTTTTACACTGCCAGTTTAATGGGAATTAAAGATTCCTTGAAAGTTATTGTTTGTGATGAGAAGCGGCTCAGAGGGAGCTCAATGTCTTGTATGTACACTTGCACAGTCAAAGCTTAAAGCGCTATTCCATGAAATGAACGATGCACATGTGCCTTCTGCAACCTCAGTTAAAGGAACTTGATAATAAAAAAAAAAAAAAAAAAAGCACAAAATGCAAGACTTTGTTACATTGCCAGCAACTGACCAAAACTGCTGTGTTTGATTTGATTTTCTGCTGAAGCAGATGTTTTCATTAAGGTACTTTTCAGTTCCTTTATTAAATATTTGGGGTGTGCAGAAATGAAGAAAAAAAATTTGCCTCAAAGTTAAATAATTTCTAAAACTCCTGAAGTTTTGGGTAAATGCAGCACTTTCATAGTTTGATTTTGTGGATTTCAGATTCTCTCTGCATTACTGATTTGTTTGACAGTTCTTTGAATGAATTTAGGTCATAATAATAAAGATGATGTTCAGGGCTCTGTTTGTCCTTTAATTTACAACATTTCCAAAACCACCGAGTATAAACTAACAAGTATAACCTGTGATGTTGTCTTTTTAGTGAACTGACTTTAAAGTGTAAAAGCCTGATAAATTATTACAAGTGATCCCCAGAAGAGAGAATATATGAACCTGATTTTTCTAATAGGCTTCACTATTATGTGCAACGCAAGCAAATTCAAATTCAAAACTAAATCAAGAAAAAAAATTAATAGATTCAAAAAATTAAAAAAAACCCACCTGTTATTAACTATGATTAAGTTACAAAATATTGTCGTCAACTCCAATAAATACCATCCCACAAAACAGAAAAGAGGCGACCAGCAGGGGGCGCTACATGCCTTTTAAACATTAAATATCTCAGCAAGCATACAGTATTTAACACTTCACATTCTTAAAGATTCCCTCCTTCAAAAAAATAGCATATATTTATAAAAATTTAAATGAACAAAATCCTCCATTTTTAGCATTAACTTGCCTTAACTTGAAAAAATTAAACACTCTTTAAACGCTATGAAATACAGGAAAATCGCATGAAAGCTTCCACACGTGTAGGCTGAATCATCACCATGTTAAACATGTGTCATCATCTAGGAGGTCACTGATGGTTGTGATATTTTTAGCTTTTGTTGGTGTGCATAGATGGATGAATGTTTGAAATTGGGTTTCTTTAATTCACAATGGCTGCCAGAGGGGAGGCAGAGGAAATCAATTGTTGCCATTAATCAGTGGTACGGATTGATCCTCTGTGGGGTCAGACCACAGCGATCTCCCTCACACCTCCACAGCATCGCCGCTCAGGGGAACAAACTGTGGCAAGACAGAGTGACAGACTGTGTGTGTGTGTGTGTGTGTGTGTGTGTGTGTGTGTGTGTGTGTGTGTGTGTGTGTGTGTGTGTGTTGCAACATCACTGTTAAGACTAAATGATACAGGTAATTGAATGTTATATTGAAGCTGCATGGAGGACAGTATCTTCAGGGATTTATAGCAGAACTGCAACGATTAGTGGATTAATCAACTAGTTGCGCGACAAACAAAATTACTTATGATAATCTGTTAAAGATTTAAGTAATTTTTCATGCAAAAATGGCAGAAAAAGCTGTTTTCACCTTGGACATTAAGAAACTGGGATGGACGTTTAAATCGAGAAAGTAATCGGCAGATTGATTGTTTGTGAAAATAATTGTTAGTTGCAGCCCTAAATTATAGCAGAGTGCATTTATTATTCTTTGGGTTTTCTCAGCTGAGAGTCAAGGGAGATAATGTGCTCTGTGAGGTGAGCATGCGTCTGTCGAATATGTGACGGAAAGGGGAGGGCTCAGAGAGGAGAGAGAGAGGGAGGGAGTCAGAGAGAGAGAGAGAGAGAGAGAGAGAGAGACCAAGGACAGACGGCACTGAGGGGAGGGAAATAACACACTCTCAGTCACACCTACCCCACAGCCTCACACAGCCTCTGTATGAGAGAACAGATCTTGACAGTGTGAGGAGGAAGATGCATGTCTACATGAGAGGAGCATCCAGGACAGGACAATAGCTCCTCAAGCTGCTGAGACAAATACATGCCAAGGACTACAAATAGAGAGAAAGAGAGAGCAAGCCCAGAGGGAAGGGCATTTCAGAAAAGGCAGAACAGGGTGGAAGGTTTATTCTGTTGCTTAAAAAGGACCGAAAACAGCAATCCTAAAAAAAGCTACCCTTTGGGGTTTCTCCTCCTCTCTGCACACGGACATCCACTCTTGCCGTCTGCAAAAAGCTCCCAGTGCTACTGCTGCTGCTTCTGTGGTGGTTATAGTCTCCATAAAAGACTGCTTTACTATCCGAGACCATGAGTGAGGCGAAGAAGGGTGAGCTAGCCATCAGGGATAAAGCCATCCTGCACCAGCAGAGGCGTCTGAAGCAGGCCACTCAGTTCACACACAAGGACTCAGCTGACCTCCTGCCCCTGGATGGGCTGAAGAGACTGGGCACATCCAAAGACTTGGTGAGTGGACTTTTAGAGAATCTGAACGAGACAATCAGGTCATGATTTACTTGATTGGAGAGGCTCTTATGTGTCTAGGGTTGAGTTTGAGTGGAAGTGGGAAAATTGTACCGTATCCAGCAGCATGTCATATTTAAAGTGGACTCCTACGGCAAAGTCCCACTCGTGCTGGACAGTTGGTCAAAGAAAATATTATAATCGATGTAGTAGAATCCGAGGTATCATCTTTTTTTTAATTGCACACATTATACTTCCTTGTTAAAACCTGGCACCTACATTACCCACAATGCACCAGTTTGGTTTGAGATTCGGGTGTGCTATGCTAGTGGCTAATGTAGCCTCGAGCTAGAATACAGTCTGTTGAGAGCACTTCTTTCTAACTTTTTTTTTTTTTTCTTCCATTTTCAAACTTAATGTCTTCAGACACAAACTGCCCAACGCTGTGGACTCGAGTCAATTGCAACTCGACTCGGACTTGAACAAATGACTTGAAAATACTTGATACATCCCAACATAAAGATTAAAAAGTATGTGTTCCCTTTATCAGAATCCACTAACGTTAACGCTGTTCATTACCAGCAAGTCGACACTTAATTCCCCACATCCACAGCATCCAATCACGTTGCAGGAGAGAATCGTGAAGAGCGAACGTTACGTTACTGAGAGCCAGTTGGAAATAATTACATACATAAAATAATAAGACACAAAAAAAATCTGTCATCTGTTGATTTGTCATTTTTGCTTAAAAATCAATTAAACGATTAATTTTCTGTTGAATCAACCAATCGTTTCAATCACTACAGAGGATTCGTCAAATTCCATGTCAATTTAATGCATAAAGGGAGATTTTACTCATGAGTATGACCACCATTTCCTGCACTAATACACTACTTTATATTCGGTATGTCATTAAGTGCAGCCTTGAAAAGGGAATTCACCATCGAAAAAGTCATGAAAGATTCAGAGTCTTGCACTTTACATAGTGGAGGGAAACGTCCATTTAAAGCCCGTTACAGTTACACTGTGCAGGGCTCTCGAACAGTGAGAGACGTCGTTATATATTCAGGAACACACACATATTTTAAGGTTGACATATAGGATGAAAGACATCTCCAACCTCTTCATTTCCTCTTCCTCCAGAAGCCTCATAAACCAAAGCTGTTATACACTCTGGAGGAACTCCCTGTAATAATCTGAAGAATTTATTACCCCACCTCTCCTGTGACACAGTTCTGGTTTGATGGCGGCTTCCCAGATTCCCCAGAGCTCTCCAAGAACCTCGACTCCCAATCACTCTGAATATCCCACTGTGCTGCATTTATGTCTGCCAGGTTTTAATACCAACATTTGCTGCGAGAAAAACATTCTACCCTCCTCCTCCTCCTCTTCTTTTAATGTCATGATGGATATGTTTTCTCTCTTTTCCCTCTTCCCGAGGTTGGTAGTTAAAACTGCAAGAGTCACATTTATAGGTTGTTATATAAGATATGAATACACATTTCTCTCTTGGGTTTAGTTGCCATGTTAGTGGCATTGGTCCAGACTGAAATATCTTTCTAAATATTGTCCAATTTCCATGATATTTGGCACAAACATTCATAATCCCGAGAGTAAGAATCGTAGCGACTTTGCTTGTAGCCTGACTTTCTCGCTAGCGCCACCTCGAGGTTGACATTTGTCGATTTGAGTCAAATATCTCAACAAATATTGGATGGATAGCCACAACACTTTACTATCCGCACATTAATGTTCTCCTCAGGATTCACTTGCCGTAACTTTGGTGAGCCTCTGATTTTTCATCTAGCGCCATCATCAGGTCAACATTTGAATTTGTCCGAAACGCTTTACGACTGAAAACCTGCAAAACTAACGACGTTCCCACCGGCCTCAGATGTACTTTGTGCTTAGTGCTAACTTTGAAACGTTAGCATGCTAAAATGCTAAACTAGAATGGTGAACATGGTCAATATTATACCTGCAAACATCAACATGTTGATGTTAGCGTGCTGATGTTAGCGTGCTGGTGTTAGCGTGCTGGTGTTAGCCTGCTTGTGTTAGCCTGCTGGTGTTAGCCTGCTTGTGTTAGGGTGCTGGAGTTAGCATGTGTCAGCGTGCTGATGTTAGCCTGCTGGTGTTAGCCTGCTGATGTTAGCATGCTGATGTTAGCCTGCTGGTGTTAGCGTGCTGATGTTAGCCTGCTGGTGTTAGCGTGCTGATGTTAGCCTGCTGATGTTAGCCTGCTGATGTTAGCCTGCTGGTGTTAGCCTGCTGGTGTTAGCCTGCTGGTGTTAGCGTGCTGATGTTAGCCTACTGATGTTAGCCTGCTGATGTTAGCGTGCTGATGTTAGCCTGCTGATGTTAGCGTGCTGGTGTTAGCCTGCTGGTGTTAGCGTGCTGGTGTTAGGGTGCTGGTGTTAGCCTGCTGGTGTTAGCCTGCTGATGTTAGCCTGCTGATGTTAGCCTGCTGGTGTTAGCGTGCTGGTGTTAGCGTGCTGATGTTAGCGTGCTCCTCACAGAGCTGCTAGCATGGCAGCAGACTTTCAGTAGCTACTGTTGATTGGTTAATCCAAAGAAAAACAGTCAACAACATTTTTGTTGGCTAATTGTTCAAGTTATTTATCAAGCAGAAATGCCCAATATTTGCCGCTTCTCAAATGATTAGCTACGTTTCTCTGTTTTGTATCTTTGAAAGCAATTGGAAGACGTCACCGTGTTTAGTGTCAATTAGCAAATGTTAGCTTGCTAACATGCTAAACTCCAGGGCTGTAGTTAAGTGTCCTAAAAGATTTCTGTCATTTCATACCTATGTTTTGTTGTTGTTAAAAAAAATCTTTTAAAGTTTTTTTTTTTTTTACTGTTGTTCGGACACAACAAGACGTCACTTTAGGATTTGGGAACTCTTTCTGACATTCGGAGACAAAATAAATCAGTAAATTAATCAGAAAATCCCCTATTCCGCAAATTGTTTAAGAGAATAACTGAGTTGCAGCCTCATTTACATTCCTTCCTTTCACAGAAGCAGTTTTAGAGAAGATTCTTTTGGGACTTCAGGGGCTCAGTACTAAACCAAAACTGCACATCTAAACACTATTAAAGATAAAAATGAAAAAATGATCCAAGTCAAGATAATATTCTCCCAAACAATTAGATTCAGGGAGCATAATGTTCAACGTATCCATTGGCCGCCTGCAGGGGCCTGGAAACCTCTTTTAACAATTATGTACTCCTCGAAGATGAAGCTCATCTCAGCAGTTATCTAAAAGCTCATCTCTGGCGCAGACGTGGCCACGGGGAGCAGAGCACAGTTAGCATGGCATCTGTAACAAGTGATTCTTGATGTTGGGAACTTGAGTGGAAGAGTGGAAATAGCCAGCGGTCCTCTGCCATGCCTGTATCTCTTCTCTGCAGACAGCCAGTTACATCATTCAGGCTCTGAAAAGAAAGCATGATGTGTTTCTGACGAACCCTCGCTGACAATAGATGAGATCATCTGGATAAATCTGTTTGTTTGTAAGACGTCTGACTACAAACGTGTAGCTTTCTTAAAGAAAAGGTCATACCTTAAATGTCAGACACTGGTCTTTGACAATGAAGGACCATTTCTTTCCCTTTTCTGGTAAATGTATACGATTCATTACTCTACAGGTTTGGTATTTTAGCAATTGAGATGAAAAGGACATTATCTTAGTTTTGCAAAAGGGCAGAATGTTGGTATTTTGGAAATCCAGACTTTATACTATAGCTCTATTAATAATTGCATCGTTTCTCAAAAAAGACATATTAGTGTTGAAACCGTAGTCCAATAATTGAATAGTTGATCAACTAAAGATTTATTTGACAACTATTTTGAGGATCAAGTCATTTTTTAAGCAAAAATGTCAAACATTTGCAGGTTCCAGGTTCTGAAATACAAAGATTTGCTCCTAGTATTTGTTTTATATCATTTTTAACTTGAACATCTTTGGGATCAGACAAAATAAACGATATGAAAATGTCACTTTGAGCTTTGTGAAATCGTCAAGGGCACGTTTCCTCATTTTCTGACATTCTATAGGCTAAACGAGCATAAATCTAAATATTATAGCAAAATTAAGTTAGTTATTTGTTTCCCTATCTACGTCCCCTGCTCCCAGTCTATGCTATGCTATGCTATGCTATGCTATGCTATGCTATGCTAAGCTAAGCGCCTCCTGGCTCCAGCTCCATACTTAAAGACAGAGATATGACAGTGGTATCTAATCGAACTTTCTGCAAGAAAGCGAACAGGCATGTTTCCCAAAATGTCGAGCTATTCCTTTAAAAAAAAAAGAAAAAAGAAAACCTTCTTCTTCTCAATTTCTGCTTGCTGTCCTGTCCTGTCCAGCGTGTTATTCAGCAGCAGAGCCTGTTACGTAAGAGTGAATTTGTTTTGCTGCTCTTTAGCCGGAGGTCTTCTCACTCCAGCCGTGTTGTGCTGCAGAGTAAGGGGTGCAGTGAACATGAAAAGGGCAAAATCCAGCGCTCTAACGCAGAGCGATGGAGGGGAAGGAAAGAGTCGGCTGGAGATGGGGTCATGGAGGACGCACGCTTTACTGCCGCTGTTTTATGTAACACAATGTAGAGCTTTGAGTAGGTCCATGGCTGTGAAATGCAGGAAGAGTGAACAGGAGGGGATGAGAGTACATAAGTGTGTGTTTGGGGGATTGGGTTGGAAACACCTGAGCTCAGCATGGACTGAGTTATTGTGTAACCACTGTGTCATCTCAGTGTTCTACTGTACACACTCAATATTTACTCTCCAAAGCTGCACCATAACCAGGGAGATAAATGTAGAAGAGCAAGGATGACTTTGAAGCAGCAAGGTTGCAGCGAAATGACCCTAATCGGATTGTTTTAAAAGGGCAATACCATCATTTGCGTTGCCGCTTCCTCCATATATGACGTTTTTTGGGGGGATTTTTTCCATTTTCATTCCAAACATTTTAAGTATTAATTATTTCCCCAGAATGTGTATGGTGAGAAAAGCCTTTTGCAAAGCATTTAGGTAATCAAGCTCTTACGACAATATTTTGTCAGGCTGCTGTTGAAGAAAGGTCGAGCTTAATGCTGGCTTTAAAAAGGCTCAATCCACATAAATGACTTCAAATACAAGGAAAATTGAAAACTCAAACATTTCCTCACTTACCTATACTCCATCTGAACTTCTATACGTTTTCATATTTTTAAATTATAATTCTCTTCTCTTCTATATTTATGTTTCCTGATTTTTGCAATACTTGCTTTTTTTTTTACTTTCTTTTACTATGTTTATGTTTCCTTTTTGTGTGAAAACTGGCATAAAAAAACGGATTCTGATTCTTGAAAAGCCAACGGATCAAACTAACAAGTAAAAACATGTTATTTAGTGAGCTTTGAAGGTGCTGGTAGAAGGATTTTGTGGCCCGGCTATCTGTTTCCCAATGTTTCCAGTCTTTATGCTAAGCTGAGCTTACCGGCTGCTGGTTACCTTTACTTTACACATGTGACAGTAGTCTGCCACAAAGCCAATAAGCGTATTTCCTAAAATGTTGAACTTTTCCTTCATGAAATTAAATATCAGCTTATTTGTATCCTGAAGAGTTTTTAGCATCACTGCTTTTGAAAAGACTTTTTAAAGAGTCTGCTTTAAAATCCAAATATCAGTCTGATTGTGTTGCACACACTCCTACTGAAGCCTGCTGCTTCAAAGCCCATTTCTTCTTCTCCCTGCAGCTTAGCTGTCCGTTTGCTCATGTCCCTCTCTTACAGATGAGTGAGTCTGAAAACCTGTGTGTGTGTGTGTGTGTGTGTGTGTGTGTGTGAGTGAAGGCCTGTCTAATCAAGAGATTGGAGTCTCTAGGTACTTCCTGAGGATGATCAAAAGCTACAGAACTGGGCTTGGATGTAGAACTGTGGCACAGAACGAACCGATGGATGGAAAATAAAGCGAGCAGCACCTTTGCTGTGTGCATTGAATACTTAAGTCCTGAATTACTGAACTTTATGTCCAATTTTACCCTGAAATATAGATAAACGAGTGCCAGGAGGTGGCTGGCTTTTGTCAAACCAGACATTTGTGATCTTTTTAATCTCCCATTCTTTCAAAAAGTCATGAATTTGTACGAGCAGGTGGTGCACAATCTCCATCCCGGAGCAGGTTTTTATATCTATAAGCATCCTGATTCACTCTTCGAAGTCAGTTGTGTACAATTTTCCCAGAAGTAAAAGTAGTACTTGTCGACAATGTCACTCGGTGTGATTGCCGGGCTCTTGGAGTTTGCCTCTTCCTGTTCCCTTCAAAACAAACCCCAATATATCAGGTTCAGATGCTTCATCATTAACCCCGGGACAATTAGGTGGGCTGGAGCAAGATTAGTGTGAACCGTCTCTCTCTGTGTCATCGGGAGCTGTGGATGGGCGGGAACCCTCCCTCAGCTGCTCCCTGTGAGGGGTTGGAGGAAAGGAGGCTAAAAATACCCGACAAAAACAAAAACGGCAAACAAACAGCAGAGAAGTTCCCCGGTGCTGAATGAAGAAAAGGTTTTTGTTCATTTTGTTGGGTATGGCCAGGTCTGACATGACACCAAATGTAATCTGGGAGTTTTAAATTATTGTAATTGAAAGTAAAAGTCTTCAAGTGGGTTGTTTTGTACGGACAACAGTCTAAAACCCAAAGATATTCAATAAACAATGAAATAAAACAGATAAACGTAGCAAAATGTCACATTTAGAAGCTTTATAAACTCAATGATTATCAAAATATTTGTGAATTAATTTTCTGTTCATAGACTAATCAAGTTACCCTTTATAACCCGAGTCATTGGGATGATTTAGGAAGTTATTGCTAAAAGAAATCTACATTTTGTTAATTGTAGAATATCAAAATTGTTACATTATGCCTTTTCTTTTAAAAGGAATAGTTCGACATTTTCCAAAATGAAACTGTTCCTTTAAATAAAAAGGAATGGCTTTTTGATGGACTAATTAATAATCAACTAATGTCTTCAGCATTAAGGTAATTACATGAAAACATCTGAATACCGGAAAATGTCAAAGAAATAGGCTTCTTAGGCAGACAACCTTGAGCAATGAGGGAATGAACCATTTAGTGACTACAGAAATAGTCGTTGCTCAACTAATCTATTAATGAACTAATCATTCAGCTTCACAACAAAACTCTCTAATGGGATCAAATGAAATAAAAAAATATTGGCGACCACATCTGTTTCATCACACGGATTAATTATTTTATTTACTGGAGTTTTGCATATAAAAAAAAAAAAAGAGTGTTGTGTTGTAGGAAAGCAGAAGTAAAGACAGAGATGTAAAACAGAGGTGAGGAGGAAGTGGAGGGGGGGGGGGGGCAGGCAGCAGATGTGAAGCTGCTGGAGCCCCCTGGTCTGCGCAACAGGAAGTCAGCCGCCGGGGATCTTCAGAGTGAGAAAGAGGGCATTAGAAAGCTCATGTGACTGCATGAGAGAGAGCAGCCTGTTGCAGCCAAATAATTAGTCCGCATGGCAATTAGCCCATAATCTGACTCACAGAGGGATAAATACAGAGAAAGAGAGACAGTTGTCTTTCTGTACAACCGCCTTGGACTGGTGAGTGCTCAGGGGTCACCACAGGACTCACATCAGCAACAGACCACGTATGAAGAGACACAAAGGGACACAGTGTGTCACACAGAGGACCCGTTTTAACCTGGATTTTGCCCACGTTGCCTTTCATACAGCCTCCGGGTCTGAAAAGTGAAGCTAATGCAGAAGAGCCTTAAACCTGCATTATTTCTAATGGCCAGCAAGGGGCGACCACTGGTTTAAAAAAAAAAAAAGAAAAAAAAAAAGTAAGATTGTATAGAAGTCTATGAGAAAATTGATTTATTTGACTTGATTCATTACCTCAGTAAACATTTTCCTGACAAGCTTATGGTCTCAATCACTAGTTTTGTGACTTCTTTAAGAAAGCATGATGTTATTTTTGTAAGTTTTAGTCCCATTTAGAGTAAAATAGACGATAAAGCAGCTTATACTTAGGTAATATTTAAATGATCAGGCAGGAGAACATTTTCACTGGCGGATTAATCCACATTTGGTGCTCTAGTGAGTATTTGGGGCAGCAGGACGGTGTATGTGGGGTTGAGTCAAAATAAACTACAGTGTGTGTTTTAATGGTAAGGATGGTAAAGCAGCGTGGCTCGATTATTTTTATTTCAATAGTTTTTGAACAACATTGGAGCTCTATGGCGCAGAGGAAGAAGATGCACCAATACTTTATTGGATTTGTTGGCAGACAAAAGTACAGAATTTCCCCGGCCATATTTTTTAAGTCATAAGTAACCTTTAGCAAAACAATAACATATTTTGACTAATCCTGAGCTTCACAAACATTAAGACCCGTCTCAGCAAAGAGTAGACTGGAGGCCTCAGTATTCAGTCAACGCCTTTAATTCTCTGTTAAGCGTAATAAACGACGGTGAAAGCTTTCGAGGACACATTTTACAATCAGGAGCGACGAAAGTTCCAAAAATAATATCGTCCAAAAATCACTGCATGCTGTGAAAAATTAACAGATTACACCTCATCGATGCCAATTTCCCCTCAGCTGCTTTAACAATAAAACAATTCACTGTCAAATGAAGCTTAGACAGCAGGTTGCATCATGTATAATAGATTAACTCTTTATGGTACACCCCTGCCTGCTGTCTTTGATAGAATCTTTGAGGAGGCCGTATGATTGATCCATTTTTTTGCCTATATAAGTTAATAATGTGGCAAATTGGCACCATTAGAAGTATGCCGAATTAGCTATTAGCAGTTCCTGTTTCCAATGTGCCCGTGGATTTACAGACAACTATCAGCAGATTACTTTACTGCTGAAGAAAACTTTAAATCGTGACTATTCTCAGGCAAGTTCTGCAGTTATAAATTCTATGATTTCTGAAGGGGATTTATAGACATTTATTTGTGATAGAAATTGGAGATAATGATATCTTCGGAAGGTGTCAGTCACACTGAATCTTGAAATTGTGCATCATGCCTGTGCGTTCAGATTTTACCGAGTGATGACGTATATCACAGCAATCAGGCCCGCAGGGTTTTAAAGTACCATAATCGCCTCCATTTTACCTCGATTTGTCCCAGGATCTTTTGCTCACATTTCCCCCTTCAGCTCTCCCGCCTCACAGTTCAAAAAGGTAGACAGTTGGAGGTGCAGGATTGCCAATTTCACCCCTGAACCCGGGCACATGCGGCAACACTTAATGCCAACCTGCTAGCAACTTGATGTTGCAGCGATATTGGCTCTCGGGCTGACCCCAGAGCAGTCTGGGCTCCGCAAAAAAAAAAAAAACAGACGCCAACCATCGAAATGAAATTACATTGTGTTCATTGTGTCCATCAGATTCAATCTTTGCTTCCCTGCAGTCTCATGAGATCAGAGGAGGAAAAGACGAACTCTCCCTCTCCCCTTTTCCTCCAAACGGTCAGAGCGTGACATTATTTCCCTCCTACTTAGCCCTCGCCTGTTGAATAAAAACATCGTATGCCACCAGACTTGCTGTGCGATTTCATTCGTATAATATTTTCCACACTTTTGCTGACTCACACGCTAACACGTCAACCTTGATCGGTCACTGTTGCACCCTTTAACGAGCTGTTTTTTCCTAATTTGCAAAGCAGGATAATTACGGTTAATAAATGTGTGATTTAGCCAGTGAGTGGCCAGGTGGGAAGGAGGTCAACTGAACTCAGAGAGACGCCAGAGGAAGAGGCCGATGTCGAGAACAGAACAATAAAAAATACTGGAGGTCCTGATTAGCTCGGATGTCGAGGAGCTCAACGTGAAGAGCTCCAGCAGAGAGGAGAAGATTACGCTATGTTAGGCCCGGGAATAAATGTTATCAATTTGATTTCTATTGATTGCAATGAAAGATATAAAAAAGGAGAGGATATTTGAACAATGAGGAGCGAAAAGGAAAATAATAAAAGTTAATAAAAAAGGAAAAGAGGAGACGAGTAGGGGAGAAATAAGGAAAGGGAAGGAAATCAAAGGAAAGAGAGAACAGGACGTTCCACCTGGAGAGGAGCACAAAGAAAAAAGGAACAAATAATGACATGAAAGGAAAAAGGGAGAACATTGGATAAAAAGGGGGTAGAGAAGAGAGGAGCATTAGGGAAAAGAGGCTAGGTGAAGAGAAGGAGAGAAGGAGAGAATAAAATGAAGACGGGAAAGGAGGAGAGAGATGTATGTAGAGCGCTCCGGAGGAGGAGGAATCATCACTGCCTGTTTAAGCGCTCGGCCACAGCTGGAGCTCGGAGAGGAACGAATGGGCTAAATGGACACGGGTGGTGATTAGATTCAAGTGTTGTTGTTTTGCAGCCTGGACAGGAAGATGGTGGATAAACAGAGAAGCCTTTGAAGAGCAAGAAACCTTCTACACAAGCCTCATGTTGGATCTTTCCATCAGCAGGCGGCCAAAAGTGACTCCCGAATGACGCGCAGAGGTGTTGGACTGAGGCCACGCACACCTCAGACATGTCCACGCATGAGATAACATGTTTACCATCTGAAGGTTGTATAGATAACCTCGGCTCTACGCTTCATCTTATTTTTTTCCCCCTTCCGTATTTCTGCTCGCCAGGCCATGAAATCGGCCTTCATTCAAATTCTGGTCAGGAATACGTTAACAGCAGAACCTAGCATTGCTATGCGCATGTTAATCAGAGCAAAACATCAAATAAAAGAAAAAAAAAAAGAGGAAAATCTTTTTTATTCCCATTTTATCTGGACAAGCTTTCCCTTAATATCAGCGGCAAACGATCCCGGCTGCTGGACGGAGTTCCCTCACGGACAGAAGTCGGCAAAAATACAAATCACACATCCAGCCTTATTCAGCGAGCCCCTCAGACGTGTCTCACTTCAGCCGTTATTATGCTGGAAGAAATGAGGAGTCTCCCACAAGATGTCTGCACATGTGATGGAGGTCAAACAAGCAGAATTGCCAGTGGAAAATCGCTGCCATCAACAGCAACGCTTTAAAAAAAAGGTTGTGATTTTTGTGACGTGAACCAATTCTTTCTGTAAAAGTGTGGCTACTGCAGGCGATGGATTGTAGAAATGTGACGGAGCAACACGGAGCACGTGAGAGCAACAGGTAGACCGAGGAGGGCGACCTTTTAGAGACGCACTCAACCAAAATACAATGGAGTGGGATTTCACGGCTCTACAGATACAGATGTTGGCTGGTGAAGCCGTTATTCAGCCAGTTGTTCCGACACGAGTTTACATGAAATTTCACTTGACGCACAACTGCTTGTCATATTTGTCAGGCTGCTATAGATAACGTGAAGCCAAAAATCAAGATTATTCAATACAAAATCCACCTGCAGCTCATGCAGATGTTTGTTTTTGCTGCGACAGTCCAGATGTAACAAAAGCAAAAGGCTGTTCATTCTGCTTAAAACATGCCTGGAGACAGAAATCTATTTATATTAATCCATTTTTTCTTTATGGCTAATCCGAAACTATAACCAACTATATTATCCGAGAGTTTACTTTCTTAAACTACTCAGTTTACGATGAATTGAGGCGAAATTTCTTCTGTATGTGTTTAGAGCTAACTACTCTTTATAATTTGCGGTCTTTATAGTTTTTGCACTCTTTATATTTGCACGTTTTCCTACTTTGTACGGCAACTGCTGCACAACAATTCAGGTTTAAATAAAGTATCTCATCTTATGTCCGTTCATTTGAAATTGCCTTAAAGATTCTGCTGATTTTAAGTGTGTAAAAGAAGAAGAAGGAAATCAAAGGCTTTGTGTTTTATTAAAAGCAGAGACCTGCTCTTTTCAAAGCGTGCTGTCTGAAAGTCTGAATCCAGACTCCGTACTGGTGAACAGCAATGTGATTATAGAGGAAACGGGAAGCTTAAATATAATTTACTTTTATTTATAATCCAGAAAGAACGGCCGCTCTCTGGTCACGTGATGTTTTGAAACGGTGGAAATGTGTCATTGATCAAGATCAACGCACCATTATTGAATCTACACAGCAGAATTGTAACACGCGTGGTTGTTTACCTGACGTGTGATGCTGGAAATATGGCCTGAAATAGTGTTTCTGCTGCACGGAAGAACACATTGTCAAAACATATAGCAAATTTAACAAATAACGTAGCAGAAATCCCTCAATATCTGCTGACAGTGAAGACCTGAGAGCATCCGTCGAATTGGCTTTTCATGACATAATAATGTGACTTTCCATTTCAGCTGGTTTGAAAAGCAATTTTTCTTCCCCGACTGAGGCTAAAGTTGGCAATTTAGATCTCAGTGTGTGTGAGGAGGAGGAGGAGGAGGAGGAGGAGGAGGAGGATCTGAAATGCCACGGCTGACACTACGCCGGTTTAAAAGCGTCCCCCACCTCAGCATCCACGGTTACAATGGTCCCCGCTCGCTACACTGCGATAGCTTTCGGTTTAAAAATACGCTTCTGTGTGACTCATCTAGTGAGAACTTCTGGTAATGAGCAGATTTATTGGCAAAACTACAGACAATAGCTACACAGAACCTAAAGTGTTTAAGATGAGACAGAACTTTATTTATCCCGAATCGTTGTGCAACAGTTGCAATACACATTTATTTAAAGAAATTACAAATAGTGCAAAATGTTTTATACAAATATATGTATATGTAGACACATTTAAAAATAAGATGAGATGAGGTGCAGTATTTGGCAAAATAACGAATTACCAAACCAAACTAAGTATGAAGAGGGAAGTAAGCTACATATGAACCTGAATATGAAGATGATGAAGAGGAGAAAGACAATGTATATTTATGTATAGATAAGTACTGTACTGGTAGACTAAAAATGATAGTAAAAATGAAAAGAATTACGCAGTATGTTGCAGGCCATACTCTAAAGTGTTACCACTATTTGTGTGTGTACTGAGTCTGAAAGTGTTATTTACTCTCAATATTACTCAGATTTGAATAATAATAACTGTAAATCAGCAAAATGCAAAAGATGCTGCCGCAGTTGGACGTGAAAGTCATGTGTGAGGATCATTAATTTGAGGGTATAAATCAGTAACGTGTAATACAATCTATAGTAATTCATGCACACAAATGAGCTTTCATTTTGGAAATACAAGCAGAGATTGTAAACCGTCGTCTTACAACTAAACTACACCACATATTGTACCTCATAAATGTACATTAAGTGAACCTACATTTATTATTAACCGGCAGAACTAATAAATAAGTAAAAGGTACTTAGTTAGACAGAAATCCTACGTGCTGGTACTCAATACAGGTGAGTAAAGGTCCAACTAAAAGCACTTAACACCTTAAATTTAAGGAGGATTTGACAAATATTCAAATATATTTAAATGCTGATTTTGTGTAATGAATAGAAACAGTATCCAACTAGTGTAGTTCACCTTGTATATGACGCAGATTATATTCGATTAATTCTACCAATTTGTCTGTCTGGGAACTGATTTTAATTCATAATTTTCATCTGTTTGTTCATAACTAGGCTTTATCATTCCTGATATGGGAACAACATATCCTGTTCTGTGAATGTGCAGATAATCTGGAGTCACGCTGACATGTTCCTTTAACACAATGACCTACATTTATTTTGTTTAGATTAAATGTATTTTGCGTCACAAGCTATCTGGAACGTACTCCGTTGAGCTTAAAATACTATAAATATTTATGTTTTCACCATGCATACAGTTGCCCCGTCACATTGTTCAACTCCGTTTAATTCGTCTTCGTCTCATTGAGACTTTTTAGCCTAAAATTAGGGAGAAAACACTAAATAATAATTTAATTTATAATAATAACACTGCAACAAATGATTATTTGCAAATCGGCTGATTATTTTCTTGATTAATCTGTTAATCGTAAAAAAAAAAAGAATATCCATCCCAGAATATCCATCCCAGTCTTCTCTCACGTCTTCGAATGTGTTTCGTCTGACCTGCAGTTCAATATCAAAATACAGTCAATTTACTGCGTGTCAAGAGCAATGAAAAGATTGAAGGAGTGTCCTCGCTGAAGTTAAACATCAGATTCTTTTTAGTTTTAGTGGAAACATTGGACTCATCTTCCATTTCTACTCGTGTCTCCCCCTCTAGCAACCTCACAGCATCGTCCAGCGCCGCCTGATGGAGGGAAACATCACGCGGCTGCGAGGGGAGGCCCGGGACCTCAACGGCAGGATTCGCTCCCCGCTGGCCGACGCCAAGGATGGAGTCGCGGACGCAGAGGAGAAGAGCGAGAGCACCGCCGACGACTCCACGGAGGAGAGGGAGTCCCTGGAGGAAAGCGAGAGGAGCCTACGGTCGGACGAGGAGGACGACAGCAGCGAGGCCGGAGCCAGCCAGACGGCTGAGAAGGCCGAGGGCACGGAGAGCTCGACCCCCCTCACCGCTCTGGCTGTTCAATGCAAGGTACTGCACCCGAACTCTGCCTTTCTCTGACGCTTTGTACGACTGCATAACAAAACAACAGAAGATACAAAGACAGCAGCGTTCTGCTCCCATGACTCAGCACTCAAAGCCCGCTCTCCATTTGTTCTCCACACACACACACACACACACACACACACAAAAGCTTGGCAGGACCCAGCAGCTGTCTGGTTGCAGCAGAACAACAGAGAACTGAGTCATGAGCACTGAAAGTCCAACCTGGTTAACACCTCCACATGGGCCCGAATGGACTAAATGTAGGTTACAGGCCTTACAAGTGTACAACGGCTGGAAAAGCACAAACTGTGTGGGCCGCAGGACAAAAAGAGGAAAACAATACAGCTTATTTAAACCCATGCAGGAGCCAAAAGGTAACCCTCTCCTTTGGGTCTAGTTTTATCCACTTCTACTCCCATGTTGGCTCTCGTAGCCCCTTGTAGACGACCCTCCACTTCAGAACTGATGCATTGGCAGTCTTACATAAAGTTAGTTGAAACTTTTGAAGGTTTACGGCCACGAAACCTCTGCTATTGCGTCAGTGTGGCTCGCTAGAATTTGAAACATTTCCGTCTCATTGGACTTTTGTTGCTTCATGCTTCTCCGAAAAATGACATTACCATACAATGAGTGCAGTACGTTTTGAGGGAGACTTATTTTACAGTACGGTTGTTTTTGACGTGGCCAAAATACATTTCTAATAAAAGTCTGCGTACATCGGGGCGGATGGACGGGTCAAACAAGGGACCTTCACCCAAAATAAAAGTCAACATTGACTTATTTTAACTAACGTACAAGTTAACTTACGTAACGTAGTAATTTACACCACGTACATAACTTAAATTAAGTAAAAAAACACATTGCACAATATTCTTTTGTCCTGCTCGTATAGTAACAAGATCTTGTGGAGATTCACTCGTAAATACAGCACCTGACGACCAGTATTATACAGAATATCAAGGTTTACGCTGAGCTGTAGAGCTGTACACATTGTGCATTGGCAACTCCTGCAAAGACGACAGCGCAGCAATATTTACACATCGATGGTTGTGGACATTGCACACGAGTGAGCAAAGGAATTGGTGCATGACAAACCCGACACATCCCCTCCACCCCCGCCCCATTTCCTGTCAACTCTCTACTATCAAAAAAAAAAAAAAAAAAAAAAGGCAAAAACACTTTTTAATTTAGGACAAGAGTTGAGATAAGGGCCATTCCACCATTTTGGTTTTATAAAGTTGAGATTAACAGATGGTCAAAGTTTAGGCAGCAGTGGCTGTGATGTAGAGTTCTGATGAGAAACTAAATGTTAAGCCTCAAGCCCAATCTGACATAACTGGTTCCCATCAGAAGACATTAGACAACGGTTTTCCCAGGCTGAGCGTCGCCTTGCTGAAGTGCCTCTTATGTAAATGACCCTACACCCAACCAAACCGTGACCGCAGCCAGTCATCAGTCTCCCGGCAGAGAAGCATACGTTAACCCTCAACACGGCGAGTAAATCACATGTGCAAGGTTTTTTGGGACATCTGCTGTAAACAAGACCCAACAGAGCAGCATTAAGCCCGCAGTGACTCAGCGCTCATGCTTTTTAATAACCATCTTTTCTTACAATTTGTCTGAAACGCATTAGGCAATAATGATCGTCGGGTTTCAGCAGGAGATGCTCCCTGTGGTACACACACACACACACACACACACACACACACACACACACACACCAGTGACTAATGTATGCAGAAAGATGCTTTGGTCCGTCCTCAAAAGATTTTTCACGTTGAGCCACGGCTGATACTTAATGTTTTAACACGCTGCTGGTTAAAACGTTGATGATTTACATGAAGTATCCGCTTGGATTAACAAACACAGATCATTACAGAATGACTGACTTTACAAAATAGGTACAAAAGGGGAAGATTATTTCCCTTAAATGCGTTTTAGTCTTAATAATAACAATAATAATAATAATACCATTTCTACTTTCTTATCATGCTCTGATACGAACTACAGATTTTGAAACTTTAACTTTAATGCTGCTTAATCCACAAATAACTAATTGACAGTCATTTTGAATGTGCTGCTTTTCTCACTTTTATATAATTGGAAATCGATTACATTTGGGTTCGAATCAGACGAAATGTGCAGTGTGTTGTTTTTTGTTTTTTTGCACTTTTGCACTGTTTTTTTTTTTAACGTTTTCTGACATTTTAAAAGACTAAACTATGAATTAATGAATCAAAACAAATTGAAAAGATAAATAAATCATGAAAACAAGTAAATTATCTGTTACATTTCATCAAGGACAAATACAGTAGATACATGTACTATTATTTAATAGTTAACCTTCGTCCCGAAGGGGCCAATTATCTGCCACTTTCTGATTAGAGAGAATTGCGGCCATGTTGGACACCAAGGACAGAGACATTTTTCATCCTTTGAAAGAAATCCATACAGTGATCAAACAACTGCTATTCCCTGTGGCGTTAAAAGTATGTAGCACAGCTTCTCTCTGTGCGAGTGCATTTAAAATTAGCAGTCCACTTCAGACCTTTGTGGTAGATTCAGCGTTTTCCCCTATTACTCATCGAGCTTTGCTCGGTTTTATCACCAACTTATTAAATGCAAAGTGTTCCTCGGTTACTCATTGGACGGCTATTTTTAAACTTGAGGATTTCTGCACTGCTGGGACTGAGACAAAAGGAGCAGGTTTGCGGGCCTGCTGATAAGCCGATGTGCCCGTGAGGACAAAGGAGGCTCAGCTCAGTCCGTACAGAGTGCGAGGCATCAAAACAAGGTTCATGGAAACGGAAAACATCCTGGGGGTCAAGTGGACAAGGTGTTGATTCATGAGACGACGGGAGAGGAAGATATACACACGTGTTCTCTGGAACCAGGCTGGACGCCAGACAGTAACAACTAAAGTAGAGGTTATAAAACCTCTTGAAGGGGATATATCATGAACAACTCGTATATATCCTTTATTCAACCAGGTAAAAGCTTTTTCAAGAGCGACCTGGCCAAGAAGGCAGCATGAGCATCGTGAAACAAACTCACAAAACAAATAGACGAATACAACTGTCACACACTACAAAATGAATGAGCATATTATCCAGTTAATATGCAATATTAAACAGTTAAAGTGCATGAAACAGGCACAATGTTCATCAGTTAGAGGCAAGAAGCAATCACATCGACCAACAGACCTATTTTCTCGATCCTTTAATGGACTTGAACTCCTCCACAGTGATCAACTCTGACAGTTTCTGCTCTTTCTGCACATCATTCCAGGAAGAAGGGGCAGCGTGTTTAAAAGCTTCAATTTGTACATGTCATTTGGTATCTGTTTGATGGAAAAATACGTCATTTATACGTGGTGTGACACAGTTAATGCGTGGGGGGGGGGCTGCAGGCTGTTTATTTCACATGCATGTAGAGCGAACATGTGTTCTTCACGTGTTTTTTACCCACAAACATGGTGTCGAGTGAGAGGACGCTGAATAGAAAAAAAGTAAAAATACTGCAGTAAATACAATACAATGTGCCGCACTGAGCTCTTCTCGTGACATGAAGTGCCCTGCAGGCAGCGGAGCAGCCGTGAGATGCAGAAGAAGAGAAATGTCAGTGGAAATTAGGACAAGCTGCATGTTAGCATTATTAATTTTGAGTCATGTTAGTGTCCGTCTGATAAATGCAAGTCCAATATTCAGGGGAAAATCCTCATGTTCCCAGGGTCCTATGGGTCCCAGGGTCCTATAACATTGTAAGAGACTTGTGAAGTCTATCTTTAAAGTTCAAATAGCAAAAGAATAAAGAGAGATTGGCATCTTGAATGCAGTTTGAATGGTAAAAATCCATTCAGCCACAGTGGAGATATTGATTTAAATAAAAGTAATAATTAGAGGCCGTAGATTTTTATGGAGTATAAAATCTGTCTGCGGTTTGGTGTTGAGCAGGAAGCGTCCGGTGAGGCGTTTAGAAGTTTGTTTAGCACGACTGCATTGTGATCAAAAAGGACGCTGTGAAAGTGGTGGTCGTGACTTTAAAAAGTAAAGCTGGTGGCCAGAAAACCAAAACAACGAGCCGCACATTATTTTAAAAGCTCTGTAGAGGAAGTGCAGAGTCGAGTGTATCGTCTGTGGGTTTGTCAGCACGTCATTTGAGACATCGTATTATAAAGATATTAAACTAGAGCGTCTTTAAAAAAGAGGGAAACAACCATTAACTCATGTGATCATGTGACTTGTCACAGTTCACTTGTTTGACTAATGAGTTAAATGGTTGATATTTTATGCTCTGGTGATGCATTTGAATTCATTAAGTCTGAAAAATCAAAGTGCACTCAACACAACTGAAGAATCAGCATCTCGTCGGGAAATCGAGGCAGCGACATGAACTTACCGGCTCAGCTAATAATAAAACATGTGTAATGGTTAACAGAATGTCCTGGTTGCTTTATCTTTTTAACTTCATTATTAACTATTAAACCAAAAAACGCACGCAGCATTTAGCGGACGAGTAGGGATTTAAGAGGCCGAAACAGAATGAATATAATACTCCATTATGTTATGTTAGGTTTGGTTTGTTTGTGCAAAGTTGATTAACAGGAAACTTATTCTTCAGTTTGTCACTTTCACGAGCACATGGCAGCAGAATGAATTTATTCAAAAGATGAAGATTTCAAAGGCTCCCCAGAGTTGTGTTAATGTGCTGTAATGTTTCTGTTTCTGTAATTAATGTTTCTCCGTTTGCCAGAATGAAGTGGGAAAAAAATAACCCCCCCCCCCCTCTGTCTTCTCCACAGTGCTGTGAGACTGAAGTCAAGGCGTCCATCAACACCGGCAGCCAACATAACCACATCTCCAGCTCCTGCTGCCAGAGGCTGGGGTGAGAAACGTCCCGCTCTCTACTACACACACACACACACACACACACACACACACACACACACACACACACA
>CALSCE010000077.1:5123352-5146792 GCA_943593645.1 Bovichtus variegatus | reverse complement strand
CAGAAAGCCGTGCGATGGTGAAGGGGTGCAGGGGGAGGCTGAATAGAACCCACGCTTCTTTTCTAAACTCTCTTGCTGGGCCAAAAAAAAGGGGGCGAGAGGGAGAATAAGGGGGGGGGGAGTATTAGTGGTGGGGGGAGTGGGTTGGTGAGGAGTATAATAAATTGCACAGTTTATTACACTCCTCACTCCAGAACTCGCATGCATAGACGCACGAGCACAGAAATAAAGAAACAGAGGGGAGGGGTGGGTATGCACACGCGCAGGCACACGCGCACACACACACACACACTTAAATAGATTGTACGCACGCACAGAAAGACACACGCCCTGACGGAGAAGAACTTCATGCGCAAAAAGTGACGCACAAACTAAAAAACAATCTTGACGCTGGTTTCTCTCTGTTACTGCCCACGTGCACGCGCGAACACACGCGCACACACATGAATTAATTGTACGCACCGGTGGAAATCCAACAGAAACACGGATAGAGAAGAACCTCATGAGCAAAAACAAACAAAAAATGATGCAGATTGTTCTCTGCGTTGTACCGCACACACACACGCACACGCACTTCACATTCACGCGCGAACAGAAAACCAGAGAGGTTAATACAGTTTGGTCTTGGTTGTGTTACGCGCTGAAAGACGTGTTTTAACATTCTGCACTTTTCAAAGCCCCAATAATGGAGAGAACACGCCGCGTCCACGCTACTGTAACCATATCGGGTGTATCAAATCACACACAAAGCCCCTCCGAACAGCTTCTTCGGGCCCCTCCGCAGATTTGCGCCCCTCCGTTCCGCCTGTGCGAGGCTGATGATCTGCTCTAATCAAAGTGGAAAATTCGGCCTCTGGTGCACAATGGTGCCTGAAATGAGCGGCATTCAGACGCGCCTGTAACGGTAACAATGCAACGAGACGGCGTTCAGCGAGCAACTGATTTACATGCAGAGCTCTCAGAGAAACTCTCAGAGAAACTCCAGCACGAGCAGCAACATCCAGCACGAGCAGCAACATCCAGCACAAGCAGCAACATCGCTGGATGCTGGATGTTGGAACATGTGGCTGGTTCGCAGCGAGGTGAGCTGTCTTTCAGCACCACAGTTTGGTCCAGAGCTGCGAAAGAAAGACATCTGAATATAAAAAAAAGGGAATAACATTTATTTTTTTGACTTCTTATTATGAATTATGAATGTGTATGTTCTGGCTACCCTGCACGGAGCTTCATCGTTAAAGCTCTATTACTCTGTTACTCTTCATTCATTATCTGCTTTTTTGATTTCTTTAGTATTGTTTTCCATAAACTCGGATCTCTATGACTGGTTGTTTTCACGTCACCTGTTGAAATGACACTTTTAAACGTAATTTCTGAACTCGACGTGCGTCAGTTGAGTGAAACAAGGGGAAGTCCTCACGCACTTCACAGAAAGTCCTAAAGAGACACGACTTCATGGCACAGATGGATGTCGGGCTGATATTCGAAGATACAATCTACTCGTTTTTCATGATATTTGATCTCCAAAATAATGAAGAATAACGAGGAAATATGAGCTCATAAAAGTGTCAAAACCAAATGATTTGCATTGAGTCATTAAACATGAACAACAACAGGTGGTTTTCTCTTCTTAATGCACAGACTCTGGTCCTGGGACTTTGTGTTGAAAACGTTCCTCTCCCCTAACTCACGCCGTGATAGATAGAAAAAAGAAAAAAAAAGAAAAAAAAACTCACCACTGACTGTTTGTTTAGTGCTTCAAGTGGCACGCGTCCGGCGCGCGCAACGCACCGGCACCGGGGCAGGAGCCCAAGGTGAATCCACGCGACCGGGGGGCGTGGCCAGTCCCACATCCAAACGTATTGAAAAGCAGTGGCGTCTTCCCTCGAGGAGTCAGAGTAGCTTTGAGTAGCGCGCGAGGCAGCAGCCCAGCGGACTGCCCACACTGAAACAAGTGCGCGTCAAACGACCCCAACACGTGAACGGCACGAGCGGGACGCACCGCCCCGAGACTTGGTGATTCTTTATAAGTTTTTATTTATGTTTTTACTGGAAATGGACTTCACAGCCAAGATGGAAATTAACGTGAGCCAGCAGCAGCTGATGCCGCCCGCTTGTTTCTTTTCCTCCGCGGCAGCGCAGAGCATCCAGCTGAGCCCCAGCGGCAGCGGCAGCAGCCAGGGCAGCGGGAAGTCGGGCTCCAAGCAGCCCAAGAGGCAGCGCTCCTCCTCCCCGGAGCTGCTGCGGTGCAAGCGGAGACTGAATTTCGCGGGTTTCGGCTACAGTCTTCCACCGCAGCAGCCGCACGCAGTGGCGCGGAGGAACGAGAGGGAGCGCAACCGGGTGAAGCTGGTCAACAACGGCTTCGCCACCCTGCGGGAGCACGTCCCCAACGGCGCCGCCAACAAGAAGATGAGCAAAGTTGAGACACTGCGCTCAGCCGTGGAGTACATCCGGGCCCTGCAGCAGCTGCTGGACGAACACGACGCGGTGAGCGCAGCGTTTCAGTCCGGCGTCCTGTCGCCCACCATGTCGCAGGGATACACCGCTGACATGAACTCCATGGCAGGTTCACCGGTGTCCTCATACTCATCCGACGAGGGCTCCTACGACCCCCTCAGTCCGGAGGAGCAGGAACTGCTGGACTTCACCAACTGGTTCTGAGCATCTATATAAGGTAAGACTAAATGGTATCAGAGTTAATGTCAGACACCATTATAGAGGATTCATGATAATCACCCTGAACAGTGGCTAAACCTTCCTTTTCTACTTCCTCCCACAGATATATGGATCAACTCACTTTACTGTTGGAGTGCGCCTGGGATGGTCCCGGAGGAGGCTGGCTGTCCTCATGAGCAAGACGCCCTGTACACGCGTTTTGGTCCCGGGTCCTTAACGGCCGGTCCTCCCAGACTGACACACAGACAGACAGCGGCCTTAAAGTCCTACACACTTGGGGGGAAAATCAGGCCAGAGATCAGCGCCAAAGGATTAAAGGAAGACGGGTCTCCTGACAGCATGGGAATCCAAGCTTCTGTGCCCATGATAAACAAAACAAAAACACCTTAAAGTGAATTCATGCTTTTTCAGCAGCACATTAAAACACTATTTAATACGTCGCTCTTCAACTATGCTAAATCCAATCACAGAACTCCCAACCCTTTGGTAAACCTTGCTGACGTTTTAATTCAGAAAATGCTTCCAAGTCGAGGATTTATTCTATAAAATTCTATATCAAACGCTTTTTTGAAATATATTAAGATATTTTTGTATGTAAGAGATTTATAGATGTTTTGTACACATCCTTTTGTATATATTTTGTCTATATATTGCGAAGTTGCTTCTATACCTCCTGCCTATGTAGACGTGTAGTCTATTATTCTCTGGCTCTTCTGTTCATGAGGTTTCCAGAAGGAGTTTGATACTCCGACGTTTTATTCTAGCACCAATGTGTCTTATTTAATAGCAACACCATGGTATTGCATTATGTCATGAAGTTCACAATGATCAAAACTTATGCAGCTATTGTCCAAACAGAGCGCAATGGCCATGCATTGTCTCTCTATACTGCCAGCTCTATATTGTCTTCACATAAGCAGATGTTGAAAAAAAAAGTCTTATAACCATATTTTCTACACTCAAGTCCAAGAATAAAATGATTTGCTACTGAATTTCTTTCTTTGTCTCATTATTTTGGGGTGTATTCAAAGGAGGGAGGGCACTTTTGGTTACATCTTTCAACATGTGAGTAGGTTATTGGAGAGGAAATAATAATGGAGCTGGAATATGATAGGATACATACAGCACTGCCGGGACAACGAGGAGAAAGAAACAACTTTTACGCACATTTTACGCACTTTATATTTTCTTTCTAGTCGGTCTAAGTGCACAACACAGTGGCTGCTTACAGGCTTCAGTCACGATGTCCAAGTCTGCCCGATAATTTTTGTCATTTTGAAGCATCTGCAATAGAATCGGTCCATTTTGCGCAAAAAGTAAATGTGGTGTCACGGGTGCGTACAGAGATCTGTTTATTGCAAAGCATGCACACTTATGAAAACCTACAAATCAGCAGCTGTCAGATACAAGCAACGATTAAATATTGTTCCTAAGAAATTCATTTTAAAGTCACCAGAAAGAATAATGATTTTTCCTTTTTCCGAAAACAAATGTTCTCATCCTTATAGTTTGGACTGTGGACACGAGGAGAGGCTGCTGCAGCTTTAAACGGTGCATTAACTCTTCCTCGCATAAACAAATAAATAAAATACAAATGAAGTCAAAATGATCGCGCACACAAACAGGCTGAAACTTAGTCAAAGCACCGAAGTCGGATTTTCATCCAAACTTCCCAATCAAGTAAAAACTTTGAGAATTTTTTTTTTATGAATTTATTTAACTTTGAATGAATTAGATTTCTTTGCCAGCATCTTTCACATCAGCAGACAGAGGGAATGTCAGTGCGATGATCACACTTTTGGAGGTAGAGCTCGTGTTTCTGCAAAACCAAGTTTGACAGGTAGGGCGGAGGCTGCAGCCGGGCGCGTGTCTGCTTTAATGAGTGAATGGGGTTTGTGTGGTGGTCGAGTGGAGACACAGCTGAATTGGCTGATGGCGTGTGCCTCCTGACAGCAGCACGCCGCTGGCTGCACACACAACAGTCACCACCTGGGAAGGAGGGAAAACCCCAGTGCGCGTGTCTGCAGTTTTTTTTAAAGCTTTTTTGTTTGTTTGTTTTCACCCCTCAATGATAATAAACTCAGCGAAATCATATGAAATTAAGAAAATTCCCACATTTTTAGTCTGAGATTTAAGAAAATAATGAATTGTTTGACCCACAGAAAGAAACCAACTGCAAAAGCGCGTGGTGTGTTTAGGGTTGTTCGTGGACCACCAGGGGGCCATAAGAGGGGGGGAGGGTCCCTCGATGAAATGAACTGCAAGAACGTTGTGAGGCACAACTATTCACATAGTAAACAGTTGTGCCTTTGCAATAATTACTATAACATTTAGGCTTTTATTTACATCATTGTCTATAAAAGTAGCCCACAGCAACAAAAAGCCTTGCAGGGATGAAATAGTTTTTTCTGTTTGATACATGGACACAGAAGTTTAGCCAGATTTGTATTATAAGTATGATTCTTTTCCAAAAGGCTCATCAATTCAAAGTCTGCTATTGTTCAAATTGTTGTTAAAATGTGAGTGAAAGTATCTGTCATCTAAACCCCCCCCACCTCCAAAAACACAGGATTGGAACCTGCCATCCTTCCCAAATTGATTGACAGGTCTTTTCATTCACAAACTAAATACTACATCGTATTTTTCCAACACAATTCTTTGTTTACATCAGGAAGACGTGCAAACAGCAGTGATTTGGGGATATATTTTCAATTATGACAAACACATAAAATGTGAATTTTGACTCAAACTCTTCTCTTATATGTGCGAATATATCTGAAACTTATATGTATAACAGCAGGTTTCATTTTTCAACTTTATTTGGATGAATAAATAAATGATGAAAGATAACAATTTGACAAATCATGTCTAATAAAAGACAATTTACACATGGTCCGTGAAGTACACAGTTAAAAACACAGTACAACTATAAATACTAGCAACAAGTACAACCACACATTTCACATGTGATGCAGTTCAACATATAAACACTACACACTATTGTATACATGCGATTAAAAAAACAAACTAAACTATAGCGTATTCCTCGGTTCTGTTCCTAAAACATTACAATGTAGATATGTGATATGCTGTACTACACTTAAACATGGAGTAACATTTTTACTCCAACTGTGCAGGAGATTGTGATGTAGCAGACACAAGATGCAGGAGAGGAAACGAGTCTGCAGGGAGATCAGGGCTACAACACTGTAGAATCCTCACTTATATAATAATATTACATAAAAAAATAGCACCAAATTGAGGCCACGTTGGCCAGCGAAGTTTCTTCCTAACTGCAACTTAAGGCAACATTTTCACCGGTACTGTTGCAGATTCAGCAATAAAACAGTTTGTAGCTGTGAAGAAATTGTTCAAATAAACAACGTTCAAGACTTTGGAGACTTAAACCGTCTCAGAGCTGCTGCAGCCGTTTAAAAAGAGTAAAACATATTTTAGTAAGAGACACAAATTGCCTGTATATGAGTAAAATAATGAAGATATTGTAGCTGACGGAGCAAACATAGGGGAGGATCCTGAAGACGCTGACAGTAACCTTTATTAAAATATATAAAATGTTCAAAGCGGAAGAACTGAATACGTACAGTATATCTTAAGAGCATTTTTAAAAGCAGGTTGTACCATTAGGTTGTCGCAGGGTGTTTTTACACGAGGACATATGCTGCGTACATTACGTCCCTGATCTAACAATCCTGCTTTGCTGCCTGTCAGACTCCATTATGTTTTCCTCTGCCGCGGTCTGTCAAGCGTGGATGAACCGCAGGAGAGCACGGCCATATCTAATTGGCAAAGCCGAGGCAAAACAATGGCTCAAACTATATTAGTCGAATATCTTATTGAATATCAGTCATCAGCGTTGATTAAGTTGGATAGAAGAGGACAACAGTCTGAGCGGCTCATATATTGTTTGGTTTTTTTACTCCAGAACAATAAGCAGTTGTTGTGTCAGAAGATGTAGACGAAGGAGCGAGTTTCTGTCTCATGAAACCAATAGAATCGTTCTGTGGTGCATTTAAACTGCAGTGCGAGAGTTGAACTGTGCTGCAGGACGTTTCAGCACCATAGACAGCACTTCACACGCAACAGAAACTATTTATCATGGCCTTTTCTCGGAGGGTTTTCTATACACGTCCATTATAATCCTATTAAATTATGAAAATATCAAGGATTCTGGAGAAGTCATAAGTGAAAGTGAAAGAAAGTTATCATAAATCAACGTGTGGCAGGGAGGGTTCATGTGAAGCATTCAACACACACAGTCGTTCAAAGAGACACAAACAGTCTTTTCTTTTATCTGGATGTAAAAGTCATCTTTGTGCACGAAATAATTATTTGTTAAGACCCATTTGGTTTAATACGATCAATACTTGGCTGGCAGAAAAAAAGTAAATTGACTGCTCGCTAAAGCCAAAAACACTCGGCGCACTGGAGAAGAAGCGTAAGGGATTAAACTGTGTGGGTCTGCCAATGTTAGCATGCCCTGCTAACTAGCTTGCAGTAACCTAGCAGTATTTCCAAAAGCATCGGATATGTCACAAGCGGACGATACTATTTCCTGGGCGCTTGGCATGATGTATTTTCAGCCATTTTTCATTACTTTGTTGACATTTCTGTAGTTCTTTTCCCCAAGTCGGAGATATCGTCAGAAAATCCATCTCCGACTCAGACATGCTGATGTGAACATCGTTTTTTTCTCCTCTGCTGCTTGTAATTACGGTTTAAATGATATGACGCGAGCGTTGCTGTGGCGATTCCATTGGAATCAACTGAACTTTCCGCAAAATTTCACCTTTTTAAATGCTGGTGTGTCCGGGCTTTCGAGAATAGGGGAGATTAATAACTTTCCATGGAGGGTGACTTATTAATACAGTGCCTAATTCATTCCCTTTAATCTAAGCTTCTCTCGTTTCTTACAATACTGATAATTGTAGTGGCAGTAATGCCGATACCTGACGGTGCAGCGCCTGAGCTCAGAGGTTGCTGGAGTCATCCAGAGGGTTGTCGATGACCGACTTGTGAATGAGCATGAAGAGGGGCAGGTAGGCCAGGAAGTCCAGCAGGTCCAGGGGGGGAATGTGCTGCAGCTCCAGCCTGATAGCCGCCTCCTGCTCCAGGTGGATCCGCCCGGCCTTCAGCTCCAGAAGCAAATGCTCTGCGCTGATGAAGCCCCGCTGAGCTCCAGCGTCTCCTTGCTGCTCCTCCAGGAGGAACAGGAACAGTTGCTACGTACGAATAATGATATTTAACATAAATACGTTTTTAAAAAAACAAGGTAAACTGGCTTGCCTCTAAGCACAGTAGTGAGTGTGTGGGTGTCATTGTGTGTGATTCTCAAGGTAGCCTCAGATTACCTCAACCTGTTTCTAGTCTTGTTTGAGTGCACCTGTTTGCACTGTTAACGCAAGGTGATAATTGTTGGGGGAGGGGGAATAATCCTTCTGGCATTTCGCCCATTCTCATGTTCCTCCTGCCTTTCAGTTGCTCAGTACTTCCTTGTATGAATGAGGGCCGGGCCTGCTTGTGAGCAGCCAGCTGGTAGGCCAGTCCCGGTCCATCTGAGATGAGCCGTGTGTCTCAGGCTGATTACAGGGCTGGGCGGAGTGGACGGCATGTTCACTGCTGGGCACTTTAATGAGATTAGTGCCTTGCTAATCTATGAAAAGGGAAAAGCACCCCTTCTCTTTCTCTCTCTGGCTTGCTTCCCTCATTTCTATGCATGAGGGCTGAGTGTCTTTCATTGAAGAAAAAAAAAAAAGAAAAAAAAAAAGAAGCTAGCTTTACAAAGCAAGCTTTGGAATTGCTCTTCAAAGTGTTTACCAGTATTTATTTCATTATAATTATACCCGCGGAGCCATGAAAGAGAGGCGGAGACGGTGTTTGTGTGTGAATGTGACTCATGTGAGAGTTAATCTGATGTTGCGCGGAGGTAATCAAGTGCACCTTGTGAAAACAAATTCAAGGGTGCAAACATGTGGTGGGAGTTCTTTGCCGAACACAGAATTTGGGAAATGCAAGCCAAACCTTTACATTACCTTCGCTTTGAAGAGCCTCACTTCTAACGAGCGGAAGTCCATGTTGGAGATTTGTGATCGCATAAACCCACTGGAAGAAAAGAGAAAAATGATCAGTTGGTGAAAGCTGCATCAACATGCGAGCATAGTTTTCAAAGAAGCGCTACACTGATTTAGTATTGCATTTTCATAGTTAAGTTGGGGGGAAGAGCAAGAATAAATCAAGATAAATTAGGTTTTTAGAAACTTGGGGTCTCCAAACCCAAACAACATTAACCCAGTGAAATAACATCATCATCAGAGTGAAGAGGTGACGCTGTCATGTCAGAGACGTCCGTGTGTTGTGTTGCAGAGATATCTACTGACATTAGCAGCTAACAGCTAGCTGTAATACCACTTGTTCCTCTAGAGGTGATAGTGAGTCAGTGCCGCTCCAGTCTGCCTCAGCACAGAGGGAGAGATTACAGCCATGTTCTGTTTTATAGTCTCTCTCCGTCCTCACAGCTGACAGGAGGCTGTTTCTCCGAGTGTATATCTGTCTGCAGGCGTGGGAAACGGCGTAGCTTCAGTGAGCAGTTAGCTGGAGTTCAGCACAGCGTCGGGGAGCTGCAGACTCCCTGTTGCTCTGCCGACCTCTCTCCTCCTCCGGCGGGCTGCTCTCCTGGCTGCGCCGCCACCGGCAAGACGAATAAGCGGGTCGTTTTCTAGTTTCTGCCACTTTGGATTGAATCCAATAAACAAACTAACGTAACGTTACATGGTCTGCAGCCCAGTAAACACAGATGAGCCCCACGTGAACATTATAAGACCCACTGACTGACTATATAGTGTCAGACACAACATAAAGAAGAAATTAGAATACAATAAATATACCAAACTAGTACAAGTACAATATAAACATTAGAGATTGTATGGACCCAGTTTGGAGGTGAAATACTGCCCCCTATTTTTTTGGTGCAGGTGGCTCTGAATTACACATTGAACCTTTAATTCATCTTCATGTCCAAAACTAAAGTATTGGTAAATACTTTGGCTGCCACTGCAGAGACAATCTGTTTGCGGTGGCGGGGGATTTTTGGCGGCCTCCGTCCCTCGCAATGTTGTGTTTGCAGAGCGATGTGATGGTAAAGTGTTCTGAGCCCATTGTGGTTGCTCACAGTGGCCTGGCTGCCAAACAATACGTGGGCACACGTGGCCATCCCGCCACAGTAACGGATAAAACTGCTCTGGTTTTGGGGATAGTGGGTGTGGTGGGGGTGCTGGAGCAGGCCGAGCGGGGGTTCGTGTGGAGGTTTATTTAGGGAGGGGAATAAGCGACCGGGGCACACTCTGGTACAATGTGACCACTGGCAGACCAACAAAATCTAGGTCCACTCGGATAATTAGAGGGAGACACGACCGATTGTGTTGGGACAGACCTCTCCTGTCCAGCGTGTGGCACAGCGACGGTCGTCCCTGCTCTAACGAGCGCCCGGTGTTAATGAGCCCCTCCTCGCCGTACGCTCAATGGCCTGCTAGAGCGAAGAATGGCCAAGCGCTAGGCCAACGAGTGCAATGCACGCCTGACTGCTCCCTGTGCCGGGATTGGCCCTTGTCCTCCAACCACGGTGCAGGCGGGGGCTTGATGGGGATGAAGCGAGACAGGGCAGCTAATGATCATTAATTGCACTTGGTTTGCAGTAAAAGAGTCCAAATGCTGGTGCGCTAAGGACACTAGCGTGATAATGGCGTGCGTAAACGAGGGGCTGGGGCACCGCTGATGGACTGAGGGGAAGATAATAGCAGCCTAACCCATTTTCTTTTGTCGGCCCTCCTCTGGCACCCTGCTGTGGCCAACACAGAAGACTTCTCGCTTACGTAATGCACAACATTTTGGCGGTCTCCTCATTGGGGAGCGGTATACAGTCCGGCGGGGGGTGAAGGGATGCAAACATATCCTGACCTAGTTTGACTTGACAGAGTGGAGAGTTGTTTTGGGAGTTTTGTTTGAGCGGGCTGCAGTGCGCTCTGGGTAAGAGGGACTCGTGTTGTCAGAGTTTATGTGGCGGGGAGCTGCTCTGGATTCTGCTGTGTCATGTTAACATTCAGTGGACAGTAATTAAGGACATTCACTCAAGTTTTGTACAATTTTGTAATTTTCTTGTACATTACTTAATTATTTACATTTCCTGCTACTTTATATATATTTCTACTCTACTAGCATTCAGAGGCAAATATTGTACTTTTCTACTCCCCTACATTTATTTGATAACTTAAGTCACTTTGAAGATTGAAATTCCAAAACATAATCAACAAACAATGGATCATGTATTGTTATAGGTTAAGATACAACTTTATTGTTCCCTTGGTTCAATTCACAAGCTACCCAGCAGTATATTTAAAAAAAACGAAAAAAAAAAACTTGTGCTTTGCCAGCTGCGACGTTGAAGTGATGAACACATTAATGCATCAATAATTCTAATCCAATAATATAATATATATTATTCTGAGATGGGCCATTGTGCATAATGACTACCTTTACTTTTAGAACTTAAAGTACATTTTGAAGCTAATACTTTAGTACTTTTACTTGAATTCAGGACATTTAATAGTATTTCTACTTTAACTTCAATAAAAGATCTAAGTATTTCGCCCCCCACTGCCCACGTTAGCGCTCTGACTCATTTAGTCCAGTGAATTTCCCGGAGCGAGGGCACTTACAGTAACTCCCAGCCCAGGCATGCACGCTCACAAAGCCTCAAGCAACAAGGGATGAGAGCGACAATAACACCGACGGCTCCACTGATGCCGTTTGGGAATCCTGCATGGCAATGTGCTTCTTGGCAGATCATGTGACTTGCCCTGAGGGAATGTGGCGCTGTGTGAGGTGGACTTGTTGGGGAGCACAATGCTACACAGGGACAGATGGGCTGAGTCAAGGGGCCAAAACAGCACGGCACAGAGGGTGAGAGGTAGGCTTAGAGACATGAGAGGGGACAGTTAAAGTTGAAAAGAAAAAGAGAAGAGCGACAAGGGGGGGGGCGGTGCAATTAGTGCGATGTAAAATTGGAAGCCGACAAAGAAATACATATAAAAATGCAGGAAGCACCTCCTCAGATTTCAAAGCCTCACATGATCAGAAAGGCTGATTGTGTAACTACTGTTGCAGCTCATTTCTAAAATAGGATTAGAGACAACAGGATTAACTGAAACAGGTAAGAGGATCAATTTAGTCCAGTTGGGATGAGATGACAGAAGGATGCTACTGTTTTCTCCTTGTTCAGGAGCTGGCATTATGGACGCTGATCTTCTCTCGTCTTATTATTTAAATTGCAAAAAAGGAGTTTTGTGAAAAGAGGTTTAATATGGTCATTCATTATCATTACTATAATTGCCTCCATACAAAGCAGACACCCTGGTCTCTCTGTGCCAGTCTCCAGGCCTCCTCTAACACACAACACAAAGGGCCGGCCGTAAATCAGAGGACCCATGACCCTGACCCGGTCCTCGCTGAGAGGGAGCTCTCACTCCGGGGTGAGGGCTTCGGGAGCAGGCTTTGACCCTCGGAGACCTCCTGAGTAGGCTTGGCTCCACACACTCCTGTCTGTAGGAAGCTCTACACCCCCGGGCAAAAAAAAAAAAAAGAAGAAGAAGAAAAAAGCAATGTGTGTGGGAATCTGCGGCATATGGGACATAATGTAGAGACACGGCGACGCTGAGGACGAGTTCAAATCAGAGTGCAAGTGTTGGGCTGCACCTAATTATTTATATTATCGATGAACCAGCAGATTATTTTGTCGATAAATCCTTTGTCCAGAAAATATCTGAAAAATTCCCACGGCCGGCGGTGACACCTTCTAACGTTTGTTTTGTCCGACCAACAGTTAAAAAAAAAAAACAATATATTTAAATTTCACAAGAAAATTCCAAGGCACTCGGCATTAAGCCTTCATCAGGGAGTTTTGTTTTAGGTCTAACATGACTATGCCATTTCAATAAAGATATTTTAACTGTTTAAGAAAGAGACTTACTCTATGAACAAATATATTCAATTTAGAGTGATATAAAAAGAGCGAAAAGCAGCAAATCCTCTAATTTGAGAAGCTGAACGCAGAGAACGTTTAGCATTTTTGCTCAATAAATAACTTGAGGTCAACATTGTCGATTCATTTTTTGTCAACTCATGGATTAATCATTTTAGTGCTCAGGCATATGTCATTATCACATTCAAACTCATGACTTCTGTAGTTCTATAAAATGTTTGAAGACACAAGAAGAAGAGGATCAAAGGGAGCCCCACACACGACGACAAAATCACTGGAACAAATTTGCGTACACACTCTTATTCTTATTTATGGCAGGTCAGGCACTCCTCTTCCTGCTTCATTGAGGAGTTCAGAGTGTGTCGGCTGAAGGTCACTTACTCCATGGTGGCTACTTTCTGTGCCAGGCTCGCAATCACAGCAAAGAGCCTCAGGTCCACGAGCCCATCTGTCACTCTGAAGTCCACCATCTCCAGGATCTGAAACAAAACAAGACATGAAAACAAGGCATGAAAACAGAACTTCGGCTCAGACCGAAATATTTTAACAACTACAGGATGGATTGCCATGAAATGTTGTACAAACACTCATAATCAATCCTGCTGACTTTTACTCGTGCCGCCATTAAGTTGACATTTGTGTTTTGAGTGAAATATCTATATACAAGTTGAGATTTTTTCTTCTTTTTAAAATGAAAGTTTAATGTGATCTTATCTTAAAGACTTAGGAATCGTGGCTTTGATAAAAAAAAGAAAAGAAAGCTACTTTTATGATGATTGGTTGGGTTGGAGGCTCTGGTTGGGCTGTGTAGTGCATGTATATATATGTATATGTATATATGTATGTGTATATATGTGTATATATATATATATATGTGTATTTGCATGTTTACAGATGAGGTAAACGCTGACCCTGTAAACGTAGATCTCTTCTTCGTCAGACAGCAGCTCTGGAGGGATGATGTTTTTCAGAGCGAGTAGAACCTGAAGGCAGGAGATGTATCCGTCACCATCACCGTCCTCCTGCAAAGAAAGACCCATCTTCATCATCATCATCAAGATTAGTGTTTCATTTGAAGGATTTTCAAGGGTGTTAGAAGTTAATTATCCAGATTAGAGTAAATTTCCCAAAACATTAATAGCATTCTGAGCATGAAAGATCATTGTTAACCTTAGAAACACAGGTTTGACGAAATAAAAACGTAAGATCCGAAGACCATGAGATGCAGTCGAAAGTTCTGGGAAATGTATGTGTGTGTACATTTTTTCTTTTCTTTCATTATGCATTAATACATCCCTTACATACATCTTGTGATCCCTGCAGGTTGAGAATCACCGATCGAGATGAAACGATTAGTAAATTAATCAATTAGTTGATTGACAAAATTATGTTTCTGGTATTATATAAAAGGCAAAAATGACAGAAATTGACCGGTTTCAGCTTCTTCAATGTAAATATTTGCAAGTTTTCTGAGTCCTCTATTTGAATAACTTTGGGTGTGGATTGTTGGTTGAACAAAACAAGTCATTTGAACAAGTCAACTTCAATTCTGAAACTTTCCCCATGTCCTAACAATTTGTAGACCAAACGATCGATGTATTAATTGAGAAAATAATGAAAATAATAGTTGAAGCCCTATCATCATCGGTTGTATTGAGAAAAGTTGCTCCTAATAATGAGTGCAACACATTACAGTGCGTGAAAGAGAATATCCAGAATAAAAAGGGTTTAAAGGCCTTTTCACTTACTGCTTCAAAAGCTCTTTTGTACTCCGCCAGCTTCTCCTGACTGAAAATGCAATACTTTGCCAAAAAGTCGACTGCAAATAGAAGAAAAGAAGACAAAGACAAACCTTTAGAGCGTGTGGAATGCATATTAACTGGACTTTCTGACTGCACAAGAGCAAGATTTCATTTGTGTGTTACATTTTATACCATACATAACAGTGAGCTCCAGCTTGAGTAACAGAATTAGGCTTCTCTGTGTGTGCAGAGTGGATTAGAGCAATATTTCTCTCCTCTGGTCGCACCCGGGTCATGGAGGGTGGACAATACAGGGCGAGTGGTTCACAGGGCGTCCAGTTGGCCGAGATCAGGGGGGGTGGGGGGGGCAGAGTGGCACTTGGCTGCTGAGTCTTTCTTTTTTTGTAAAAGACAGAAAGTGAGATGAATAGATGCTGAGACGCAGCGGCCAAGAGCTCGAAAGATTGTCTTCATCAGAGGAAAAAAAAGGTATTTACTGAGAGGGAATATCTTGTGGGAAATGATGACAGCATGAATGAACACAAACATTGTAAGTAAGAAACTGGAAACACTGGATTGAAGAGACCAATTATGAAATCTAAAGCGCTTAAGTGGTTATTTATTTAAATCAAATAAGCACAAAATTCTCTGTATCCAGCTTCTCAAATGTGAGAATTTGCTGCTTTTCTCTGTTTTAGCGTTTTTTAGCTCCGTTCGTTGGACAAAAAAAGCATTTGAAGAAGTCACCTTTGGCTCTGACTGAGAAACGTTGAGATCAAACAATTATCTGAGAAATAAATTGACAGATGAATAGATTTTGAAAATAATTGTTGCAGTTCTACATGTACGTCAATCACCACATTCACTCAAATTTCTGCCTTTTATTTATTATTTTTATTTTTTTATTTATTTTTCAGTGAGGAGTAAAAACCTTTTTATGTTCAGAGTCGTCAAAGGACCTGACGCAAAAAAAACAGCAGCAGCACCTTATGTCTTTAGCTCAAATGTAATGAATGTTAGTGTCCAATAGAAACGATGATTACACAGGGGTGTGTGTGTGTGGGGGGGCGAACTGAGGCTAACCACACCCATGAATATTTCAGTAGGCAAATTAGGGATGGAGAGTGACTTGGAAAAAAAGGGGTTAGAAAATGGGGGCTTTTAAGCTGCTGCCACTTCAATTTAGGAGATGAGAATGAGTCTACTGAATAATGAATCTATTCATCAGCTTGGAGAAGAAAGAGGAGCAACAGAGTTGATATCAGTCTGGTCTTAAACCCCTGGACCTTTGGGGTTTCTCCGCAATAGCAGGGGGGCTGTTTGAATCTGCCATTTATCAGCTTAGGCCTAATCGAAACCAGGCCTTCCCTGGCCTCGTCCTTTCACATGCAAAATGTTACATTCGCATCTAGTCAACTTGACTTGTTAAAGCTTGATTGATCAAAAAAAAAAAAAAAAAAAAATGCAGGCCGGCTTCACGCATCTGTTTGCAAATATCTGTGATGAGAAGGGGCTGCGGGACGAGGATCCGGAGTCACACATGCAGCCGCCGCTCAGCCTGCATGGGACCGGATTTAAAGTCCTCTCCCTTCAAAAGACGCCAACACACATTCACACAGTGGCTGGATGGATCAGTGCACTGGTCAATTTGCTAAAGTGAAATGGCAG
This sequence comes from Bovichtus variegatus, assembly GCA_943593645.1. Lineage (NCBI taxonomy): Eukaryota > Metazoa > Chordata > Actinopteri > Perciformes > Bovichtidae > Bovichtus > Bovichtus variegatus. The sequence goes on along the minus strand of CALSCE010000077.1, from coordinate 5,130,655 downwards.
CTTATGTGAGAGAGAGAATAGATCCACCTTCTCTGTTTTACAGCGAGGCAGGCTGAGGTTCACCGACCATCTGGAGGAGAGCGAGCAGAGGTGACCTGGGGCGACTTCACCCAGTCCAGCAACACAGACAGCAAAATATATTCTTTTAAAAACACCCTTTGGCTGTTTACTGTATTATTCTATTCTCTACTCATCGTCCAAAACCATTCAGATGTGTGTGTGTGTGTGTGGAGGTTATAGATGTATTATCTTATGAGTCTCTTTCTTTTCGTAAGCGCATTTACTCACATACTTTATTTAAATTCACTTTCAAGACACTTTTTTCCTCCGTTTTGTGCATCTACGCCACCACATTTCATACATTTACATTCAACTTTTTGACTTATTTTACTGCTGCATATACTAGCTAATATGCAGATTGAGATTCTACTTCATAAATATACACTTTTTGTGGCCACTAAACCCGTGCAAATCAGACATAAGGAAATCGTGTAGTTCTCAAGGCACCTGCAAAGGGTGAAGTGCACCCCGGACGGCGTCTCGGGGCTCCTGTTCCATTTGCACGCATTTAAATTAAGTAACATGCACATACATTTGGAGCAAAACTGGCCCCTTTCTATGCTAATGAGCCTCATCGCAAAAAAAAACGGCGCAATTCACAGAGATCAGCGCTAATAGCCACTCGCAGTTACAATAAAACATTATGAGCGTCTATAGAGTTGGTAACTGAAGCGTATTTGTAAGGGGGGTCCCGCTCAAACTCATTTACTTTGGTATGCAGTCATGACATCAACACAGTGGCCTGAATCCACTCAGCGTGTCAGGATGCACTGGCCTCAAGGGCATTTATACTTTGCCCCTGTAGCACTGCCCGGACCAGCTACAACCACTGCTGGAATATGAATAATTGCATTTAATTAAGTACAATTTTGAGGAACTTTAACTTCATTTCAGTGTTTTCATTTACTTCTTCTACCAGTTACTTTGCAGATGGAGATTTTGCTTAAGACACATGACAGATTACAAGATACATTCATGAAGAAATTCATAAAATTGTACACTAAGATGGTCGTGAACGTGTGTTGTTTGGAGCATATAGCTTTTTCATAAAGTCTAAGGACATTGCTATTATCTTGTTTTTTTGTTTTGTTTTCATCTTCGTCAATGCCAACGATTTGTACGTACCGACACCACACCAGGCAAACATGTTATTGTTCCGGGCTAGATTACATTAGGAAAAATTTAAATGTAATTAAATTAAATTTCTCTGTTTGCGTACGCTAAATGACCATCATTCAAGATCAAATGATAAGGGCCATTTCTCTATTTAAAGTTCTGTGTTCAGTACCAGTACTTGTAAGTGAAACTGAAGTAGAGGAATGCACAAAGATATCTTTTCAAACGGTGTCGCTCTGCTGCGGTTTGTCAAGCAGAACGTTGAGAGTCTGCCCAGCACATCTCTTAGTTGCAAAAAAGAGAAAATAGGTGGAATAATTGTTCTGGGGGAAAAGGAATTACATATATTATATCATAAAACTAACAGATTTTACATTGTAAGCGTAAATGCTGAATGAAGTAGAGTTTTACGGAAGTTCAAACTCAACATCAGTCCTTGCCTGTTCTTGTCTGCACTACACACACACACACGCACACACACACAGTGCAGCGGTGCTGGAGGAGGTCGGGGGGTCCCTGGCTGAGGGGAGCACTCCGTCAGGGAATCAGCCGGACAAAAGGTGCAGTGGAGTGAGAGATTGAGGGAGGAAGCGAGGGCGGGTGGAGGAGCAGGACAAAGCCGAGGCAGTAAAGCCTCCTGCCTGATAGCCTTATCTGATTCCACTCCAGCGCTTGATGGCTTTTTTTTCACCCTGCCTTTAAAGCGCACAGGTTGTGCCTTTGGTGTGAAGCCTAGCAGAAAATGTTAATCAAGAGAGGGACTGTGTGGAGAAAGGCGAGAGAAAGGGGAGAGTCACTCTGTTGAGGCCATAATCTGTAATGAGACTGAGGCGATTCAGTTGCAATTGAGAGAGGAAGAATGGGGCCATGATGATGATGATGAGCAGGGAGGTTCACTCCTTCACTGCCGTTTGTTTTTCTGTTTTGTTCCTTTTCTCTTGCAGAGTCACTGCTCGTGCACCGGTCCGCAGGCTGCAAACAGCCGCGGGTCACAACTCATTTAACACACACACTTGGACGTCATTTTCAATGTCTGCAGCTGACAGATGAAAAACACTGTCGACTGCTCGTCTGGCAAACTATCCGTACTCATCTGTGTATGATTTAGATTTTCTTTTGTGATGCTTATTTTTTTTTTTGGCACTGCCTGAAATGTGTCCGTAGCACCGAGTAACAAAAACTGCCTGATATCAAAAGCTGGCATGAAACATTTAATTATTCGAGAAGTTTGGCTTCTTTTGTTTAATAACAAAAAAACACAACATTTTCATGCAGTGAGATCAGTTGAATTAGTGTTCGGGACAGGTGTTGAAATAATATGAGGGAAAGTAACAAGAGTAGTAATCAGTGCTAATGTTAGCAAGCTAACCCTACGAGCAGCCACGTCCAGAGCGGAATACAAACTTAATCGCGCGCCGAGTTGTAAAAGGTTGAACGTGAAAGGGACAGATGTTGGCACTTACATATCCAGCAACATTGCTCGTTGAAAAAGGGGAAAAGACTTCTTGTATAAACATTCAGAAGCTGAAACAGAATTACGAGGCGCTCCGGTCAGTAGCTCACCATGGAGGTTAAAGTCTCCTAGCGACGCTGCTGCATCTCCTAGCAACAGATATGTTGCCACAGATACATCCAAAAAGGGCTTATCTCGTTTTTTTATTTTTCCAAAAAAAAAAAAAAAAAAAGTAGCTGCAAAGCCATTGTAGTTTAGATCAATTTTTGCAAAAAATATCAACTTTACATCATCGTTTTACCAATTTAGAAAAAAACAAAACATTTTTTATTTGGTCGTTTGAACATTATTATTTTATATTTCTCAAGATATCAGAAAAGTATCATCTTTAACTCGAGGACTGTATTAGAAGTTACTGCAGAAACACTTTAATTCACAGTAACATGTGAACCATAACTGACTTGTGACTGACACACACACACACACACACACACACACACACACACACACACACACAGGGGTCTATTGTGTTTTTAACGAGTTCACGTGTTTGTTGCTCTCTTTCCCGCTTAATCCCAGACTTTTGTTTCTGCTCATCCTCACACTGTATAAAGTGTCCCATAATTCCTTTAACAAAGGTCACATTCAGCAGTGGCGAGGAGGTGACCCCCTTTTTGACAGCGGGAGAATGTCAGAGTGCAACATGCCCCACATATACAGCCCGAAAATATGTGATTAAGAGCGCGAATTTAGAGCAAATAGCATTCACACAGATAAAGAGTCTAAACCGATTTTTAACTGAAGCCACTCTATGAGAAATGGCTTTATGGGATGTTTTGGTGAATGTACTTAAAACATGCGACGATGCTGTAAATCCACTGCCTCAACGCGATGAGACAAAGGGCACAAACTCTGAAGTGCGGGGCTGTAAGATAAGAAGGTGAGAGGTCTGCAGCGCCGCAGCAGACCTGTAAACCAGGCCAAGCGTATCGTTTCACAATAGTATAGAATGAGCTATTGTTGTGCGTTGGGAACAGGCTCCACATCAAAAGGTAAAGATCGACATCTTATCTGATCAAAGTGTGACAGGGAAGGCGGTGCGGACCAGCAGGAGGTGCAGTTGGAAGTGACTGAGCTGGTTTTCAGACTGATGGAGCAATCAGACGAGCCACACGTGCACACGGAGAGGAGACTCAATGTAGCCTTCGCAAGGATGCATTCAAAGTGATAGGCAACGATGTCGTGGTGATGATCATCAATTTATCGGTCATTTTTCCGCCTATTCTTCCATGAGTGTGATGCTGTGATAGAGTACAATACGTATGAAGGTTGAAAGCATTAAAAAGGATCAGTTAACAGAGTCCTTGTTCCCGACAGTAAAACGATGAATGATGCTCACACATTTAGCAATTCACCTGAATTCTGATATTTACAATGAATGAGTGAATGATAAGTCTATGAATGTAAACAGGAAGGAATACTGAAGCAAAATCACTCCCTGTTAACTACTTATAGAGCAATCAACCTCAACATTTCTGGCCAAATTCTAATATGGCTTCTTGTGATTTGTAATAAATTTACGTCACTTTCTGCTTTACTTCAACACTTCTGTTGATCTGTCGAAAAAAATCTGCAACACCTGTTTTACACCTGTCATCTGACAATTTACTTTCTACCCATTAGCATAATTCTGCGATGAGGTGTGCACGCAGCACAGGTGCAGGAAAGAGCAGGACTGTTAATTACAATAGCCCATTTTTACGTTTTCCAGATAAGCAGGTCGTGCAAATACTAGAAGAGAGCGTCCTCTCTCAGAAGCAAAGGCAGAAGTAGCGTGACGTTGTTATGCTGCCGCAAAACACAATGTGTTGAACTTTAACAGAGACCGGAACAAATAGGTTGGTTTCTTTGAACCAGGACTGTGATCCCTCCCTGATCTTAAAGTCGTTTTATTTGCCTCAACTTAAGCGTCAGTTGAGAAAATGTATGGAAGTCAACGGCCACAGCTTCCTAAAGAATGCGTCAGTTCACGTCCTTTTTGTGGTATATATTGTATTTTAGTCTTTCTTGGTAATTCTATAATATGTCTGAGGTAAATGTTAATTTTCCAATCAGCCTCCCGTCATTATGCCTTAGCATTTCCTTCATTACGTTACCCACTCGCTAGCTTGCAAAAAGGTAGCCGACATTAACTTCTATGTTGCCGTTGCCTGGCAGAGGAGTTCTTGAAACTTAGCCTCTTGAAAGCCAATAATATCTTGTGCACGACTTCCCATGTCGAAACCACAAACCACATTACTATAAAAGACCCACAATATTACAAACACTGAAGACTGGTGCATCAATATTTAGAGTGCATTTGGCAGCGTGCGCTCGAGTCTCTTCAATGGGTACTACAATGTAAAAGAGGGCCGCAGTATTTTTGCAGCATTCCCCTGCAGGCGCTGTTGTTGCTCCATGAACGCACGACTCCTCCCCCTCACTTTCTTCAAAAAAGCCTGAGGAGTGTTTGTGTGTGTGTTTGTGTGTGTGTTGAAGGGTGGGGGGGGGGTGATGGAGCTCTGGTAGAAAAACAAACAAAGACACACGTAGCGGCCTCACTCCTGTCTCTGGCTGCACGCCATCGGCCTCACCACAAACCACAACTTACTGCGCACACACACACACACACGCCTACGCCCAATCAACTCCTAACGCAGATCCACACTGATATTCCCCCAAGAGTTCAAATCATCTGTTGTATTGCAATACCAGATCTCCAGAGATAACCTCACAAAGCAAAATCATCTGCTATTATTGCCTTGCCGCTCCTCGACATTGTGCCATTAATAAGGCCATTGTGGAGGGCGCTCTCTGTTTGGACACCGTATAATAGACTCTTTGACAGATTTACTTTGCTCTCTCTCTCTCTCCTCCTCCGTCTTTTTTTCTCTCTCTTGTGAATACAGCGTGCATATTCCACACTGCCGCTCATCAATAGGCGAGCTGTTTGTTTGCCCAGTCATTCTGGACTGATGGTAAATACATAGAGGTATTCCAGACCAAAGGCTGAGCAAACAGGGGTTACATAAAAGGCACTGTACCCAAACACGCACAAGAGACACCCCCCCTGGCCCCAGCACACACACATTCACACACACACCTCCCACTGATGCCCGTAACCTCCCTTCATCTCTCTTCATGTTCATTCTGTCGGGCGTATTTATCTTTTTTGGCTCATTCACTGCTTGAAAACAACAATTAGGCCTGATCACCGCCCACAGGTAGGAGATAGGCTAATGGTGGGTGGGGTCAACGCGAGGCTCGCGTCAAGGCCGCCAGGTGTTCCATATCAACGTTCATCAGAGACCTCAGCCCACAGAGTCCCTCGCACCGCACTCAGTTGCTAGTTAACAGACGCTAGCTGCTGCTCTGTGGGAGCACAAAAGACACCACAGCTCCTTGACATCCGTGTCACCCCGTTCTCCACGCACTTACAACCTGACCAGCCAGTGTTGCCCACCACAGTCACATATTACGGGCGCCATGAGGCAAAAAAGGGCCTTTAAAGTCTAGAAAACCAAAACAATGAGCTGAAAGAAGCTAAAAAGCTGAAGAAACAGAGGCAGGTGATAATTCTATGTTAACGGGGTGGCTCGTGGGGGAAAAAACCCACAGAGAATTATCACCTGCCTCTGTTGTTTCTTCAGCTTTTTAGCTTCTTTCAGCTCATTGTTTTGGTAGTCATGTGATTCATTTATATGATCCAATATGTATTGATACTGATCATAGCAGCTTTACTCGCATGGCAAAAGGTTCAGGTCATGTTCAGCCCAAATGTGTTTTCAATGGTTTCCTCAATTGAAATGATTAAAAAAAAAAGAATCTATGTCCTTTTATTTCAGAATCTCATGCTGTGACTTATTTTTAATATATTGCCATGACAACTGTGAATATCTAGATATGAGAATTTACTACTAGAGATAAAGAGGGACATGAAGCAATAACACTGAACCATCAGCCAGTCTTTGGGCCACCGTACTTGATTTGTGAGAGACTTTTCCCCCCAACATTGTCGCTAAGCAGCCAGCAGTAGAATAAAAAAGTGCAGCTCTCACATAAGCTACTGTAGCTACAATAAATTAAACGTCCACAAATAGAAAAATAAATCTTAAAAATCCACCTTGAGGATCTCTAACCTGAACTAACTTGATCATATTATCTGATAGTTTTGCTCACAAAAAAGAACCAATATGCTACTATTGTTTAAAGATTAAAAAGATTCTTATTCTGTGAACCAACTCATTGATGTAGTCATTAGTATAAATCTACAGTGGGGGCAGGTTGGACACGACTCGTCTAGAGAACATAATTACATCTGCTCTTTGTGCTTAAGAGTGTGGTACATACTCTCCGTTAACTCCACACACGAGCCGCATGGTAGCGACCGCTGACTGATGACAACCTGGAGGTCACAGAGTTCACTGGATGGATGGTGGTGTAGTACAGGAAGTTATAGTTGTGTGCGTGTACGTGTGTGCGCGCATCCTTCGGCATGTGGTCAGCGTGGGACCAAAATGGGACAATTATGACCAGTTCGGCCTTTTTACAGCCTAATGAGCTCCACAGTTACAAGTGTCAAGAGGTTACACACACACACACACACACACACACACACACACACACACACACACA
>CALSCE010000077.1:5066291-5123342 GCA_943593645.1 Bovichtus variegatus | reverse complement strand
CACACACACACACACACACACACACACACACACACACACACACACACGATCATCAACATTGTTAATATTCATGAACGAGGGGAACATGAAGGTGTGAACCAAACTTTAACTCTACACCAAAGCTGTCGCCTGATAAAAGCCCACAAGCAAAGACAACCAAAGAAATGACACCATTGCAAAGCGGTCATGTGTGTAAGACTCAGCCCGGTCTTTACGTGAACACAAGGCAACACATACACAAACCCAAGTCCATACTGCTGTAACGCAACAAAAGCTTTCCATTAGTAATAACCTGCAGAATAGTGAGGCCAGCTGCAGGGTTCTTCATCCTTGATTACCGTCTGAACAAACCTGTCCAATCAGTCCCATTTATGGGTGCCAGCACTCACGGGAGAACTCTGACCTGACTGACCTCTGCAGAGGGCCGGCCGGCCCCTCAGCCTTGACCTGAGGTGCGGATGCTTATTGTCGGCCCTGCTGGCCCCAGCACTCTCACAAAAGGCTTGGATGCCAGAAATTAGGCACTCGAGGGAAACTGGAGAACTCCTGGCTAAACTCCTGTTCGCAAAAAAAGGCAATTCTAAAAACTCAAAAAATAAATCAAGTGCTGTAATTGAGGGGACATTTTTAGAGTTGAGAGGAGTGTTGGTAAATGCGGCGGGTGTGTTTTTTTTTCTCTCCCCTGCATGGTTTATTGTGTGAACAAGAGGCAAAGCAGAGTGTTGGAAAGCAGAGATAGATTTCAGCCTTCAAACATGGCAGAGTTGGAAAACCCTTGATAAAAAAAGATAAATATATATGCACTCAATGATTTTCTCACATCTCAGTTACCGTGTTTCCTCATGGCCTCATCGATGTAGTCATGTGGGGTGGGTATATATATATATATATATATATATATATAAAAATAAAATGTACGTATGAGTACGACAGCTCGTACTGCCGTTCCTTTAAGGTCAACAAAAACGTGCCACACTTTGTAGTCTGTGAACAGGTTTTGTACTTGTTATTTTAAAAGCCTTTATCAGGACGGGCATTGGAAAGTAGCTAAACATGCTTTGATGCATTGCATTGAATAATTGTTGGGCAATTCTCTATGTATATTGGATTTCACTTAACACCGGGAGAAGAAAGGCTGAAGTACTGCAACCTCATGTGGAGGTTTTTGTATATTTAGCTTGGTTTTATTGGCTGATTGTGTCATCTGGAGGACCTGGGTGTAAGATAGTAAACCTATTAACTAAAACCTAATAGGTTTAATCTGATTTAGTGTACCCAAGGTCTAAAAATATTTTAGTTTGTTGTTGTTGTGTCTGACTTTGTTGCAAAAGTAGTATGGAAGATTCAAAGAGGCCAAAATGTAGAGCATTTTAATTTAAATGAGGATAAAGATTTTTAGTAAAAAGGTATATGATAGAAAACAATAGGCATAAAATAATAACATTTTCATTAGATAACAAACTCACATTCCTCGAAGTTGGAGTGACCTTTGTTGCTGTTAGGCTGACGAGGCGTGTCGTCCTGCAGTTTGGAAAGCATGTTCAGCACCTTTGTTTTCCTCTCCTCCATCCTTCTGCATTTCTCTTCAGTCCTTCCTCCGGCTGAGGACTCGACCTGGTCCCTCCAATCTGGATAATTGGACCCCTCCTCAGGGGGCCCCCCTTCATCTGTGCTGGAACCTGCAGCAGAGAGATGCAACATAAAATACACTTAAAAAAATTTAAAAAATCTAATAAAGTCTTGCATTTACTAGCCTTTCACTTATTTCTTAGCACAGGGGTTTCCTTTTTAAATATAAACACTGCAATCACCAGTCCTGAACAAGAAAAAACACATCTGTATTCATGGTCGTCCACGTGGAAGTAGCCACTTAATAAAAAGCACTAAAACCCATTTCAGTCCCTTTAAAAACACACTAATTCTCATCACATTGTTCTCCTAAATGCCTCAGTCACATCTCCCTTCAGCCCTTTCAGAGTCTCACTAAGGAGCGGACGCACTCCCTGAAACCTAAACAGCCGTCCATTTTGTTACTGACCAGCCAATTAAGAGTCCCATTATCTGTGAATATAAAGTCCACAGAATACACTTCTAGGTGTAGCAGCGCAGAGACAAAGAGCCCCATCAATGCAGACTTGAGCTTAAGGAGGGCTCCGGTTGTCTTCTGCAACAGTTTTGGACTCTTTTCTTCGCGCTACTTTTGCAAACGCGAGTGTGACTTGCGTGAGCGCATGAGCGATAACTCAAATGTGATACGTTTGGAGACGTTTCCATTCATTGGGAGGAGAAAGTTGAGCGGTCGAGGAGCTGACAGGCAGCAGATCCATCCAGCCTTCCAAACATGGCGGCGTGGATTCATTCATCCCGTCAGTGAGCGTAGAGGTCAGCAGGCCAGATTGATGGAGCCATGTCTCATTTGAGAGGCCGTCTTCCACCGCGCTGCACACAATCACACGCTCGCATCGGCCGCCACGCCCCGCGCGACTCAATGTCACCGAAACAGACGTCGGGGTGAGAAATGTATCGTCTTTAGAGCGCAGAATTCATCATTTTCATTCACGTGCAGCACAAAGTTAATGTCTGAGATATCTCCAGTGACGTCATGATGAATGGGATGTGAAGAGTTCTCAAAAATCTAAATATTTTTCCTTTAAATGCATCATAAATAAGTTTAAAAAAAAAATAAATTGATCCATTTAATTTCACAATTGATCAATGAATTGTTCTATAAAACATCTGAATATAATATAAAATCATCGCAGACCAGGGGACAGTGGCCGACTTCTTTTTAAAGCCGCACGTGTCAAGCTTCTTCGTTCGCTTGTGTTTTCTTTAGCTGCAGTGTGTGGAGCTCTCAGGGCCGACGCACCAAGGTGACGTCTTCACTTTGCTTGTTTAGTCTCATCAAAAAGAATCTAAACATTCATTTTGCATAATAAAACAGAGAAAAGCAACAAAATCCTCACATTTCAAAAGCTTTTTACATCAAATGTTTGGAGTTTTTTCCCTTTATGAAATGACCCTAAGGATTAATTAAGTATAAAAATAGTATGAAAGGTCAACTGACTAATTCCAAACAGACACTGTAATGTACACTCTTTAAAGCAGGGCGAAACCGCAACTAAACTTATTCAGGATTTGTTTTGCTCCTATACTAACCTCCAACGTGGCCTAATCCATGAATACACAGTGATTACTGGTCAGTTCAAGCTGGAAACAAGAGCCCATCTAAAACACACAGAGCAGGTTACCATACCAACCACAGCATCTGAACACAGCAGATAGCTGGATTTGGCTGCGAGCGGCCGAGTCAAATCCCCTCGCTGATCTCGAAAAGGCCGCCGAGGACAATAAACACACACACACACACACACACACACACACACACACACACAGCCCTCCCTTCGTTCGACCCTCTCCTACACACACACTGCCTGCCCTTCACCATCCAGCGCACCAGGCAGAGGCAAGACGGTTGGACTTGTATCTCTTTCTTCGCATGTTTGAGAAAGAGATGAGCATCAGCGAGACAATCAGCGCGCCGAGGCTATTCACTGATGCCACCCAGAGCTTTCACTCCTCTATCTGCTAAAAGAAAGGCAGAATAGGAGAGGGGTGGAGTAAAGAGGAAAATCCTCGCCAATTTATTATTCATGGGGAGGGGATTTTCCTTTCAGGGCTCCTTTATCGAAGCCTTTCCCAACACGTCACCCTCTCTATCAGCCCTGACAAGTGCCAATCAAAGGGCTTGAGTCCAGGTTTTTTGGGGAAACGCTGGAGGCTTTCGGAGACAATAGCCAATGAGTCCACAGTGATGGTGGCTTAGCGACAATGGTGACATGGCTACACTGTCAGTGTGTGGTCCTCTGGGGGGGAAACGATCCTTGCTTAGTACACGACTAATCTCTGCTTGCACAATCTCTGTCTTTCTGGAGGCTAATCTGTCCCGTAGCTTCCTCAGCTTTCTGGAACAATCCACCAGGGTCAGTTCAGATTAGTGCTCTTTGTGGCCCCGCACATCGCTACATTCATTTGGATGCTAACATCTTTAGTAACAGCTGAATGCTAAACACTGGAGTGAACGCAGAGTGACCGGGGCAGCGGGGAAACAGTCATGAAACAATTATGAGGGGAGGGATTATTCTACCTATGAATTCCTGATGAGCAGAAACGGACAAAGGTCTTAACATGAGCCGCACTGGGGAGCAGGAGCATCTCTTCACAGCTGATTTCTGGCTGCACTTTAATCTCACAATTGCACAACAATTGTCGATTGATCCAGAGACAGGTGGGAAACTCATTGATATGGAAGGGGCATCAGAAAAATTGATAATTATATTTAAAGCTTTATTTTTTATTTTTGTTTGATTCATTAATTAAAAGGGTCATTCCACCAATTTTACACATGAAGTTCAGCTTACTCGATGTGCACTATTCACCAATGCATAATGTGTTATGTGGCTCTGGAGAATATTTGCAAAGGATAATTTTGATTAACGACAACATTCAGTTGCATTATGGGATATGTAGGAAGCAGTTTTTTGGAGCTTTCCCAATACCAGGGACAGGATATCTTAGTCTCTGCTCTTTTCATTTTAGCATTTTTAATTATTATTATTATTTTTTTTAAAAACCTGTGTCTTGTGAGTTCACCAACTCTTAGGATGTGCAATTCTAAATGGCAGGAATACCCCTTTCATGGTTTAGCCTACATTAATTTGTAAAAGACTAAAAAATGTTGGTGACATTTTGAAATTGCTTGTTTTGTTGCACAGTGAACCAAAACAGTGAAGCTGTGCCTGGGCTGAAAGACAGTGAAAAGCTATGTGGAATAAAGTTGGATGATAATAATCTGTAGGTTTGCCCCTACGAGTGACCCCTTTCACGTTATACATAATCAATTGATCTTTTGTTGATGAAGACTTTGCTTGCTTTAAAATGTACAATTATACAATGCAACGAAAAGTAAATAACTGATTTGACACCAAACACTTTTCAACCGATCTTCCTTAAATCTAAATGTTAATGTCATGTGAACTGACCAACTATTCCAGAGGCAAACGGTATCTCAACTCTCTCAATATACATTGAGTCATAATGGGGTCATTCCCTCCATTACTCGGGAGCTCTATTCAAAGGTTAAACTGCTCGCACCTCCAGGGTAACCAGATCTCACCTATCCACACAAAGACATGCCACACACTGGGCATCTTTTAGAGAGTGTGTGACCTCAGGCGTGACCCCTCCACGCCCTGCTGATGACCCCCCCTCCCCTTCCTCTTCAGTGTGACCATGCCATTGGCCTCCAAGGAGGTCAAAGCACACAAGCCATCACCAAGATCCTCTGGGTGACATCTTTTTTTATTAGTCGAGGTTTGCCTAATTCTTATAGGGTAGTTAAACAGGGAAAGCCTCGTCATAAAATGTGTTAACAGCTTTTAAAAAAAAAAAAAAAAAAAAAAAAAAAGCAGCAGCATTTGAAAGCTGAAGGGAATTTAAGACATTGTTTGCGACAACAATGGATGTACATTGTATACTTTTAACAAGCTGATAAATCAATCATTCTTTGTAAAGAAAAAAACTCTGAAAGCATATAAAACTCATTCCTAGCTGCAGGGACGACAGAGCTGAGGTCACACAGGAGATCAAGTAACATATTGCACAGAATAGTCAACAAGTGTCTACAGTATATAAATGTCTCAACACTCAGAGACCACTGAATCAGTCATCATCGAGTTCTCCTTTCCATTAAAAGAGTGGAGTTGCAGCTCCGTAAAGTTGGTGGACACGGTATGAAAAAATGGATCATAACAAAACATATCCCGACTCAGACTCCAAATCGCATAATTGATCTTTTTACTTTTAGTACGTACTGCAGCTGCCCTTACAAAAGTACTATTGCATACAGTATGCATACAATTGGGACATACTACTTCGTCATAACAGAGTATTGAACTTTGACCCTCTTGCTTAGAAATCCGTCTCAGTCTGTAGCACACAGGGTCTGAGCACCAAAACTCCTTGGTTAGGTTTAGGATGATTTGGGTAAATATAGATCCTTTCTGGCAGAAAGACATGAAGGCTAGCTTGTCCCATGTGTCTGTGCTCTCTTGGTGGCTCAGGCAATGTGACGCATCTTCCACTACGCAGAGGATTGTGTGTCATATCGGCAGAAAGCCATGTCGGCTTACATACTGCAAAATGTGACCGGGTGCAGCGTTTGACATACTATGTATTTTTCTGGCCTATACTATAAACTATTTTATCTATATTTTTCTGGACTATAACTGCATTACTGTGTTGTACAATGACAATAAATGACCCTTGTATCATTGTAAGGGAACACTGTACTCCCTACTCACACACCAGCAATGCAGGATCCCACAATACCCATAATGCAACACAATAGCCTTTCCTTAATTTAAATCTCTAATGGGTTCAAACTAACTGGGGTCGTTGGATTTTGAAAAAGTACAAAAATAGATGCAGGCAGCAAATCTAAAATAAATCAGAATAATCCCAACACGACCATTATTCCAGGACATTTTGTAAAAACGTGATGTCAAAATATTTAAAAGATAGATGGATTGTCACAACAATCAATGTGATAAAAGAATTAAAGTCAGCAGCCTTGAAACTGGACATCAGCCGTGCTGGATTAGAAAGACAGATCGCCGTGGCTGCTTGGCCCTCAGACACATCAATCTCTGATACGACGGATGCATTTGTAACATCCTCGAGGAACACAGCGTACCATGGACCATTAGCGACACAGAACAATGACTGATACTGGACGAGTGAGTCACCAGAGAGAGAAACAAACAGAGCGTGATCAGTCTGACGGATGTGGTCAAACGAAGACGGGAGGAAGAGGAGGCAGCCATCAGCTCAAGGATGGTTCTCCATTTCCATGTGGGGGCGGTATGTCAGCGGAACTTTTCCCTGTCTTGCGCTGCCAGCTTTCCAGTGTTTGTGGTCCGTACAGTAAGCGCTGCCTCTGAACCATCACTCATGAATGTACACAAGCCGGCCACACAGGTGAAGGTGATACTGCGAGCCAGCTGGCCCTAGCAAGGATTAGCGGGCTTAAGTGTACCGGAGGCAAGGGAACGCCAAACACAGCGCTGACAGTGAGAAGACAATGGCTCCTCATAAACCAGAGCTGACCGGGACTGAGTGGGCTTTTACCGGATCAGACGCTAATGGTGAAGATGGGCTCTTGTATTGATTAACTATTGTTGTTATAGGCTCTTAAGAGAGCGCGCCAGTTTTAACAGAGAGGTGATATGTCATAGCAGCACACACAGATCAAGAGAAATAATTGCTTTCTGGTTACATTTAAGGGATACAGTACCGTTGGTAGACTTGCAGGGAGAATAGGCGGATCTGAACATGTTGCATGATGGACTCGGGTCTATGATCCATGAAGACGGTGACCCAGAATCCCCTTCGGACGGATCCTGCAAGGAAACAGAATTAACCTATAAGAACAGTTCAACCACAATGTAAAGAAACTTGTTTATTAGTTGCAAAGCTAAGAAATGATTGTGGATGTCCAGAGTGACAGAAGCCCTGTTTATTTTCTGTGTGGACAATGTTTTTTTAAATAAATTTTTTTTTTTTATCTAGCTCCATTTGCCACACCTCTGATCGACTTCCTCGGTTGCTGCCGCTCGGGGGTGTTGCAATGAGAACCAGTCGCCGTAACAACTTGACCGAAAAAAATGTGAGTTGACTATGAGACAAAGTTGAAATAATTAAGGGAATAGTTTGACATTTGTTCCATTTCTGTGCTGTAGATATAAAGCTATTGCCAGCAGCTGGTTCGCTTGGCTAAGCATAAAGACTGGAAATAGGGGCGTTGTACAACCATGTGTCGCAGATTAACAATAAATGATCCTTGAATGGGTATCGATCTTCTCATCCGAGTCTCTGCAAGACAGATATATATATATATAAAAATATATATCTCATCTCCTGAGTTTCTACGTTGCAGAACATTGGGGGTATACCTAAAAAGAAAAAGTATTTCTCACCCTAACCCAGAAGCAGCAGCTCCTCCCACTCCAAACATACCACTGGTTTATCAGTCTCTCTTCTTTATAAATAATCCAGTGTGTGGATACGTGCTTCAGTGAGGTGCATTATGCAAATGGCCGTATGAATTCTACTCGGAGCACTCCAGCTCGTCATTGTGGTTCGACATAATTGCACGGGGCTTATGAGTCTCATTCATGCTTTTCAGGGGCCCTCTCTCATTCGTCATAAAGGGGAGATTAATCGTAGATCACGTGGAGCACCTGCGTCCATTCCACTGCAGCCCAGCATGCACAAGCCCTGTTTACCCCCCTGACCCCTCACCCCTCAACCCCTGTCTGATCCTAGTGCTGATGCATCCTCTAAAAGAATCCCAGCGTGCAGATCGTTTAGCCGAGCGCACCCCCCTGCGACAGAGCAATGTGCTGGTGTAAAAGCCGGCCTGCTCCTGTACAGTCGGGCCTCCCCCCTCCTGCAGCCCGTGACTGATTAACCACACACCTGCTGCACGCCGCATGCCCTCTGTTATATTGTGTCTCAATTATCAACAACAATTTGGCACTTCTTACTGGAACGACAGTTATAAATGCATGCCAGTTCAAGTTTGTGAAAGGGGGTCTTTGTGTGGCTGGGTGACTGCGTGCGGCAGGTTTGGGGTTATTGTCTGATAGGAGTTGATTCTCGAAGGTCTAGTGTTTGCTCACGACAAGGAGCAGTGCTGCTTTTGAAGGAAATCTGATAGATGAACAGAGGAGGGGGGTAGAGAGTGAAAAGCGGCTTCACAAGGGGCAGCGGCACTCACCGATTTGTTTTCCTGGACTTTCCCTGCAGAGTCGCACCTTTCAGAGATGCTGCCAGCTGTGACGGGCCTCAGAACACCTGACAAAACCACACAGGAGACGGCGTCAAGCTAAAAGGAGAGGAAGCAATTGTGTGTTCGCAGTCGCGCTGGAGGCAGGCAGGCGTGTGCGCCCTGCAAGTGTGTACATAAGTGTTAGCCTCCGGCGCACACCGACATGCACTTATCTTTTGTACTCGAGTGTGTGCACACATATGAGTAATGTTCTGCATTAGTTCCAATTATGGTTTTAAACTCTGAGCAAATAATGGCAAAAAATAGAGCCACAAAACCCTGGAGGAGCACCTGTCTGCAGAAGTGTGCCAGGTGCAAACATTGTTCTGGAGACAAGGAGAGAGGAAAGACAAGCTTCCAGCAAACTCAGACATATTTTGTTGTAAACATTGGTGGCACAGAAGCTTGAATACCAAAAACAAAGCCACCATGGTGATCGTATTCTCTTGTGCCGGTAAGGAGCCAGTTCATTCAAGTTACAAAAACATTTTCTCACCTCTGGTGAAAGATTTAGATTTATTTGTTTAGGCTTTGAGATATGCATCTCTAATGGATGTCGCAGCCAATGTCGATACAATGGAGCTCAATGGTGTAGCTGATAACTTAGGGAAAAAAATGTTTGATGACCATTTCTAGAGTCACATAAAAAGGGTTATTCATAAATGTTTGGCAAAAGTGCACATCTGTTCTGAATGACCAAACACTGTAATCAGAGCAAATCGCCTCCGTCACAGAGAGGGGAAAGACACGACAAATCATACAAAAAGAAGTTTACATTTTGGACGATTCTGTCTCAAAGACATTCACGGTGTTGCACTTGTTTCTCACCTCTGCACACCCGGCCAGTCGCTGAGCGAAGGAGGCGCGATTGTCGGATCGTTAGTTTCGGAAAGGTGTGGGGGTTTCAGTAGATGTTCGGCCATCTGGCAAAGACTTTGTTTTGTGCAACGAAATTGGCACTCGGCACCGTAAAAGATTGTGATATCAAATGTTGGAAGGCACATCAATAAAATAGAGATTTTCTGGAGCGTCTTGGTAGCCGGGTGGGTGCAGGGCATTCCTGCACATTTCTCCACTTATAAACAGTGCATCACTGTGTCTATTGGCCAACCATAAATAGTTGCAGGTCAGAGTTGAATGAAGATGAACTCTAAACTGTGAGATTGCGCCAAAACAGAAAATGTATTCCTGGATTTGTGTTTTATACTGGTTTTAAATGAAGTGATTGAGCCAATATTTCACTGAGATTGGTGCTTAAAAGTGTCAGGATGCCTCAACTTGTCAGAAAGTCAAACAGTCCCCCCCCCCCTCCACATGACAGAATTGGAGTAGCATCGGGATGTGTTGTATTGGGATAGAGGCAGAAACCTCAGAGACGCACATCTCTAAACCTGGTGAGATAAACCCAAATCTATCTGCATAATCTGCATAGCACGTAGCACGTAGCAAGTTCCTTTGTAATGTGGTTGAACTGAACCTTTACAAACGTGTACAGTGTTTATCTCACTCTCCGATGTGTTATCAGACTATAAACCACAGGCACTAGACTGAATGGGTTTTCTGCACACACTCGTCTCAGTTTCTTATCCACTGTTATGTATGCAGCGCTTGGTTTTAAGTGTCTCCGGCTATCTTAGTCGGACTTTCCCGGTTAATGATCCACTTTTGCGGTTTGATCTTTATTAATATGGCACATACTGATATCCCTATAAACCTTTCCTCTGAGCTGCCACACCTTCAGGAAAAAGCAGTTAAGATCTCGCAGCGGCATGCCTGGGAGCAGATGAGAGGCGGTATCACAGCTCGTTAAAAGAAAAGCCGCTTGACACCATAAAGGCATCGCTTACTCTCAAGGCCGGCCGCGGACAGAGAACAGTGTTGTTCCCGTTGTCTGGTCTCACACACACACACACACACACACACACACCTGTCTCACTGCTCAGTGTTATTAAAGTGACGGTTTTTGCTTATCAAACGATCTCATTCAAACTGTCAGAAAAAGTTGTCAGAGCAGGAGGTTCAGGGAACTGAGATTGCTTGTCAGTCACAAAAGGACTTTATGAATTAAATCTCGAGTAATGATTAGACATGCTCACAAACACAATCACAGACACTTTAGATAGTTGTTGACTGAATAACAAAGTTCAATAGTTAAAAAGAAATTGTGAAAAGTTTGTCTTTCGAGAGTCAACTTCCTCTTTTGGCTGCTGTCATTTATTGTATTCTTATGTATTCTTGATATTGTGTATTGCATTTACTCCTGTGTGATGCCTGTCAGTGGGCAAGAATACCAAAAGTCGACTAAAATGCTGCGGTGGTGCCGGGGGTTCTCGTTTCTGCCACTTTGAATGTGATCCAATAAACAAACTATACAACAGACACAGAACATGACTGTAATCTCTCCCTCTGTACTGAGGCAGACTGCAGCTGCACTGACTCTCTATCACCTCTAGAGGAACAAGTGGTATTACAGGCTGCACGGACGCAGCTAGCTGTTAGCTGCTAATGTCAGTAGATATCTCTGCAACACAACACACGGACGTCTCTGACATGACACCGTCACCTCTTCACTCTGATGATGATGTTAGTTCACTGGGTTTTAAGTTTAATTTCTGGCATATCTTACACATTGAACCTTTAAATGTGGAAATGTGTTGATTTTAGTTTGACAAAACAATATTTCTGGATTAAAAAACATCTTTTTTTTTTCTTTCTTCTGTCCAAACCAAATTTATAAATTATGTTTCAGAGAAAAGTGGTTTTCATTTATACATTATTACATGTTGCTCTAAATCTGTCTATGCATCTTTCTCATAAAGAGCTATACCTTCTGAAGTCAATCCTGGCTCATACTGCATCCCGACATCGGACCAGGGGCCCGGTGAGAGCTGCTCTTCCTGACCGAAGGGGCTCAGCAGGGACTCGGGCTGCGGTCGGTCCAGGAGGAGCAGCCGGACCCGGGACAGGGAGCCCAGATTCCCGGAGTCGCAGCCCACCGTCAGCGCCGCCAGGCCTGGAGACAGCTCTGCAGGGTGAGACAACAAAGTCTGAAATACTTGAAAAATATCCTGCGGCACACAAGAAATAACGATGTGAAATGGATTTGTGTAGGCAAATCATTTAGATGTATCAACAGAACACTGATCTGCCACGCAGCTGCTAAAAATGAGCAGACAAACAAATTATTGCATCTTATAATGCGCAGCCCGGACGTCCCTCTCCCCAGCAACGTTTTCCAACATACAGCAGCAACAGACACCGTCAACAAGGAATAATAGCAAACAGCAAAGTGCAACGAGTAAGAAAAGTGCAAGTAGTAAAATGTAGTCAGAAAAATCAAAAGCCCTTTTATAGAAATATGTTATATTTAAATACATGTACAACCGTTGACCTTTACGAATGGGAACTCACAATAAATTTAATGACTTGTTGAACTGGATTAGGAAATTACTGTAAATACCACAGCCTTCTCTCTCACCCCCCCCCCCCCCCCAGCAACTCATCCCCACCCCCGTCCCCACTCGGGCTCCAAAGTTCTTATCGTCACACCCAATTAAAAGCGGATCAGTAACAGTGTGGCTCAGTGCCCATGCAAATCCCCGGCCCACGCTGGCTGGGTGTGGAGCTGCCATTCCTCTCCGAGGGGATTTCACATAACACACTCTGCTGCAGGTACCCCAACACACACACACACACATTCCCAGAAACATCCCAAAAAGCTGCAGAAAAGTCCTTCACATTAGAACATTAGAATGGCTTTCACAGAAGTTTTCACACACACACACAGACACACAGACACACACACAGACACACACACAGACACACACACAGTAAAGTAATCCCTCAGGTGAGGCGAAGGCGTCGTTGAGAGGAAATCCCGGGGATAACTGTGTGTGTAACATAATGTGGCGGCACACACTTTCAGTTAGAAAAGGTATAAGTCCATCATTAGCAAAAAGTAGCCCCGAGATTGAAACACTACAAGGCGGCAGATAACAAATGACTAATCTAAGGTGTCGGACACACTGCTTACCACCCACACACTCGTTATTCAAATTTTATACTTTGTCAAGTTGAAGTTTTGAGAGAAAAGTTACTGTTTGACGTAAAATACATGCAAATGATGCAGTTTTCTCAGTATGTTTTAAACAGGATGGTCATGAGCAGCAGGAAACTCAAGTCCAGTCTCACGTCCTCATAATCAAATGATCAAAGTCAAATGCAAATTCTTCCCTTTCACAATGCTGAACATTTAAGCGACTCAGCATTCGTGCCAAAACGGCCTCATCCGTCTAAAACTTTCCACAACAGAGCGATCTGAGGGGACTCGGTCGTCAAGTGCACCGTAAAATATGATCCACTGCTGCTCGTCTCAACCAGAACTGCTTATTAATAGTGAAGTGTCACGTTGCTGAAGGGGGCAAAAGTGTGCGCACAGCCAAGCAAAAATAGTCTGATGCAAGACAAAGATATACTGCAGGGACAGAGGTCTGCACACCGTAAAGCCACAGATAAGATATTAATTTTTCTCCTTGTGGGACATTTCGATCTACAACATCTTCCTTGTCCTGGATCCAAACGTTGCCATAAAGAGAAACAGATTTTTTCAGAGGCTTACAGTCTTTGTTTTACGTCAAGTATTTCTTTTCAGTATTCTCTCTTGGCTCATTTGTTGGATCAGGCCTCAATAACCTGGGGTTTTTGGAAAATAAGTTGATGTTCTTTATACGTTTTTAGAGACAATTAAAGCTTCTTGTTTACATAAATATGTGTTGCCTTTGTATCTGCATGTTTTTTCTTGTTGCATCTTTGTTATTTATTATTGCTCTTTGTGTATATTTTCACTTTCTGCAAGCTAAAACAAGGCCTGGGTCCCCACATCGTTTATCTGAAGATGAAATATTCTTCTCAGTTCTGCCACTTTGTGATGGAGGCTGATAACATATCTGCATGTTTCAATAGAAATCCTGCTCAGTGCAGCTTTAAATCAGCCACATTCTATACAAATGTAAATTGTGCTTCATGTCAGTCTGATAAGAATCAGTCTGGAGCATTAGCTCACATTTGGCTTGAGCCCCGAGTTGATTTTATCACGCTGTGGTTTCTACGCCAGCGGTCGCCCTGATCCTTCCACATCCTCGGGGCAAAGGTCGCCGGGGTCAGATGGAGGTTCGGGTCAAGCAAGCAGGTTAAACACCTTGTCAGGGATTAGCGGTCTACGAGGGAGGTGGAGGAAGTCTTCATTGGCTAACGTCTCTCTCGGCAGCTCACTGAACCACCTCCAGCACACACACACACACATTTACACACGGTATCTATCACAGGCACACACACACACACACATTGCATTTACTCTGCTTTTGTTGGGCAACATGGGCGACACAAAGAGCGGACACAGTGAGCGCTCAGATAAGCCCATCCCCGTCTGTAACAAGGCAGGAGTCAGAGGAAGGAGAGCAAGTCTAATTGAGACATCACTGGGAGACACGCAGAGATGGAAACAACAACAAACAAACACCAAAACAAAAAAGTGCAACACAATGTTGGCAAACATGACATTCAGTCACATAATTATGGATTTTCTTTTCTTCTCACTTTTGGCAGAATAAAACTGAAAGACGAGCAAGGAAAAAAAAAAAAAAAAACTTACTTTCCAAGCCTTGATGTAATATGTCAATGAATCAATTGTTTTTTTAAGTCATTCATCAGGCAAAAATTACAACACATGCTGGTTTTCTCCGTTTTATATTATTGTAAATTGAATACTTACAATACAAGCGATTTGAAGATGTTACCTCTTTGAAACTGTGGCCTTTTTTCACCATTTTATAGTCAAAACTGTTGATATAATAATGGAAAACAATACTAAAGAGTCTGCAGCCAAGCTAGCAGCTAAATTCATACATCATCATGGTATACCAGCGCTGGTATAATCTCCACCATGAACAGTCAGTGTGGCGTATTCTTAACATTTGAACTACAATACTACCAAAGAATGTCATTACTTTCAGTTATCAGTGTGTTTTGTGTTTGTACCTGTGTCGGGTGAGGTGCAGCCGGATGAGTCTGATGGCTCCTCCAGAGACGGACAGGAAGTGGACCGAGGGGCGATGGCCTCCAGCTCGTCAAACACGTGCGACTGACTGCAGCTGAGCTCGGAGTAGCGCGACGCTGCTGTGCCACAGCGTCCTGCGAACAGCACAGAGTGGGTGTCTCGAGTTATGATGATGAACACAATGATGAGGATTAGATGCAACTTTAATGATGCACGTGGGCACAGCGGGTCGTTTCATTAGCACATAAGAAGAAACTGCAAAGAGGTGCATGAATAATAATACAACAACTGGGAGCAAGAAGAGCAATTCAGGAAAAGTCAGATTATTTTCTTTTAGGATTATTAAATATTTTATTTTCTTACCCAAGATAAATAGATTTACCTGTTTCAAGGTACAAAAAAAAACATGCAAATTAATTTCTTGGTAATTTCCCGAACAGCTGTTTAAAGAATAGTTTAACATGTGGCTTTCTTTCTTCTAGAAGACTGATATCACTCTCACATATCAGTGCTATCAATATTCTCATCTCTCAGCATGAAAGGGAAAAAACATTTCCCCAAAATTTCAAACTATTCCTCTGAGAGAAAACTAGACGGCTTCGCTTATTTGAAACCGGTAGATTTTCTTTCCCGTGTGATACTAGCAGTTTCTATTGAAATTCACTTGATTAAATATTTGCAGTATACTTGCGAAAAAAACTCGTAATAATCTCACAATATTATCAAATATTTTGAATGTTAATGCATCAACTCTCAGGGATGGAGATCGGATTAATAAACTGATGAGAAGATGTAAATAAAGAATTTTACACCACAGCTATCTGTGCAGATATCAGACTTTAACTCTCGGCTGGATCTTGTTGTGGGTTTGGTTAAAGCCTGTCGCTTCCAGGTTTTACACTCTGACAAGTGGACAACACAAGCCCAGGACCTCCATGAGTGAAGCCCCCCAGGGCGAGGTGTGAGCACACCGTTGCAGTCAGACTTCGGAGCGAAAGTCGTCTCATCTCACCTTCAATAAACACAGCGCAAAAACCGCTTGCCTTGAGCTCTAATTACCGCTCAAAGGAATAGCACAAAAAAAACTGTCAAGCTAATCACTTATTACTTATCTCCTCTCGAACCATCAAAACAAAAAACTTTTTTCACTCTGCCTGGTTTAGAAATCGGAGGATTAGCGAGAGAAAACTGCTTCACCGGGTGCTGTGTTTTGTCGTCGCCCTGAAAGAGGCTTGTCCGGGCTTTTCTCACATTAGAAATGCAGAACAGCTTGGCCCGGACAAAAGGATAATATATACAGAGGCTCTAAAAGGAAAAGGCAAACTCAGCTCCTTCGTGTCTGCCCACATGGACAAGTTTAGATGTACACATGAAGCCACCCTCACACAGTCAAGTATGTGAACAACGACGCGCACACACCGCTGCACCATTGTGCACTTGAGCGGCTCTGCGCTCTCCTCACGGAGACAATGGCGGGACTTGACTTGACACTTCAAAGCATATTGCTGCCGTCAACTCAGCTGTCATTCTCAGCAGACGTGGAGGGCTGCACTGAGTCAGGGTGAGTTTTTCGGGGAGGTTAAAGGTGGCGGTGGGGGGTCAGGGAGTTTGATATGACAGCGTTAGAGGCAGACAAGGCTTTCTCTGTGCCGGGCTAAAACGGCCCAGAGTGGAGAGGCCAGGCCGGGCCGGGCAAGTGACCCGCTTCATTGTCAAGGACAGTTACACTGGACGTGTTGCTCAAAACAGGTCAGCTCAGGGTCACGTCATAGATTGTAGGGGGTCTGAAAAAACCATGCTGGGGGTCAAAAAGGGCTGAGTGAGATGAGGAGACTCCCATCGGCCATATATACAGTATGTATACCACACAGGGCTCAAATATTACCCGATTTGCTGCTGTAGAAACTGCCTCATCTACTACTCATTGTCTAATAAAGTAGTTCTTGAACACAAATATCCCTCTGCAAAACTTCTAAAAAGATTTGGGTTCATCACAACTTGGGCCTTATTTCTTAAAGTCCCAACGAGTTGGAGTTTTAAAAAAAAAAAACAATGTGTAGACTATACAAAAAGAATCCCTCTCAACAATCACTTCTGACCCACGAGAAGTGTGTGGCGGAGCCTGTATCTGCGCAGACTGCCTGTAGTTTACTTTTATTTTCATTTTGCTTTGTTTGGGACGTTTCCAGACGTCAACCTATATAAAAACAAACGTAGCGACCAGGAGCTGGATCGTAAGCACGCAGACAAGAGGAAGCTACGCCAGGCTGACTAACCTCGATCCAAAAAAGGAACGTGAATCTGGGTTTGGCTTTCACCCTCGTTGAGCCGCAGGAGGAGCCGAGCTTTGATCCAACTCACGTGCCTTTAAGTTTCAGCCGTCATCCTCAGCGGTAATAATAATAGTTGTCGTTAAGATCTAGGAATGTGGCAAGATAGCTAAAGGATAGGTTCACATCTTTACAGTTTTACAGTATTTTTAAACCTACATGAACAGTTGCATTGAAAAGTGGCATAAATGGTAGTGGTAGGAATTCCTCCCTAAAGCGATTTCTACGTGTAAGTGATGAGGGACGAAATCTACATTCCTCGTTCTGTGAAGAAATTACATTTAAGTTAATTTGCGATGCGGTCGTCTGTCTGAACTTGGGCCTAAATGTTCCCACACGTTTTCCAGCCGTGTTCCTGTGCAACGCTGCATTACCAGAGACATTTCCAGAGTGCTCACTTTTGGTTTAACCATCAAATAAAGTGATTTTCGGGCTGTTTAGAACCTGTCCATCGGTTGTTGCATTAAGTGGTAACAATGTCATCATAACGATTAGAAATGACAGGCAAAACTATGAAAATAGACCCAAGTTGTAATAAACCAGAATCCTTTGAGCTTTACACGCTGAACTTGAATTGCCTCCATCTGCAGTGAAATAAATGAACCAGTGACACTCGCTCTGTGTGTGCCGTGAACAGAACAGCGGGATCCGATACAGCATGCCCCCCACCCCCCTCCCCCCCTCCGCAGTACAGCACCACACAGAGAACAGTAGATGTCTCAGATAGAAAAGAGAAAATCCCTACACAATTTCCACATTGTTTGCTTTCTTTCATAAAGTTCCAGGAGGAGTCAGATGTCAGTGGCCCCGTCCTTTATCCCCATTGGGAACGGTAAATTAGTGTCCGCAGGAAAGCTGCGGAGGTATTCTATTGTGGCGGCCCTCCTCAGTGTTCTGCCGTCAGCGAGCGTTGGTCAGTGTGGATTTATGACCATCGGCTACACGTCTCCCTCTCACAGCCCAGAGAATAGCGAAGGCACGGGGGAGCCGGGGCTGAGAGGCACGGCACACGAGGTAGGCACATCGACTTCTATTGTTGGGGCCTCATGCCTTTGAACAGGGAATCAAACGGTACCAGCTTTTCATTAAAAGCCCTCCTTTCTATTGCTGATTTAGAGGAAAATGAAAAGCTTTCTGCGTTATTTATTATGGGGTGGGAGGAGGTGGGGAAAACAGGCTGACAGCAATGCTTTCACACTGTGTTCATGGGGGCAGGAGCATCATAACACCTCACTATGGAAGCAGGCTTTGAATGCTCTGTGTCTGGCACAGTCTCTTTGTCTATGGGTGGATGTCCAGCCATGTTAAGGACAATCAGGCCCCTAAGAACATGAGCAGGAGCGTAGCGCCGGGCAGGGAGGAGGCTGTGAACGAGCCATATGTGGCCGGCAGAGCTCATTTCTCACCTCTGACAGGGGAGATGGGAGGCAGGACGGGCCAGCGATGAGACTCCAGCAGAGCCACTGACGCAGAAGGGGTCAGCTTTGGTCCTGACCCGGAGCGGGGAGTGGTCATCGGTGGACTCGGGCAGGAAGACCAAGTAGTGGAGGGGAAAGCCAAGGTAACGAGGCCATGATAGGAGTCCAAAGATGGGTGGAGACCGGCATCTACTGATGCATCTTGGTGGAGATTCTCCGCTTTTGCGCTTTCAAGCCTGCTCAGAGGTTTATCTGACTGAGGAAGGACACCTGACGCTGGGCGAGGTGGGTGGGGTTTGGTTTGGCCAAATAGCGGTTCACAGAGTGGAGGCGTGGCCGTAGCGTTCGTGGATGATTGGCGAGGGATGCATCCTGCTGGAGGGGAAGAGCCCAAAGGTGACTCCATCACTGGAAAAGGCTGGAGCGGCGAGAAACAAACGCTGCCTTCTGGGTCTGAGTCTCGGATATCTGCTGCGAAACCACAAAGAGAAATTAGAATTACACACTCTTTGTAAAAAGCAAGCTGCGATTTGCCACATGAGATCATTTACTGTTCATTTAGACTCAAGTCATCAAGGCAAACGCTTATCTTTCAAAGTGAGAACCATACAGACAGCATAGGTCACATTAACGAGTCCCGTCTTGTGTTTCATAAAGTACAAACGAAGGATGCTAAAGCTAATGGTACTTCCACTTTCACAGAAGGAGATTTACCAGACAGGAAACCGCTCCTGCCACTGGCGAGGTCGGTGCTGCGGCTGAACAGGCTCGACGGTGGACGACTTAAATCTGACAGAGACCCGTGTGAGATGGTGGAGGCCGGCGGCGCTGAGCGTTCTGCTGACGCAGCAGGTTTCGGTGCTCTCTCCCTCGCGTGGAATTCATCTTTTTCCTCCGGAGCAGGATGAGGGCAGGAGGGAGACGCCGGCTCAGAGTCTGACTCGCTTCGTTGTGTCTCAAAGTCGTCGTCGTCGCGAAGGCTGTTTTGGTGGGGAGGTGTCGGATTAAAGGTGGATGATGGTGGAGCAGGGGGGACAACTACAGAATGCCTTCCTGTCATCTGCACAGCATTTCTCCTTCTGTCTGGATTGAGATGGAAGTAACCTTTAAAAAAAAAAAGGAAGAAAAAAAACAAACACTATTTAGTTTTTCATTAAGTGCTTCTCTAAAACGGACTTTAAATATTGCTTTGGCTATCCCATAATATGATGTGACATACTTTCAATTTAGTCCAAGAACTGATTTTGGCGTTAGACCCGGAGCACTTAAAAAGCTTTTCACCGTTCAACAAAGACAGTTTTTCAACAGTTTTTTTTTTTTTTAAACTGCCAAAGTCTGCTTTTGCATTTTGCGTCGCACTTTCCTCAGTCCTGGAGCAAATGTTTGTTTCGGAGCAGCTGCGTGTTTCCAAACTCAATATTCACAACAGTCATCAGACCCGAGGGCAGACGAGTTAGCATGTCAGTTACAGGTGTCCTAAAACACATTGTTTGGGGGGGAGGGCTGCAATTATGTTTGACATTTAAAGACACATATTTGACAAAATGTATCACACCTCCCTGTTGTAATATATAATATAAAATTAACAGAGAATTTTGTTCAATCGGCTCAACATGCAGTGACTAATATGACCGACATTTAAGTTTAATACAACTAGGTTGACACTCTCTCTTCAAATTATTATTATTATTAAGTCAGCTTTTTTACATCTGTTCATATAAGTCAAGCCTTTTAACATTGTATGACTTGGTTACCTTGTTATACGAATAAAACGTAACGTATAAATGTTGGATGGGTCATAGATGATACAGAGTCAGAGCTGCAGAAAATTATTATTTTCATTATTGATGAAACTCTTAATTAAATCAATTAACTGGAAAATAATTTAGTCTGTAAAATGTCACACATTTCCAGAGCCCAAGGAGAGCGATTTAAATGTCTGGTTTTGTCCCAAAGATATTCAGATCACCAAGACATAAAACAGTAAAATGTGATATTTTGCAGTTGAGAAGCAGGAACGAGCTTTTGTGTTTGATAAATGACTTGAACAATGTCTTAATTACAGAGAGTGCAGAGCCCAACTCCTTTTTAAAGCACTTGCAGCACTGTTTTATACATCCTTCTCTCTTCTTCACTCATTATCTCTTCTGCAACTCCTGTCTTCTTCTGAACTTTTCCTTTCATCCCTCTGAGTTTCTCTTCCACAAACATCAACTCCAACCAGCGCCGCCCATTTCCCTTTCACCTCCCCCTTTGCACACTCCTTTTCTCTCTCCTCCTATTTTTTTATTGACCACTGAGAGGGTGTGTGTGTGCGTGTGATGGGGGGGTGGAGGGTGTCAGACAATCTGCTCTTGTTTCCTGGGGGTCTGCCGCCAAGAGGAATCAGCAAAGGGGGATAAAGAGAACGCATTGGAGAGCACATTTCTGCACTGCCTCCTCTTACAATGCCCTGCCATTCCCATCTGTTGCACACACACACAAGTTCGTGAACTGGTGCGTGTGTATGTGCCGACGTGCGTGTGAATGACATGTGTCAGAGTGTAAAGCCAAGGCGTAGGGCGCAGCACGTTTCTTCAGGGAGCGGGGTTAAGGGCGATTGTGAGGGAGCCGACCACCATATGGCAGAATAATTAGTATTAGACCCCGGTGCTGAGAAACACCCCCTCCTCTGCTATACACACACACACACACACACACCCCAGCATAGTGAAAGCAGTGCCCTGCTGTGGCGCTGAGGTGTGTGCTGGGAAAAAATGCCTTCACATCAGAGGCCGGGCTCTGAAAGGAGCGGCAGGTTTCCCCGGCTCCGGGCCTTTCACTCCCACCAGAAGAGCACCAGGAGGGCGGCGCTGTGGGCACTTCCTCGCCAGAGAGGAGCTTTGCACTTAACCAAACACAGCCATGGAGAGAGATTAAGAGCTAACGACGAGCTTGGTGGCCTCCACCGCCACTGCTCCAGGAGAGGAAGAAAAGGCGAGAAAAATTGTTAATGAGCAGAGCTGTGGAGTCAAAGGAGCCAGTGCCCTCCTCCTGTTGAGGCTGTGAGGGTGTGAAAGCACCAGGTGTTTGTGTTGAGAAGCCTCACCCTCCAGCGTTTGTGTCCGCGCGGCAGGGAGAGTGTGTGTTTTCGGCATCTTCCCCTGAGGTGGCGGCTGCGGTCTGGACTTGGAGCTCAAGAAACAAGGAGGTCTGAGGTCCTCAGGACGAGCTTTCATGTGAGACAAGAACCGTGGACACACCAAGGGACGATGACTCGGACGATCGTGGGTCTGGAGGAGACGACAGGGAAAAACTCTCAGTAGTGTGAAAAAAATATAAGTTGGAGAGATTTACTGTTTTCAATATGTTTCCATATAAAATACCCTTAATCCTTTAAAAGATAATAAAACAAAATATAATAAATACATATTTAAATATATTTGTAAGAAAATCTAAATATAAAAAAGAATTTGGGAAAAAAATGGCTCAAATAAAAAAATGTTTAAATACTAGTAATAATCAATAAATTAGCTAACAATAAAAAAAAAATAATAATTTAAATAAGTACTAACTAAAGTCAAATAAACCCACAATAAATAAGAAATTTTATAAATATTTAAAATAGATAATCAATGAATAACAAAAAAATAAAATAAAAAAACTATAAAAGTATTTAATATATTATTTATATTAAATACATTTTATTACTTGAAAAAAATACAGTACAAAAATTACAAATAAATAAATACATTTAGAATAAAATTCACAAAAAGTGAAATCCATACTGGAACATTATTTTCCTACAATTTAACCTGGCAGATAAAAAAAAGAAAATCTTTCAACAACGAATAATTTTTAACAACAATTTGATTATATTAATTTTATTGTATTTTTAATATAGGTAATATAAGAAGCAAATAAATACACTTTATTTTGACCATGTAAGAAGTGACGCTAAATTGTTTTCACAAAATTCACAATGGAAACTCTTGTTAAACCTTTTAACATTCTGTGTTGAATGACATTTGTTTCTGATCTAAGAAAATCCTATATGTCAATCAATATACAAAATAAAAGTCACTCTGAGAATCATCTTCGTCCCATGCTACTACAAAATAAAAGCCTGAATGAGAAACCCTGCTGGTGCCATTACTGCCCCCTTGTGTTGTAAAAACAGATTACACAAAGTACCTCCTGCCTTCTCCTATTACACCCACAGCCTTCCTCCTCCTTAAAACGAAAAGAGGGCCGAAAATTATCTCAAGGGTTATAAAACTCTTTAGAGTACACCGTCGGGAGACAGCAGATAAAAGCAGGCAGGACGGTCAATATTGGAAATGTGGAGAGACGGACGGCTGCCGGCAGCAAGCCAACCAGTGAAAATCAGCCCAGCGTTCAGCCGCGGTGCCAGCGACTCATTCAGTCCCTCTCCGACCTTTAGAGAGCAAACAGCTGTAATAAATGGCCCACAGACGCAGGGCTTTATTTGACTTGGATTTAAGCTTCATCTAAAACAAAGTTCAGCTCCTCACCCTTTTAACACACTATAAAAACAAACAGAAAATGCACAGATACTGTCCGAATACAATGACGAAC
Organism: Bovichtus variegatus; assembly: GCA_943593645.1. Taxonomy (NCBI): domain Eukaryota; kingdom Metazoa; phylum Chordata; class Actinopteri; order Perciformes; family Bovichtidae; genus Bovichtus; species Bovichtus variegatus. The sequence continues at coordinate 5,100,071 of CALSCE010000077.1, read as the reverse complement.
CAGGAGACCTTCAGACAGAGAGCGAGGGAAAAGGGGAGAAAAAGGGAGTAAGGTGGGGTCACCGTCTGTGACTCACACAGGGAGGATCAGCTTTTAAATCCCTGCACCATCTCCACTGATTCCCTTTCTCAGATCTGGAGGCTTTAAAGATTTGCATTCTTGTGAAGTAAAGAGGGAGAAGTGAGGTAGAAACAGCCGAACAAGAGTCGGTGATGTGGGGCCCTTCTTCCTCCTCGATCCTCTTCCTCCCCTACGGCCTCCTCATTACCCGTCACTCAGGCCCGTCAAAAGGCTGAGAGGGCTTTGCGAGGCTAGACTGGTGTCATCAAACCCGCGACCTTCTGCAGAACAGGTCCGGACACGCATGTTTACCGTCTGTGTCATTACAACCCACGCAGAAGCTCTTTTTATGCATCCGCGCACGCAAACGCCATCATACATACAGTGCAGAGCTGCATGTCCTGCTCTCATCACACATGGTCACACTGATGAGCTTTCTGTAAGAGATCCACCCCGAAAGAGCAGTTTATACTGGACCTTCTCACACGTCACTGAAAATATTACTTGCCTTTTCTTTAAGAACTCAATGACGTCAAAAGTGGCGACTGCGTCACTGCACTATAACAGTATTTTACTCCATTTGGATTTTATTTTGTTAAATTTTTTAAAGCAAGAAATACAGATCGTAAATAAATTCCTGCAGGTTTGCCAAACAAAGCATATATTGGCCCTTTAGAAATTATTCTGTTCAGCAATCAAGTACCTAATTGTAAAATAAAAAGTGAATACTTAAATGTTGAAACTAAAATACCACTGAATTGATAGAATTGGAATATTTTAATTTAAAAACCATCTGCTGTTCCTAAATACTGTAAATCAATGTATTTACAGATCAGTCCATTTGAGGTTCAATTTAAAAAACTTTATTTTAAATAATATTTTATATTAATAATATTAAAGTTCACAAATTCTAATACGTCTGCCTCTCTCATGACAACATCACATGTGGAGGGTCGTATATTGTGTGTGGCTCTTATTATTTATATTATAATATTTATAGGAACTCAGTACAAAACAGCTAAAATGACCATTCAAGTGAAAATATAACTTTGCAGCACTACTCATTAAACTGGAAAAGGGATTAAGGTTACTGTAACATGTCACAGAGGAAGGCATTTCCATCACAGACAGTAGGTAATGATGTCGTTTCTGTACACACCCATAACACTCGTGTGGGCTCCCTCGGGCCCCTGCAGGCCCCCAGGAAACAGGCTGACCTCCTGGCGTCAGGCAACCCACACGCTGTCCTCACACAGCCAGAACTGGCTAATGTCATTACGGGCCTGTTTGTGGTCAACAGCTCCCTGATTGAGATGTACAAGAAGCGCTGCCTCGATGAATGTAGGAAGTCTATTAGTTAGTCAGAGTCCCAGATGGCCGACAGAGGACAGACTTGTGTGTGCTCCTTCACCCCCCCCTCACCTCTAAACACACACACACACACACAAGCATACATAACACACATGCACACACACACACTTAATTACACTGCCTCCGAGTGAACCCTCTGACAGGCGGAGGACTACGAGCAGAGACAGAAGTGTGTCTATGTCCCAGTGTCTGCAGGAACAGAGAATTCTTCACAGAGCTGATGCACAAGAAAGCCAGGCTTAGGCCCTAACAAGGTTAAACCCCTGAAAAAGAGTGACTTTTTAAATCATGGAGATTTGTGTTTCTGCGGGGTGTAATTAGCTTTGCTGCGGGGGAGGAGGGAGGGTGCGGTGGAAGGGTCGGGATGCTAGCGAGGGGGCCGGCAAGAGGCGAAGCGGGGGACGACGACAGTGGGGCGCATTGTGGAGTCCGGTGGATTCAGGGGAGTAAATCTGATTATCAGCTCGTGTCAGAAGCCAGGCTCAGATACAGCTTAGCATTCAGAGCAACTTTCTACTTTCGGTGGTTAGACAATGACCCCCCTTTACAGGCCCCCGCAGCCCCAGAGGGCCCGGTGACTCTTCCCCTGAAGCACCCACATCCTGAAACAACACAGCACAGGATGACGGGACTCCACTACAGCAACACGTACAGTGGTGGAAGGAGCGCTCACACATTTCACTTAAAAAACAAGCGAACCGATTTTACACAAGTCCGTTTACAGGTGCTGGGGAGCACTACTGCACATGTAATATTGTATATATTAATATTGTGGCTCCAGAGGGAGCTGTGCGATGGATGTCACTTGAGTCAGTGTTGGTTGATGCTGAAGGGGTTTTTAAAAAGATTCTGGGGGTGTAGAGTTAGAAATAAGTGAGCTTAACAGACCCCCGCTTGAGGCTAGCAGCTCGAGGCTACATTAGCTGCTACGAGAAAAACACACTAGAATCAGGCCGGAAGTTTCTCTGTAATCCTGCTGACACACTGAAAACATCTCCCCTTGGTGGAGGTGAAACCCTACATCTCTGTCCATCATGAGTCCAACACTTTTATAAAAGTAATAAATCGTTGCTTTTTTTTTCTATAAAAAATAAATAAAAAGGACCATACGGTTGCATGATCAGCCTGTGTTTAAAAGTCAGATTCTATGCCTCCTGTATATCGTCAAGGCTTTTCAGACCAGTAACAAGTGTGTCATAAAACACATATATTATATAAGTGTTAAACTGGAGCTCTGCAGCCTCGTCTGGGCACCTGTGCATTCTGACCTGCACTGCCCCATTGCTGCTCGTGTCCCTGGTGACAGAACAGCTTTGACGCCTATATAACGCAGCCTGCTGGGTCAACAGCCTCTTGTCGGCTGTCTGTCTGTATAGACAGGGGCCACGCTTGTTGTAAAAGTTGTGTCGGTGTATGACGGGAGCAGTTTCACCATCACAATGCCCCTCGTGCTTTAATAGATATAGCAGGAGCGCTGGAGAGACGCAGGATGGCAGCGTGATGCCAGGCCTGACCAACCCGCTGAATGCAGAAGTGCTGAAGGCAGTTGAGGATGTAAATGAGGCTGTAAGGACCAGCGAGCGTCTTTGTCTGCCGACTTTACTTGTTTGTTTAACCAGAGGCCAAGACAGGAAGCCAGCCCACACAACTCTGCTGTCCCCATGGCAACCCCACTGTTAATTGTGGCACATCCACTCCCAGACTCTTTTCAGCGAAGGGGAGAGGTGGGGACTTTTGAGTGTTGGAGGAGAGAAAGAAGAGGTGGTGCGTGTGTGTGTGTGTGTTAGTTGTTAGAGGAAAGGGATGATTGCGTTTCATTTTTGAAATCTTTACGGATTTTGAACTTTAAAAATGTCAGTGTCCCATCAGTGAATATAAGTGTGATAATGGATTCATTGTATACGTTGTTCATCAAGAGAAAAACTTACTTTTTGCGGGTTTCAGTTTACGAAATGTGAGGATTTGCTGCATTTTCTCTGTTTTCTTATTGTAAACTAAATATCTTTGGGTTTTGCTGCTCAGACAAACTTAGCACTTTCAACACGTCACCTTGGACCATTGTGTGATGATCAGACAGACTTCTCAACAATGAGATGAATATTAGTTACAACCGCTCAAAAGAAATTGCACACGTCGATCCACAGAAGTGTCGCGCAAATCATTTCAAGAAAATCACTTGAGTTTAAACCAGTTACTGAAAAAGAAATCATATAAAACAAAACCTAACGTAAAAATCAATATTCTGTTCACCATCAGTGTGATTGAGTTCTTCTCTTTTCCCAATTTTGAAACAATCATGAGTGTTATAGCTTGAACACTTGAGTTAAGTTCTCAAACGCCAACAGCTGCCTCAGGGTTGTTGTGCAGGTCGTTGTCCAGGTAAACATCCTCTGTAAAATATCCTGTTATGTGATGTAATGTTTTGTATAAGCCCCGACTGTCACTTCTTCTTGACTTTTTTTCCATTTATATGCATTTTATGTCAAATCGTCTCGTTTTCTCGGGTCCCCCAACACCACTGCTTCACTTGTTATGTTTTTGTCTGCTGATTTCCAGCAGCAGGGCTTCAAGCTCTGCATTTTGAAGTGCTTCTTTCTACTGTTGGGTCACATTTTTGTGACTCAAACACGCTCGCACAGATGTCGTTTATGCAAATGATCAAGTCTCACGAACGCGCATCTGCACATGAAAAGGTGACATTCATCGGGGAAAAAAAAAAGAAGAACAAGTCGGTGCGGTTACAAGGGCCTGCTCGTACGAAAAAAGTAAGAGACATTCAGGAAAGGAATACAAAAAGCTATTAACTTCAAACAGTATTTGGGCACTTACAGTGTAGTGGCAGAGTCCTCTATCCCACAAGATGGCCTTGCTGACAAAAGACACATAAATGGGGCTCTGCAAGAAAAGGAGAGAAAGGAGTCCAAATAAATATAAAAACCTATTGATTACGGCAAGAACGCAAAAGGTACACGTTTATTTAAAAAATAAAAACAGATTTATTAGAGCCAGATTGAGATTGATCAGTCGAAATAGTTGAGAAATGAACTGCTTTTAGTAGCTCAATCTCCTGCTCCGTGGGCCCCCAGGCTGAGAACAATGACAGAAGCCTGGCAAAACAAATGTAAAGCCACACAGTGAGAGGGCTCCCCAGAGACATTTAAACCCCCACCAGTGCATTAATAACCCCTCTGTCTTGCTTATTGAGCTGCTGTGAAACTCGTCCAGGGGTTTGAGCTACTGCAGCAGAGACTCAATGATGGAGTCTGCTCTCCCACGCAGCCGCTCCAACATCTGCTCACAAAACGTCTGCTACTCGTCGCTTTCCCCTTTCTTTTTAACATGTATCTGCCTCGGGACAGTATGGTGGTTTAATGGTCAGGGTGCATCAGTTTGACCCGTGGAGCAGGGGGCGCGCTGTGTTAACTCATCAATCACTGGAGACACATCACAAGCCAATGCCCAGCAGTCAGCAGAGCGGCTCATCCATCTCTCTCTGCAGCTCCCAGAAGCACCGAGTCAGCTCCAGAGTCGGTCCACTCCAGGGAGCGAGAGAGCAGATCCTCCCAGGACTCACCCTTCATTCATGGGCTGTAACCCCAGACCAGAGTGGGTGACAGGGGCGGGGGGGGGGGCCAAAAGGGGCTCGCAGGGCGGGAGGACAATGGAGCTTCATGTGTGTCTACATGTGCGTTTCCCTTTCCTTTGGAGTGCACTGGTGTGGAGCTCTCTGCCAGATTGTGCCAGACTCTCAAACCCATTCAGTGGCACGGTGAGAGGCTAGAGGGCAGCGTCAGGTTTGGCCATCTCATCGCCTTTGTCTATCGGCTTCATTTAGACCGTACCTGTTGTACTTAACAAAGCCCATCACATGTGATTACGCACATTATGCCAGAAATACCTCGCAAGCTCTCCACCCTTAATAGAAGCCTTAATTGCAGCCAATTTCCCAGCGAACCATGGGTGCTTACTGCCCAATGACCTTGTTGGTACTAATTATATGCTGAATGTGAAATCAAGTACATTTTGAGACAGTAAAGGATGAAGTGGTTGGGGGTTGGGTTGGCCTGTGACAACAATGTGGGGAAATTATGTGAACTGAAACAGAAAATAGGGCAAAGCAAAGAGGGCAACATTCAAGTTAATAAGGAAATTAATGCACTTTTTATTATTTATATATTTTTTTATAGGAATTTTACATTTTAAATGTGACACAAAAAAAAAAAAAAAAGGTTACAAAATGCTTAACCAATGCTTCTTTTTATTATTTATTCCCATTTAAAGTATTACATTTTCAGGCTTTTTGTAACCGTTTTCAATGAGAGTGAAGTGTTTTGCTCACTTATTTTGCTCATAATATTATTATTTTCTTAATGATTCTACTGTACAGCATCTGTAACTTGTGTTGTTCTGCTCTATGCGCCTCGCTTTTTTGGAGCGCCACAAGTTGAAATATTTAAACAGTGTTGAAATAGCGCATTGGCGTAATCACCGCTTTCTTTGCATTGTCCAATGGGAGGAATGGAGAGGCTGTGGTGACTGTTGCAAGATACCCGCAGTGATATGACTTCACCAGCCGCAGCATCCAACAGAGGCCTAGAGGCAAATTATGTGGGACTTGAGATTGTGGGTCAGTTGTTTTAATGCATTTAAAACTGTATTTTAACAAGCTATTAGGCAGCGCACTGTTCATGGTTCGTCATTTCTCATGAAGACCATGGGATACAATCAAAAGTTCCACCACAGCTACTAAAATGGAACTTTCTCTCTACAACTATGGTAGGATTAATTCAGTTATTCTGTGACAATAAAGAATAAAATGACACGTAAAAAGTATCTGAATAACCTCCATTTGTAAAACCATGCCATGTTTTATTAGCTCAAACGTAAACGCGTTATTCAAAGGCCTCTTTCTGCCTTTGATGTCATCGTTTGACCCATCATCACAAACATAACTCCTAATCACATATAGGGTTTGTCTAAAGTGATTGCTGCTCCTCTTTTCCTTCTTCAATTAAGATGATGATATTAGAGAGATTCCTAACAGATGGGATTTCCGCTGTGCACGTGTCCACGGCTTGCATCTCCCCCCTTTTCCACGCAAACTCCACCTCAAGGTACTTCCTGTCAGATCCATTGCGCACAGAGCAGCGTGGGCTGGCAAGACTCAAGCAGGCAGGAAGTGATGTGGTGCCGGTCTGAGCCAGCAGGGGGAAATATGGTCAAATATGGTCGGTCCTATCAATAATGAGTAGGTGGAACGGACTAGATCAAATTACCAATTTAGAGCTAATCACCAAAGTGGTGACTGGTCTTTGCTTTATCCCCGCTCCCACTCTGCTTTCTACTCTCTCTGGTGACTCCTGCCGCCATCTGTCTGCCTGTTCTCAGGGGAGCCCTTCCTTTTCTCCTGAGCACTACACTGGATGTTTTATTAATTCTGTTTCACCTGATTACACCCTGTCTGTGAGTCAGGGCGCATTAATAGGCATTTAATTAACGTTTAATTAAGGGAACAGGCATTGAACAGAGGGCCACAAATCTGAGCTGCATCCTGGTGAGGTCAGCGCCAAGGACACACCAACGCACATTATAGGGACGTATGCGGAAATAAACAAGCAGTCATTACTGCCCTGGAGCCTGACGTATAAACCCGCGTATATCACTGCAATGTATGTGAAGGATTTCACTTTTATATAAAAAAAATACAATTATCATTAATCTGGAGATTGTAAATCTAGTATTCTCTCTTTTTTAGCTCCGTTTTTGGTCTCTACCCATGTTTGAGGGAAATATTTGTCTCTTTAGCTACTAAATGCTCCAGCTAATTGCTAACTAGTGGCTAACTGTACACAGTGTAGAAGAACATGACAGCGGTGAGAGTGAACCAACACAGTAAAGATACCCTTTCACTATGCTTCTTCACAAGTGATGATAAGACAGCAAGTTCATTCCTGCTGGGTTTATTTAGTTACTCCACAAAGCTCTTACACATCCATTAACTACGTTAATGTCATTTTTTTCCCCCAAATATTGTTTCATAACCAATTTCAGATTAGTGCTCAGAGACTGGATAACTTCCACATTTACACAGTGAAAATGTGATAACTCAAATATCTCAAATCTAAATTTCACTCAGTGTAAATATGCTCAGTTAAACTCTGCCACTGCAGTAATGGGGCACACACACACACACACACACACACACACACACACACACACACACACACACACACACACACACACACACACACACACACACACACACACACACACACACACACACACAAATCAGCTGCCGGGTTTGTCGATAAACCAACTAACTTTGAGACAAAAGAGCTACACAGTTTCTAAAGCCCAGACAAAAACTTTAAAAGCACACCACAGGCAATCGACAATGCAGTGCAACACAAACGATGAGGAGATCCAGTTCAGAAAACAATCAAGCAAACGGCCGAGCTATCAATGGCACACAAAAGGCGAGTGTGACCACCTCAGCATGGCTTTGGCCAGGTTAGAGGCAGGGACAGAATGGGAGAGCGCCCAGGTTGAGAGAGAGAAAGCCCGGGGTCAGCTATAATGAGCCGTGAATGTGAGCATCCGACCAATCCTGTTTAATGGGGTTCATCCCTGGAAAGGTTTCGGTCCTGCCTCGCACCGGTGTTTGTGTGTGTTCATGTTGGGGTTCGGGTCAGGGGGCTGCAAGGACTCTGTGACCCTGAAATGAGCTCTGGGAGACAGTGGGGACCCCCGCTGGCAGGACAGAGCTCCTTTTATGCTTTAATCTGCACGCAAGGGGGATCAATATGGCAACTATTGGTGCTGCGATTGTGTGCGGGAGTAAGCGGTCCAGCCATTTTAGATGTCTCACAGGGGGTTGGCGCACCCTGACAAAAGCACAGCCCCGCTGCCACCACTGGTCACAATGACCTGTGGGACAGTGGCACACCAGCAGCTAACCTACTTAACATTCATTAGTGTCAGAGAGGTGGACAGATGCTCCGGGTCTTACGGATCTTCTCTCACATGTTCTCTACATGGGGCTCATTCAGCAGCGTTTGACGTCTTTCATTTGGGATATTGGACTTGTGGGCGGTGGCGGCAGTAGGCCGCTCAGCTGTGGATTTAGGAAGAGCTGGGTGGGCATGGATGGACTCACCCTGTGCGCGTGGTGTGCAGAGCGGGAGCCGGCAGGCAGCCAGGTGCTCGTGCTGACGGGATGCCTGGGCCGGGCCGGGAGCCTCCTGGGATGTTTGAAATCCTGATTTCTGGAAGGTCTGTTTTCCCAGTGAGGCTCCGGAGCTCCTCTTCTCTCGACAGCAAACATGTCCAATGAGCTCTCGTCGCTCACTCTACTAATGTTCTTGGTAAAAATGTTAACATTTCACTACAGAAGTCCTGAAGTAACAAGAAAACACTGCCATGTCGCCAAAAGAAAAGTTCAGTAATATACCTTCACACTTAGCAGCTGACCGATTTGAGGAACTGAGCAAAACCTCTTTGTGGGAGGCTAAAAAATGCACTCTATTTAAATAGCTTATGGCTGTTAATAATTACCACCCTGCTGAACTGGTGCAACTCTCTCATGCATATCGTTTCCTTTGCAAGTAAAAAAAAAAAACAAAAGCACTCAAGACAATATTCCCTTCTGAGTTTGCTACAAATTTGCAGGGAAATAATAAACTTAAACCCTGTGTTCCCTCCACATGACACAAAAAACGAGGCCTACAATAAACCAAAGCTTTCAATTAAGAAGTGAACAGCACTGTAGCCCCACACAGTGACAGAGGCCAGAACAGAAATCAGGGGCAGCTGGACAGAGAGAGGGCTTTTCAGGCCAACTCCAGACACAACATGGATCAGGTTCTGGGCTGCTATACAGCAGCATAAATCTCCTGGCTTTAATTACATTACAGGGCATATAGTGGCAAGCTCTGTGGAAACAATGGACCCTATCAATTCCCCAAATCAGAGCTCAGTGGAGTGTGTATGTGCTTCTGTGTGTGTGCACGTTCCTAACAGCCCTCTATCTGTATCTCCAATCAAAGCTTATTATCTAGAGTGTGACTTGAGTTTGAGATTCTTCATCTTAAGCGTTTTAGTATTTAGTAAATACGCTCTTGGTGTAATATTAACAAGGACTGTGGACAAGTGGGGAGTAGTCAGTGTTTTCCATGGTGACCAGACCAAACACTTGTAGTAGAGATGCAAGCAGCCATCCTTTCACGACCCTTGTCCCACTTCAGCTTCTTTCTTTTTTTTTTTTTTTTTATAAATTTTTTTCTAGTTTTGAAAGACATTTGTCCTCTGCAGAATCTGCTTAAACTGCAAAAAGGAGAATATGCTTTCTCTAAAAAACTGACAAAGAAGTCAAAAGAAGAAGCACAAAAGTCCTAACACCCTAGCAGGACTTGAGGCATGTACTAAAGCTTCTTTGGACCATCTGATATCAACCTCTCCTTTACATCTCCATTCCTAAAGCACGCTCTCACAGGTCTTCCTCTGTTCGGCCCTACAGGGGCTCTGCACTGCTTTTTTGGGTAATCCAGATGCCACAATACCAGTTGCTAAGACACTGCCAGAAAATGCATTGTGTGACTGGAAGTGAGGTTGGAAATCGCAATAGTTTTGTGGCACGGATTTGAAAGCTTTTTTTTGAAAACAAAAAAAAAAGGAGTCCTGATTGTGCATCATTTCAAAGATATTTTAATACAGTTTTCATTGCATTGAATAATCATAACAATGCAAACTGGTGGTGTTGTTTATCATCTACTTTCTGTACTGCTGTGATTTTAAATGGCCAATTTAACATCTGGTTGAGGGACAACAGTTGAAAACACTGGTACATTTACGGTTGTGTTGATCAACGTGCATGTTAAAGCAATGTTAAGTCCATGTAACTGAGAAATGCAACCGCTATATTTAAACTGGATTTAGTCACTTCCTTGCGCGTTTGATTGTATTTCCTGTCAACTGTGTTTTATTTCTATTTAAACTGTAACAGGTCTCCCGTGACAGAGAGATTTCTATCTCAAGGGACTTCTTGGTTAAATGAAGGTTAAATAAATAAATTAGATTTTTCCCGTGGAGGGAACAAAATGTAAAAGTGCAATAACACATTTTTTTGGTCACTAGGTGGGGGCCTGCGTAAACAAGCTGTAAACGCAATGTGCAAGCAAACAGTTGCCTATTTGCACAGCAGATACAGAGCAACATTAGCATTCAGTTGGAGTTGTGTGTCCACCTGATAAATGTCCAATATTCACTCTCCTTTTAGCTCCGTTTATGGTCTCCACCAACTCCTGAAGGAGATTTCTGGCTCTTAAGCCACTCGCTAGATGCTCCACTTTGTTCACCAGGTAGTCGCTAACTTTGTACATCTGACTTCTGGAGCTGGGCAGGTATTGTACGGTGGGTTTTTACAGCTTTTCTGTGAAAACAGATGCCTACTGCACCCGAAAAACAGCTTTTCTGTGAAAACAGATGCCTACTGCACCCGAAAAACGACTATGAGAATGGGGAGAGTGAATCAAAAACAGTAAAAGTAAAACAATGACTGCAAGTCGCTAAAACTGCAGTGAGGCGATCGTGCTCTGTGGGTTCGTCGCTGCTGCAACTGCTTTCACTTACAAGTAGTCATGTGATGCATTCTTAGGATAAAAACATTGATTACAGCTTCAATCCCTTCTCTCTGTGAGACTTTTAAATATCTTTGTCCTTTGTGTACCACTTTATAGGTAATTTAACAAACATATGCAACACAAATGTAGTAAAAGTCCCCGTTAAGACAAAATAAAAGTCCTTTTAAGATGAAAATCTTAAAAGATTTTCCAATCTTTTCTCTCGATTAGATTAAAAGAAAAATAGTGGGGAAAAAAAACCTCCCTCTCACACACAAATAAACACATACATCAGCATACAGAAGCTGACAAAGCCTCTCACAAAACACATAAAAATACAATTACAAGGGCTTTCATGCTGTTCTAAGGAAAGCAGCCCAGCCCACTGCGTGCTGCCCTTTGTCGGCTGCAGGACCCGGAATCAAAGAGCGTTGACCTGCGCCGGCTCTGCCCGGCAGGCCTGCGGGGAGTCCTGCTCTGACTCCAAACCCTGGTTGCCATGCCATGCTGGGACCCCCCCTCGACTCCCTCTTGCCGCCCCCCGGTTTGCTCCGTTATTTCCTCATCTCATCAATCTGTCAGCTAAGCCCTTTGACACGCAGCACAATATGGTCCCAGTATTTCTCAGTTCATTCCCCCTCTTTTCAATATGGTTCCAGCATTTCAAGATTAGTCGGCTCACCCACGAGGCCTGCTCCCCTGGGGGGGGGGCGCTTCTAGCAAATATAGTTGCTAGAAGCAAAGCGATGGCACTGAAGCAGCAGAGAAGTCATGAATTTTAACCCGGCTACATTCAGCTTGTTGGACCAAATCTGTTTTAAAACTTATTCTCAAGTTCAAAAACTATTTTCATAGGGAGGTGAAATTCTCCTCAAATGGAAAGTTGTAATTTTCAGATCAGATTGTTGTATCAAAGCCCTGGAAACATATCGTCTCAATCAGCTTTTCAATAAGTTGGGAAAGTTTTGATTATTTGAAAGTCGCATACAATCATTATTCAGGATTCAGCATCATTTAGATCAGGGGTTCTCAAACTGTTTCAAACCAAGGACCACTTAACCAATAAAAAACCCTCACGGACCAGAAATATCCAGAAACAACAGGCCTGCTTACCACTCCAACAGTATATTACACATTACAGACTAATATTGAGCTTTATGTGACCTTCTCTATCGCTCGTTCACACATTAAAAATATTTCCTGAAATATTTTTTCACATGTAAGCTATTTTCAGGAAAATTAAGATTTTTTTTCACATTCAAACTTTTTTCAAGAAAAATTTTTTTTTTTTTTTTACTTCAAGCTTTTTTCATGAAATCTTCTTTTGTATGTTTTCACTTCCAAGCTTTTTTCATGAAAATTAATTATTCTTTCTTTTATTAATTTTTTTCCCATGAAAATTAATGGTTTTTTTTACATCCAAGCTTTTTCCATGAAAATGTAGTTTTTTTTTCATATCCAAGCTTTTTTCATGAAAATTAAGGTTTTTTTTCTTCTTTTTTTACAGCCAAGCTTTTTACATCAGGGATTCTCAAACTCACACAAAAATCACTTGTCGCTGCGGCTGAACCACTTGTAGCTGCATCACCTGCATCAGGACGATGCACCTTGACAGTCGCGTCAGATTTTTTATTTAATTTTCTTTTACCTGACCTGGTCTTGAGCCATCGATCCATCTCGTCAGTTGATGCTCAAATTGACCGCGCAGATCATTTATGACGTAAAACGAACCCACGTAGCTACGCTACATCTATGCTACACTCTATACTAGTCATTTTTGAGAAACACTTTTAAACTTCTAATATATTAATTTAAAATGTGACATTTTATCACTATACTCACAGACCACCAGTGGTCCGCGGACCGCTCTTTGAGAGAGACTGATTTAGATCAAAATCTTTGGTTGATGGTTTATGTTGCCAGCACTATGTTACCAATCAAATCTGATTGCCAATAAATGCCGTCAATCCTGCACACTGGTCCTTTAAAATGTTTTCTCCTGAACCTCGACCCTGATTGTTGCTCATTTGTCATGAATATAGATATAACTAGATTTTAAATTTCTCTAAAGCTCTAAAAGGTAAAAGATTTTTCTCAATGATTTGTGTCAATTGAAAAGTTAAAATATGTTTTTCAGAAACTTGGGAGATCTGGGAGTTTTACATGTTAAATAACGATAGGTTTCAAAAACGTTTGGGACATCCAGCCATTTAAACTTCTGGTTGTTTTGATATTTAAATGCAGCATCCTACAGAATTATGAATTGATTAGTGCTACTTGTACACTTACTACTCAATCAGCTGTTGTCTCTCACATGGATCAAGTACTGTAGTTTGGTCCATTTTATTTTTTCACGCTTTGCAGACCTAAATATTGCTTCAAACACTCACCGAATTGTTGTTGTGGTAGAACTTAACTGAAAAAAAAGGTACCAGGGAAACTTAATCACCGAGCACGTTTTGATGAGTTGCTGTTCATGCAGTGATTTTATAAGAACAATTCACCTAAAATATAATCCACCTCCTTTTTTACAACCTTTTTATGATGCGTACTCATTTACTCTGACCAGCGTTTCCTCACGTCTGCTTATTATACAGCCATCAGTAGCTAAATGTAAATGATGAATACTGACAGATACAGTCACAAAGATACTTTAAGTGAAAGTTGGCCACCTGTGAATATAGCCAACAGTCTTATGGAGATGGGGAGGTGAATAAGAGTGTGTTTTTCTGCCACTGGACTGGACTCACTCGAGAACAGACCATTCAATTTATTTTCAAGTAAGGATGAAAGGAAGACTCCAAACTATGCATGTCGTCCATTCACTGGTGACGCTCTTTAAAGAAAGAAATAAAGACAGCAAAAAGAGTTGGGAAAGGGTGGAGGGGTGGAGCGCTGCATACATTTTACATACACAAGGCAGCAGACAAAGTGATTGTTGCTTCCCCAAAACTTTTTTTTTCCTCCTCCAGAACACTTTCCTTGCTGAATAGGCACCTATTAGTGACTCCATTATGGCCACAGGGCTCTTGAATGGCTCCTCACTGTGCGTCTTTATCATAGTCAGGCCGTGAATACAGGCAGCCCCCTCCTCCTGAAGCCCAACCAAACTCCTTACAGCTTGTATTGATAGGTGTTGTGGTGCTGGTGATGATGGGTGAGGCAGGGGGGGGGGGGGGGGGGGGGGGGTGGTGCCCCGGAGGGGGGGGGGGGGGCACTCTCGCCCCCTGTTGTGTGCTCCAGGTGTGGTGGGTTAGGCGTAGCTCTCCGAAGCCTCCATTGTGCCGACTTTTTCTTTACCACTTGTTCCAATAATCATTTTAAAAAAAAAAAAAAAAAAAAAAGAAAAAAAAAAGTTTTTAAATGGATGCTGTGTTTTACATGCATTAGCTGATCTCTATAGTACTATTCCCCGCCGCCCCCTGCTGCACCCCAAAACAAGTCAGGCCTCCGGCGAATCGCTGCACACTGCCTCAGAGCCGTGTATTGTTGCTGGATTATTCAGGAGTTGGCTGAAAGAAAGAGACAGGGAGAGTGGGGTGTCTGTACTTTATCTCCAGGGGAGACAGGGGCTAAAGAAGGAGCTTCTTTAGAGGAGTGAGTTACTGCGGCGGAAAGCCCGAAAACACCTGCAGAAGACGAGCGCAAGGAGGCCGAGGCAAGGCACCCCCCATTGTGTCTTTACTTTACTTGTGTACCCTCCGAGGTACTGTAAACGAGTTCCTTCTGAATGCAGGAGCTTCGATTCATCACAAGTCCCGTCGAATAAGCTGTCACAACATTATCACGTCGCTCAGTCTGCACCAACTCTGCTGGACCGACAGACACATCAGAATGTGCTGGATTTCAATCAGCAGGACTGAACAAATATCTGTGTGTGTGTGTGTGTGTGATGTTTCTTTCAACTTTGAAGTTATGTGTGTACTCACAGTTGAAGGAGGGAGACAGAGAGTAAGAGAGACTTTATGATGAATATGGAAGCATTGTTCAGCCATGCTTACCTCCACAGGGAACCATCTGCTCCCTGTCAATGCATCACCTGCTCGTCTGAGCCGTCTCCAGGGCAACAACGGGTGGGGGGGATTAGGAGAGGTTATGGCTTTGATGGGAGGGGCTGTCGCTGGGGACAGAGGACTGGAGGAGGAGGAGGGTGGGGGGTTGATGGGAGGGATGGCAGGCGAACGTCGTCCTCTGCTGGTGGAGAGAGTTACAGTCAGTCTCCAACACATCGATATCTGGTACACTTTCCTCCAACAGAGGCCACTTGTTCAACATGTTTTTGGTTTGGAAGAAAGAATTTAGTATAAAATGTTGGGGCCAGAATCAAAAAAACTGGTAGTAAGACTCAAGAAGTTTTTTGTTTTTTTAATTTTTTTTATAAAAAGGTCAATTCACCCAAAAAACTAAACCACATATTTACATCCATCAGGGATCTCTAGCCATGCAGATATCTTTATCGACTTAAATGATCCGTCTGAGATTTCTGCCTCCTCCCTGATGAAATGGAGGTGAACGAAAATTTTGCCTTTAGTGCTCACAATACAAAAAAATAATGACAATTAAATCCAACTGCAAATGTCTTTCCAGAAACAGTGTCCACATTACTCTGGATAGTTCACAGGGAATATTTTTTTGGGTAAGAAGTAGTTCCAGAAAAGTTTTTAAGCTATTTCAGCTTTGGTTTACAGAACATAAACAAACTGGAGTGGGGGTTTGAGAGAAGTGGACTTTCAGGAGGCAGACGAGGCTCTAATGAAGGATGCTGTCCAGTTGCATTATGGGTTATGTAGGATACAGAGTTTTTAAGAGCTCGACCCGTACTCGTGACTAAAAGCCACTTCATCTCGCCCGCTGATGCAGATTTTTAAACTGGTCTCTTGTGAGTCCCCTAACTTTATGTAAGTTTCCCTTTAAGACAAAAGTGAACACTGTAAATATTGGTTGAACTTTACGCTGTTTCGATTTGTATTTTATAAATTGTGTTTTATATATTTTCTAGAAAAATCTGTTCTTTTTTTTCTTCGTGTCCGAATTTTTGTTGATCGTTTAGTCCTTCCATGCTGTTGTTACTTTACATCCACTGCTTTTAGAAAGTGCAATATAAAATCAAAAAGTTATTTAACTTCTTTTTTTCTTGATTTTTTGTTTTATGTCTGGTGTAAGTGCAGGTTAAATGTTGTTTTGGCTGTTGCAGGTTAGGATTTAGTATTTTATCATGGAATACTTTGAAGATTAGAGTAACACTAGCTTTATTATTTTAATTTACGGTGAGAAATGACTTGAATTCCAAATCATTTTCTTTAATAGGCTAGTATTCTGTCTGCATTTACACAACAGGATGACTTTCACACGGTAGTATTGATACTTACTATAAATACTACACAACTAATGTCTATCATATAAAAGAGAAATGTATCATTTCAAACTTCTTGTGAAATCCAAAGTGTGGCGCTGACCATGAAGGTGAACTGCATTACATCTATCGGGAGGAAATGACATGTCAAACTGAAATGGGATGAGCTGCTGCAGAGTGACAGGCCCTCTGTGTTCGGTGTAGGTGGTCATGCAGGTATCGTCAGGTATTGTGTGACGAGCAGCGTGAATGTTGCTCAATCGCAGAGTTCTCATTAAGTCTCCATGTTCCCTCCACCTGCAGTACATTGTGTTCTGCCGGTGACGGCTGGGTAAACACAGACCTGAGGACAGCTTAGAAGGCAAACACGTAGGAGATGAAATACACCCGATGACTGAGCCTGATGTTTGGTACACCGCTGAACAACAACACTCGGTACAATAGAGTCACAAATAACATATGCCTTTGTTTAAATAGTTTAGCATTGATCATCTTAACGGTTTCAGTAATAATGTGAACATTTCTGGGCAGTAGAGTTCATCATTGTTGCACTCCAGTAGTAGAATGAATGCTGAAGTTCCCTTGAGCAAGACATGCATCCCCTTATTCCAGAATAATCTAATCTCTATTCAAGTGGGGCTTTTGAATAGCCCAAAAGGTTAAAAAGGAACAGTTCAACATTTTGTAAAATATACATACTATGTTTCTTGCAGAGAGTAAGATGAGAAGCGTGATAACATCATCTTGTGTGTAACTAAATATGAATATCTTCTATAAGTCTAACGAAACATTAAATATGGCCTAAATGTCTGTATTAGAATAATTTATAGGACTGAGATAATGCTACATTCACATCTTTAAATGACAAAAATGCAAATATAAATCTATTTTGATTTCAGCAAAAATAATTGCTTTTCCTGAAAGTTGCTTGTAATATTTCTGCATCCCTAAAGAGCGCCTGTATTGTTTTCCTCTCACGTTGCATAAGGCCCCACGAAGCAGGGGCCAAAATACTTGTATCATGATAACTGAAAACAATCCAGACGGGCACATCAACTTTTTTCTTTTTTTAAATGAAACTACGAAACTAAAAGGGTGCAGGAATAAGAGGTTTAGATGCAGGAACAAAAGGTTTAGATGCAGGAATAAGAGGTTTAGATGTGAGGGGTACATGACGACCGTCCCTGGTGGAAATGATGTCCTCGTTCTAAGCCGATGAGGTGCTGAGCTAAAGTGAGTGTCATTAGACATTCATTGTTCCACTTTGCCCTAAAATACAAGCACTGAAATATACTGGGCTTTAAAGTTTTGGTGGCAAACTACAATAAATGCGGGATGTTTTTCCCATACTTCAGCATGACACAGAGGACAAGAAGGCCCTTCAGGAGGAGCCGTTAGCCAGCGCTCACCTGGAGCCGCTCTCCACAGACGCTGGGTGACACAGAGAAAGTCTGACTGACAGGTGAAAGTGACCACGGCTGCAGGGAGGAAACGCCTTTTGTGTTTGGTCAGAGAGCTGGTGAGGGCGCTGAACCAGGTCCAGGATCATCAGCCTGAGGGCACGGAGGGAGGGTGTGGATCACTCTCTCCTCACATCAACAATACACCCCTAACCATCACAACCCTAACATGGCATCCCCCTCAGCTCTCCCCCCTCAGAACACTCAATCTAATCTCCATCTTTACCACATGTGTAGAAAACAAGATGGCACTACAGAAATGGTGTCCACCTGCAGGTAACACTGTGCCTCTGCCATCTGTTGCACAGCCTGCAAAAGTGATAAAACAGCTGTCTAGCCCAATAAAATCCTGTGCAGCATGCGATTAGTGTTTATATCAAATCAGAGGGATTGATAAACACCACTTTTATAGGCTAAAACGTTCAGAAACCATAAATTCAGTGCACAGAGTTGTCCACACATTCAGTCTGTATCCTTTATTGATTTCTTAGTATGTCGACACCCTTCACAAAGCAGGAGGAGTCAATAAAAAGCAGCAGACGAACATGAGGAGGGATTGTGAAGCTTTAATACGAGTGAAATGCAACAGAGTCCAAATCAGGACAAAGTCCCAAATGTTTTTGTTAATTCAGTGCGTTTCTGAGTGAGGCTGTGTTCAAAACCACATACAACTTATTGCATACTACCTACTCAACCAGAATGTACTGCATCTTGCCTACTTAATTAACAATTAAGTATGATATTCCTGCAGACTGTTCACTGAAGTATACTCAAGCAAGACAGGCTTCCTCACATCTCTCCAAAAACATTGCAGCAAATTTCCAGGCATTATTTGGATAAACTGAGCACATATTGGGAATCTAAACTAATAACATTAAAACTTGCTAATCTAGTATATACCAAGGCATTTCTTGCGTACGCAAAATCCACATACTATGCCGTTGGAACGCACTATACTCAATTTGACGTCATACTTAGTATGAATAGTATATCAGCAAGTGATTTCTGAACAAAGCCTGAGTCTACAATCATGCTAGCAGCATGCTAACATGCTCATTATGACTAAACATGAGGTTTAGCAGGTAAAATAAACACAGAGTACAGCTGAGGCTGATGGGAATGTCTTCAGTTTTGCAGGTACCGTATGAAGTCATAAGCCAAAGTAACCAGGATGATGGCGTTAGATGAAAAGTTAAGGGTTTAAGTTATTAGAATTCATTCCTGAGAGGAACACAAGTGTTGGCATCAAAACTCAAGGCAATCCATCCAACAGGGGTGGAGATACTTCACTTAAAACCACACATATCAAACTCATGGAGGTGCAAGAGAAAAGGTGAGGGGATCACCAAAGTCACCAGCACACATCCTCTCAGGACCCTGGATGTCTGCACGAAGTTTCATGTTGGAGATGTGTTGACCAAAGTGGTGCAGCTGCTGACTGAAAACAAGTGTCTCCTTCACATCATAGCACCACTTCCCTCTTTCTTACTAAAACTACCACTGGGCCTGAGTCAGACTCTTTTCCTTGGATGAGATGTTGATCCTGGGAGAGTTCCTGTCAGGGCCACGTGTAGCAGGGACCCGGCCAGGGAAGGGGGTAACTTTCCTGGGTGTAAAATTCAATTATCCAGCGGGTGAGCGTGTCTGTTGTGAGTGGTGGGTGGACGGCTGCCCGTTCCCAGCATGCGACAAGGGGGTTAAGAACCACAGAAAGGCCTCCATTATCCCGAGTGAGAACGGCCCATGTGGCTGGCTGCACGGCCCCCGCTCTCATTCACTCCCCTTTACAACGGCACTGCCGAAAGCCTCAAAGTTTAATTCTCTTTTCTCTGCTCCCACTCCTTTTCTTCCTCTCGCCCTCCTCCCCTCCCTCTCTTGCTCTCCTGCTCTCAGAAAAAGAGTCTCCACAATGCTGCTGGAAGGCTGGAGTGGATTCTTCAGCACCCCTGTGGACAGTGCACATGTGGACAACATTCACAGGATGTCTGTCAACTAGTCCATTAATCAACGGCATCTCATGAAAGCACAATTAGGAACCTCACAACTCGATAACAGATTATCATCTCTAAGCACCCCTGCTAGTCCTCCTGCACAGCAATGCTCTGTGCTGAAGTCAGTTTTGCTCATCACAACAAA
Source organism: Bovichtus variegatus (assembly GCA_943593645.1). NCBI lineage: Eukaryota > Metazoa > Chordata > Actinopteri > Perciformes > Bovichtidae > Bovichtus > Bovichtus variegatus. Next base: position 5,080,074 of record CALSCE010000077.1, on the reverse strand, counting down.
TATGAAGAAATCTGGAGTTGCATAAATCATGACAAAAGAAAAGTGTTTTTTTTTTTTTTTTTTTTTTTTTTTTTAAGTGAGGACAGCTGCAGTGTGTAAAAGAGCTCATTCCCCGCAGTCTATACCCATCGGGTAGTAAAAGTGACTTGCATCTGGCTCATCATTAGTGTGAGAATGGATCTTCAGTGTGTGAATAAGACTGAGGCCCTATGGAAAAGGCCATTGTAGACGCACACTGCACCACTTCTCGTGATAAATGAGCAATTGTCTCCATCATCATTAAAGACAGTAAATGACGCAGTGGGGCGCTCTCAATCCACTGTATAATATGAAGAGCACACTCTTGGGAGTTTTATGTGACATCACGTCCCGAATTACTGACGGCTGGAGACAAGCAGACGACACATACACTGGCCCATTATGAGTTCTCTGCCAGAAAAAAAAAAGTGGCTGCTACAGCATGTTTATGTGCATTTCAATTAGGCTAGTAGGCTACATTCGAGCTGTATTGATTGATATTTTGCCAACTTGGGGCAGACGAACAAGCTGTAAACACAACATTGACATAATATAACTTTAGAAAGTTGATCTGGCGAATGCGTTACACATCCAGCAGACACGGAGTCCTGTTCGTGTCCACCTAGCTCGCCGCTAACGTTTACAGTCTTCTGTCTAGTGCAGAGCATGTGTACACCGTGCAGAGCGCATGTATCGTGCAGTAGGTTTACCAGCACTTATTTATTTGTTTACAAGATGAAGCCGTAAAACCCAAACAAAAAAAACAAAAAGCTGAAAGACGTTACAACATTTTGTAGAGCTAAGGGGAACCACAGAGTTCTAAGTCTCTGTGGGTTACTTTTATGTTTACATGGGCTGTAGTCACTTGACCGATCGTTAATATAAAAATACTGTTTACTGCAGCTTTAATTGTTTACTTAAGTAAGAATGGAATTTAGCATTTCCTCTAAACAACTTTAACACAGACAAAAAATAACCCAGTATGGCAGAACACACAATAAAAATATATACAAAAACACGAACAGCCTTTAAAATTATTCCAGAAGTTTAACAAACACTAAAAATGTACCTAAAACAAAAATATGTATATTGTCAAATTCCAACATGAATTTTTAGTGTCTATTTACATAACGTGAAATACAATTGATTGCAACTAGACAGGAACAGAGAGGGATATGACTTGCAACAGGTCCTTAGCTGGAAACAAAGCGGGGATGTTGCAGTTTATGGTTTGTGCTTTAACCATTAAGCTACTGGGGCTAACCTACTTAGACAGGAGGTAAATCAGCGGCGCCTGAAACAAATACTGTAACAGTAAAGTATGTCATGCCCATTGGAGTTCAATACTAAAAACTGCACTTTCCATTTATCACTTCAGATAAGGGTTCCACCTAATAGCATAAGCTACAACATGTAATGTTATTTTGAAAAAGAAACTTTGGGTCACTCTGAAGAATACTGCTTGAACATGTTTTCTCTGGATGTTAAATGAGTTGCTGTGTGATGGACTGATGGCGCTCGCTCAACATTACCAAACCTACACTGCCCTCATGTGGCACCTGTGGATCTCCTCAGGTAGGTGTGATAGTCAGAGATCAGCACAGCGAGATTTGTCATCTTGACTCCTATGAGTTTTTGTATAGCGTTAATAATAATAATAATAATAATAATAATAATAATAATAATAAGGCTGCAATTTAAAAAAAATGTATTTGAGATTTGTGGTGGTTGTAGCTTGGCTTTTGTTTTCCAATACAGTGATAGTGTTCATGACTAAGTCCTACGCAATTCCCAACTTAAGGAAGTTATACAAGTCATTTGTTTTAGGAAGGCACTTTCTGAGTTACTATAGGCTTACAATAACATTGTACAAAAGACACGAAAAGCAAACAAATAGGGATAATGGTAAAACTTATCAAGAGTGACACATGTAGTCACAGAAAAGTTTAGACGTTAGGCCAACAAAACTTCTTTACAAGCCAGTCTGTTGTACACAATTTAGGCTACTTTGCACATTATACTTATAGGCCCTTATAGTCTACTATTCTTTAATATAAAATGTTATAAACTGTATTTAAATTATACACGTCCTCTATAAGACCACCCTACTTCAGCACACCTCTTGATTAATCTTTTTTTTTTTTTTAAATATATACGACTTTCATCTCTGTCCACTAAGCAGCTGAATGAGCTTTGTTACCTGTAATTAAAGGAAAGACCTGACGCCTGCACATTTAACGCCACAAAAGTTAATTGACAACATTTCAATTTTCGTAACCAGGATGAAAACTTTGTCAATAAACTTATGTGGAGTAAAGTGTGCCAGTGTTACATTTTTCTGATACCCTTGCACCCACGTATAAGCTAATCTTCTTCAACATTGTTACCTGTAAAACAGGATTGCAGGCTTGTTAAACTTCATGTGAGCACAGGCAGGTGGTGTAGTTCCTCAAGCCACTCGCAGCATCCAATGTGGTCTCTGCCAGTCATCCAGGCTTCTCCTAACGAAGGAAATAAAAAGATGGTTGGCTTTCACTTCAAAGTTTCAACATAAATGGAACAATAATAATAATTTATTTGGATCAATCGTTTTCTCTGATATGAAACAGGACTCTTATCCAATCCCCCGCAAGCTTCTTTTTTTTTTTGCAGACTTTGGAAGAAATTAAAAACAGAAGTCTCACTGACTTTAGATGCAATCTTGTAACAACTACTACAAGATACAGGCAACACAAGAAAGCAAGGCCAATCTGAGAACAATAACTTCAATCCACTATCACTTTTTATCTACCACCATCATGTCAACATTTGTATTTGTCCAATACCTGCAAACTAGTTACACCATCAGCCTCAGCTGCACTTTGTGTGCTAATTAGCATACCCGTTAAACAAACATGCTAGCACTGTGTGACTATATTATGTTAGCATGCTGTCGTTAGCATTTAGCTCAAAGCACTTAAGTTCATTTACTCACACATATGAGACAATTCTTTAACTTACCATTAAGGTCTTTAACATTTTGTTCCACGGTATAAAACTGAGTAAAAACAAGTGGTGCAGCTTGTAGCTTGAGAAGGTCGAGGCTATCATTAGCATGGCGGCAAGCGGCCATGACAGTTGTCCTGGAGGTGTTCGCGGCACCTGCTTCAGACGTCTGTTCCTGTTTCAGCAGCAGTTCCTGGCTGTGCTGAAGCCTCTTAATCTGCCTTTGTAGGTTTTGCCTTTTTTTTTATATAGCAATTTTCAAATATCCACGACAACATTTGCACAGTTTAGCTAGCTGCTAGCTGCTAGCTTCTCTAATGGTCTGTAGCAAATATGACAAGTCGCACTCGGAAATGAAGGATTCTATTGGCTGGTTCTGGCCAATCATACTATGCGGATTTCTAAACTTTTTTTTTTTTTTTATATTTAAAAATACTGCACTATGCCAAATACTGAATACTACTATGCCGCTAACTAATACCAGATGGGTTTTATAAAAAGATATAAAATTTAAATAAATAAATAAAAGGAGACGACACACAGATTTAATTTCCTGTATCTGTGTCACGTGGGTTCGCCACTGTCACAGCCAGTTATGAGGTCGATGAGGTCAGGCCATGTCCGGGTCACGAGGTCAAGACCGTGGTCATTAGTTCCTGGATTTTTACAATCAGCTGCTGTGTGCTCCACGCTGATTACGAGTGTCAGCACACAGTCCGGCCCTCTGGCTCCTAAAATGAGACCACGCGGAGGAAATATTGATCAGGATTTGATTTGAGATTTCAGCTGGCTTTTAACTATTGAAATGTGCTTATGGACTATTGCTTACTAGCACAAGCCACAAATAACAAAGCTGGTTTGAATGTTTATGATTAAGCAGATCTAAACTGCCCTTTCAGTAATAAGCAGCAGGTTCTGACTATTAACTCCAATTGGAGACAAACACAGATTATTACCCAATATTTCTCCCAATGGTCCCTAAAGTAAATATATTGGATGTTTCACAAGCCACTTTACTTCCTAACATCCTGACACTAAAACTGCATTATTCAGACAGACAAATCCCAATTAAAATTTTTTATTTGTTTGAGAAAAAAAGTCTGATTAGTTCATATTTTGTATCCAAAGACAAATCTGAGAATTTGTTTTGCTTCAAAGTCAGTCAAATTGAAGATACTTGCACTTAACTTGAGTATTTAGATGTTATGCAAACATTACTTAATACTTATAATCCTTATGCTTTCGTATGCAGCAGTATCTAAAAGTGATTTAAATGAATTAACCCCACCAGCTGCAACATTACAGTGACGTAGGCTACACATTAATGCATAAATAATAATAATAATAATCCAGTAATACAGAATATATATATGATTTGTAAATGGACCATCCTGCATAATGTATTAATTAATTATGTTTTTTTTTTAAATATGTGAGTCTTTCTTCCCCCACTTACAGCAGGTCACGAGGTCAGGACCGTGCTCATTATTTCCTGTATTTTTACAACCGATGATGATCATTTCATCAGCTGCTGTGTGCTCCACGCTGATTACGAGTGTCAGCACACAGTCCGGCCCTCTGGCTCCTAAAATGAGACCACGCGGAGGAAATATTGATCAGGATTTGATTTGTGATTTCAGCTGGCTTTTAACTATTGAAATGTGCTTATGGACTATTGCTTACTAGCACAAGCCACAAATAACAAAGCTGGCTTGAATGTTTATGATTAAGCGGATCTAAACTGCCCTTTCAGTAATAAGCAGCAGGTTCTGACTATTAACTCCAATTGGAGACATGAACACAGATTATTACCCAATATTTCTCCCAATGGTCCCCAAAGTAAATATATATATATACATATCTTCCGAATACGAAAACGGCATTATTCAAATCACGATTAAAAATGTAATTTGTTCGAGAAAAAGATGTCCATATTTTATATCTATGGACAAATCGGAGGCATTTTTCGCGTCAACGTCACAGTCAATACTTGCACTTAACTTGAGTATTTAGATTTTATGCCAACAAATACTTATGCTTTTGTATGCAGCAGTATCTAAAAGTGATTTAAATGAATGAACCCCACCGGGTTAAAGTGTCGTACACATTAATGCATCAATAATAATAATAATACTCCAGTAATACAGAATATATATATATGATTCTTAAATGCACCATCCTGCATAATGCATTAATTAATTATGGATTATTCATTTAAAAAAGAAATCTTTGCGTCTTTCTTCCCCCACTTGCCGACAGTTACTGTAGATAAAGTCGGTTTTAAGCAACTTCAGATCGTCAGGTTGCATAAAACACAAACCGGTCAGCAAAAAAACAGTTTCAGCTGACAACCAGCAGTGCGAACTCGGGGCCAACCTCCGCGGCAGACAACAAGAACCAGATGTGCCATTCTGTTTCACAACAACCGTCCCGTGACATGCCGATGCAGAGGGGGGTGTGGTGTCAGGTGGGCCGGCGTTACAACGGAGAGGTTTTATAGACAGGGGCTGCACACACACAAAGCCTATCACAGTTCAGCATCAGCACACACAGAGTGTACACCTGAAGAGCAAGAGGATGGATGCAGCATACAAGAAAGTCAATGGAAACCACGGGCCAGAGGGAGAGACAGAGGACCCGGGCACAGGGGTAAATGTGATGTTATGATACCTGCTCTATAACTTCCTTTGCATTTGGCTATGGCACCGCTTTTTCATTTTTTTTTGATTTCCAGCAATCCAACAACTTGTGTGCTTTCTTCTATCATGATATGGTCATAGGATATGATCATCCATCTGCTAAATCAGATGAAATCGGTCGGTTTTGTAATGCAACAATAGAGCCGGGCATAGCTGGAATATTTCAGGTAGAACTGCAGCAGACAAAGCGGGGAAGGTCGCCTCAGCGAAAAGAGTCCAGAACAAACAGAAACTGCTGGTGTTGCTGAAAAATAGACAACACGTGCCTGGACAACTTAATTATGTAAACAGGTATTTGGACATCCTGGATATAAAATAATATCCTGTTTGTTAAGTTTATAAAAGATAGAGCTTTAGAACTCCTCAAACATCAGTACTTCCTGCCTTTCTGGGTCTTATGTCAAAGTTTGATATAAAATATTTGTGTTCTGAGCTATTGATGTGACCTTGGGTTGGGTTGTGGGAAATGATTATCGGTACTTTTCAGTATTTTAAAGTAAAAACGATTAATCAATTACCAATAAAAGCACTCTTTCTTAAGACTTTCTTAAACTAAATGTTAAACTTAACGTTTCGGTCCATGAATTCTCCCAAGTAAAGACTCCCTGTGAGATGTTAGATTTAATAAACAACTATGACCACAGCAAAGGTCAAAGGTTAAATGTGTGAAGGTTTCAAGCCGTCAGATAAGACGTCTTCAAAGTCATGGCTTCCAACTAGATTTCATTCACTTTCTGTGCATGAAATCTAGTCACATACGAGTTTCCTTAAACACAGACGTGCAGGAGGTGTAAACCCAGATGAATCAGCAATATCGTGATTAGAATATATGTGAGATTTACACATATTCTTGATTTTAAAAGTGGAACTGTGGCGTTTTGAAAGCTTTGTTAGAGTTAAGTAGATCATCATTCCCCTTCAGCCAGCAGGTTTAGGTTTAAAAACACATGTTTTTCATCACATAGGCCATAAGGAGATCAAAATAAACTATAAATATGATCACATGTAGTATACACCCTTCTCTTTCATTGACTTGACTGAAGTAGTGCAAAATGCCCAAAGCACATAAGAAAAGCCGTAAACTCCACATTTACGCTCCTGTGTTTTTTTTTTTTTCCTGAAATGTGTCTCCCTCAGCGAAGGAGGGGCTCCATGTACCTGGAGGAGGAGACCAACAGGTCCGAAGTGATCTCCTGCATCTTCTCCCTCAAAGAGGAGGTCGGAGCGTTGGCCAAGGGCCTGCGGCTCTTCGAGGTAAATGTCTCTGCTGACAGCTCACATGTGTGTCGTCACCCTTTAACTGTTGACCAGGAGCCCGCGTGCTGCCCCTGATCTTGCTTAGTCGCCCCCAAGGCTTAGATATATCCTCTCGCTGGCCACGACAGGTGATGCGGTCTGAGCTGCATTTGTTCGGAGGTAAAATTGCTCCTGCAGCTAAACACCAACCAGAGCATTGAAGGAATGTTCAGTTATCGGGTGGTGACGTCTACTCGGGGTGTAAAGTGTACATTGACTGAATATTTAAATGAATAGCTGACATCACTTTGTTGCTGAGCGTTAGTTGAGAAGATCAAAGCCACTGTCTGTCTGTAAAGCTACAGGTAGCTTAGCTTAGCATAAAGAGCGGGCACAGGGGGAAGTCCAACTTCCAGCACCTCTGAAGCTCGTGGATTTATCTGTACAGAAAAAAAGAAAGTGTTAAGATAACAATTTTCTATTTTACGATGGGGTCGTCTCCAGGCGAATAAATGTTCCCCCATGAAGTGGAGCAGTCATTTTAACACTTCGATCGGATATAAACAAACAGAAAGAACGTGTTGATGGGTCCAGAGGTGCTGGGAGATGTTGTTACCTTTGCACGGAGCCAAGCTAGCTCTTTCTGGTCTTTATGCTAAGCTAAGCTAAGCTAAGCTAAGCTAAGCGGCTTCTGGCTCCAGCTTCATCAGAGAGAAGGGAAAAATAAACGCAGTTTAAAAATGGCAACAATAAAAAGGTCTGATGCAAACAGATGGCCACGATGAGAAGATGAAACTTCCTCAGGTCTTTCATTTTCATAGAGTTACTGATTAAACATTAAACAAAACAAGCTACATGAACAGTATGTTTATTTAAAGCTTGAGATATTAATATATTACAGTAATACCAGATCTAGTTCACCATTTCAGGACGTTTCATTTGCGCAGAGATAAGTCGGCTGTATGTATAATTATCTGTCGATGTGTAAGTGTAGTTTTCATGCTCGTGGCCTTTTCTGACCCTTTAAAAAAAAAAAAAAGAGGAACCTAAACAAACTGAGCTTATCTCAGATGTTTGTGCATCAGCCGTGTGCAAACATGACAGGTGGCTCTTTGATCCAGTGACCCACCTCCTCCTGCGTTTCTAGAAGAACCAAGCAGCTTTTACTGCTCACAACTTGACACAGTGATGGTACATTCACCACCTGCAAATGTAGAAATATTTGTACTTCACTTGATGGTTTTTATTTACCACTTTATACTTCTACTCTACCTATAAATGATTTATTGTTGCAGATTAAACTACCCAAGTCTTTATATATTAGTTCAAATAAGTCCACCATAACTAAATGCAATATAAATTGACACTCCAGCAATTCAATACAAGAGACACTTGAGAAAAGATCGAAATCGAAACAGCAGCCCGGATGAGTCTGGATCCTACGTTTCCCATAATGCAACTCATTCGTGCATTTCATGAGACCCTTGCTTCTTAAACTTTGGAAAGCTCCCTCCAGAGCCACACAAAATATTATACACTTGTGTTCACAGGCTTGTGATAAATTACCTGAACTTCTTGTGTAAAATGTGTCGACTGTCCCTTTAAAACACTGCTTGCATGTTAATACCTCAGTAATAATAATCCAATATAATATAATATAATATAATAACACTGATAGGGGTCATTTTGCATAATAATATTGTTTACGATTGATAATATTTTGATGCTTTACTGAAGAGTTGTATCAATCTTCTCATCTAACTCAGCAAATTAGCATTTCTCCCAAAATGTCAATAACAGTCCAAACAGATGGACACGATAAGTCGAGGTCTGTTATCTATTTATTTAAGTAACTGATTAACATTCAACAAAACAAATCACATGAACGTGTGTACGTGACTGAGCGGCTCGAAGTAAACACTGATTCCAGCAACGTGGACGTCACATCGAGTTTCAGTTTGCTTCTCCTGAACATTTAACAGGAAAACTGTTCAAAACGTCCCAAAACTAAAGATGTTTGTTTTCTCCTCAGACATGCGAGTCTGTGTTGGGGAGGAGGAGGGGGGGGGTTGGATTGACTATGTTCAATATCGAAGTGCGTGCCAAATGCAGCAGTAAACACCAGGATCCTCTTTGAACCTATGAGCTCCCACTTTCCCGATCCTCCCCCTGCTCCACCCCCCTCCCACCCCTAATCTCCTCTTTTCTCCACCTTTTCTATAAAACAGTCCAAATTACCCGCAAAACATTAACACACACACCCCCCTCTGCAATGCAATGCAACACATATTGATCCACTAAAGAACAGCTTTGAAGAGAACATGCCACTCTTCTTCTTCTTCTTCTTCTTCTCTGACAAATTGAAAACAACTGCTCTGCCGAGCCAGCTAACATTTAGCAGCGGCATCTTTATCACGGGTTCATTTTCATCTTGTGAATGTCTAATCTCCACATTTCAGTGAAAAGTTGCTCACTAAAACCGCCACACCGTTTATCCGCGTGGGACTCGAGCCCATGTGACGCGGCCACGTGGCTTTCATGTGACGAGGCAGAGCCAGTGGCCGGCCTTGACCTCGCGCCTCAGTCAGGGCGACAGGAGGAGGGTTAATGTCATCCGCGTACAATCGAGGGACGGCTCAGACGGGTACAGAAATTGGACAAAATGACCCCTGCATCCCGCTGGGTTTAGGATTTAGGCTTGGCTATGTTAAGCTGGACCAGGCCACCAATAGCAGACATGTTGAAGTATTTCCTTTTGTGCACAGAAACAGAAATGTCATTGAACCTTTTGGATTTTTTGTCTGAGGGCAGGGACACATTAATCACTTAATATTAAACAATCCCAAAGCTTCACCCTTCTGTTCATTGTCGCTAAACGCAATGAAAGTACAAAATATTATAAAGGCGTCTTTCAAATAGTCAAATACAGCGACTTTTACACAATCTGTATCTTAACTTTCTCAAAGTTTAATAATAATGTAAAGTGACTTGAACTCACTTCATCAGTTTTTGAGGATGAAATGTCCTGTATACATAATATATTCTGTGTTGGCCATACAAATGTGTTTTTTTTTATATCATATTCTTGAGTCTATGGGGAATAATTACAGTATTTAAGTTGAATAGTTGCGAATTTGGAATGGGCAGCATTGTTATTTTCTCCTCTGGTATGCTTGGAAAGCTCCTGTAAGTCTGCTGACAGTGGAACGAGAGAGAGTCATCTTTTCTTACGAATGCCAACCTGGACTCAGTCTTCGGTCATCTCTGTAGTCGCTCCCATGGAAAGCAGGACCACATGGGCCTTAAAAAAAGCTGTTAAATGTACAATAGGATCCAGATGGGAGAAAAGCCCTGCGCACGCCCTCCTCTTTACTTGGCCTATAGAAGACAGAGAACAACATACTCCCTCTCCCTCCCCAAAGTTACGTAAACAATAATACATTTTTTGATGGTAACCACTTAAAGATAGTCACGCTCACGGACATGCATCCAAAAGAGTTTGGAAACATCCCGAGGGTTTTGTGTTCATTCTGCAGAATGAGAAAAGCCTGAATGCAGACAGGGCAGGATGAATGCCTTTACTATGCAAGTCCAGTCTGTGTGGCTCGCTCTGCAGACAGAGAGAGAGAGAGAGTTCAAGGCAGACCTTGACCTCCATGACGGACTCTACAAAGTCATTTAGTAACAACACAACGCCCCCTAGTGGCGAAACAAATGTAGTGCTGCAGCCTGTTGCAACAGGACATAGAGGTTTAACTTACATGCAAGAATTTTGTAATTTTACCACTTTGTGTCTATGATGAAACGTTTGCCTGCAATTAACGAAAAATGACATGAATGAAACAAACAAGCTCTTTAGAACATAAACAAATCAGGACTCACTGCTGTTTCCCCTTTTTCTTCCTCCTGTGATCCTCAGGAGAAGGGCATCAACCTGATGCACATAGAGTCTCGTCCGTCACGCATGAACAAAGAGCAGTACGAGTTCTTCATCAGCGTGGACTCCAGCTGCTCCCAGGCCCTGGATGAGGTCATCGAAGGCCTGCGGACGCAAATCAGCGGCCACGTGCACGAGCTGTCTCGCAATAAACAGAAGGACACAGGTTCGTGACTTTATGTTGTTGTAGTGAGAGCATCAACACTCAACATGATAAAAATGTGTGTAAAACAAATGGTCCACATGTCGTGAGAGGGGAGTTCCCCCGTTATCCACATTCACTCCGATTCATCATATTGACAAATCAATCAATTACCAATGTTTGGTTCCAAATTGCTCCTTAACTTGAAGCATGTTATTCGATCCACAGACTTAGGTTTAGCGAATTTTGCGAACATTAGTTTTGCAGGGTTTTTGGCTTATGACCAAAGTATTAGAAATTAAAAATGTTGACCGGATGAAGCTACTACAATTCATCCGGACACGACTGTCTCTACCAAGTTCATGGAGAGTCAAAGATATTTCAGTGAAAATCACAAACGTTGACCTCATGGTGGAACAAGAGGACAGACAGACAGACAGACAGACAGACAGACAGACAGACAGACAGACAGGCAGGCAGACAGGCAGGCAGGCAGGCAGGCTTCATCCTCTGGGGATCATGAATGTCTTCATCAGTTTTTGTGCTAATCCATCCAGTAAATGTGGGGATATTTTTGCTACACAGGTTACACTTTTGACCTGCTGGTGGTTCTAAAGTAAAAGTCAGAGGTTCACTAAAATCTGTAGGATTCATCTGTTTGGGAGCATGAACGTCTGTAGGAAATTGAATGGCAATCACTCCAATAGTTGTAAAGATATTTCAGTCTGGGACAAAGTGATGGACCAACATTGCCATCCCTGGAGCCACACGGCTAGCGTGGCAAAAAAAAATGGAGTTAAATGGAGATCAATAGAGCTGAAATTGTCCATTTCTCAACTGCGCTCAGTGTTGGCTGTCGCTTCACGACCCCCCAGGCAGACTGAGTAATGGACAGCCAGCGCCGCCGTTGAGACTGATGGCCCATCCCCACATCTAGACCCCTTTATTAGTCGTTTCCAGAATGACATTAGTTTAGCTACTGAGGATCCAGGCTTAGCAGGAACAGAGGAGCTCTGTGTCCCCGTCCCAGACTAACACAGGGAAGAAGAACATGCCAAGGTCACGGCAGGCAGAGACAGACAGGGCCACCATGGATCCTCCGTTGACCTCCGTGTAGACACTGTGGTCTGCTGGTCAGGGTCAAGTGGACGAGGGGATATTTACGGCCTGTTTTGGAGACTGCCTGTTTATAGAGGAGCCTGGCAGCGACATATTGTCTTCCTGAGGCCTCGGGCTGGACCACACTGCACAAATGTAGATTAATGATTGGGCCCCAGTGTTTTTGAGCGTCATAAATCCATATGAACAAGCAGATGACCCTTGATTACTGTTCTGCTGAGTGTCAAAATGCCATAGATGGCACAGGGGGAAAAAAACTGACGCGCAAAACATCGTCTACGCTACCAACATCTACAGCAATCTGTACTTTACTCATTCACATCAAGAATCACACGATATTCAGGCTGCAGCAAACCATTATTTTTTACTTCTGATTAATTAATGAAAAATTTCCATCCCGGTTTTTCTGAGAGTGGATTTTTTATTTTTTTAATTAATAAGCTGTAAGCCTCACTGTGTGGAAGATACTGGGATCATTTATTTTATTATAATTTGTTGCATTATCAGGCAACATCAGGCTTGACTTAACTATTGCTTTCCTTATTTTGTCAAATAAAATGTAACAAATAAATACATAGATATAAACTTCCCTGAATTGTTATTTAATATTTTATTTAATAAATCGTACACCAGCAACTTGGTAAGAAAATCATCAAAATGAACAGGAATTACTATTCCAGTGTAAACCGTTTTAATGCAGCAACAAACTGGCCAAAACTTCCAACAGGAATTAAATTATGAAACATACATAAGGACCACAAAGTGTTAATACTTAGAAATATAAATGATCACAGAGCATAGGGATAAAGTGCACAAATGTATACTACGTAAAATATCCTCAATTTATAAATGTTCTTTGCTGTGGGCAGTGTTTGTGAAATGAATTCTTAATTGATTTGACCTGAATAAAAAACATAAATGATCCATTTTTAATAACCGTTATCATTCTCCAGTGCCATGGTTCCCTAATGACATCCAGGACTTGGACCGTTTTGCCAACCAGATCCTCAGTTACGGCTCCGAGCTGGATTCTGATCACCCGGTGAGACTGACTCATCCCTCACTGTCTGTGCGCCACATCCTGCCTCTGCATGAGTGTGTGTTTGTGTGTGTGAACACGTGTCCACTCGCGCCCGCACGTCTTCTGAAAGACGGGGCTGCGAGATGACAGGCTGCACTCTGCCGTCTATTCTAATGGAAACTATCTAGACGCACAAATTGATGTCATTGCTTTAATTGAGCCCCTATAATTATAGATAATTGCTCCCTTTTGCCACCGCTATTAAAGCAAAATGTATTCATCATAAGCAGAAAAACACTCTACAAAGGCTTCATTTGAATATGTATTTGCGTGCTCTTATTAGAGACGGAGTGCATAATGCTGTCAAAGGCCACAGGGTTTAGCCTTAGCAGAGGATTTCCACTCTTTGATTTAGCGGTGAGTGGCCAGGCTGCGATCATGAGATCTAACATGGCTTTCCTTTGTGTGTGTGTGTGTGTGTGTGTGTGTGTGTGTGTGTGTGTGTGTTCAGGGTTTCACAGATCCAGTGTACAGAACCCGCAGGAAGGAGTTTGCCGACATCGCCTACAACTACAGACAGTAACTACTCCTAAAAATCTTTATTTATATATTTTTTTTAATGTCAG